>CM022485.1:5636219-5683719 GCA_011952105.1 Coreoperca whiteheadi
TCTTCCCGGTCATCGGCGTCGGCGCTGCTGACGTTGCTCACCGCCACGTCTGACGTGACGCTCGGCCATCTGCCCGAGAGGACAGACAGCTTGGTCTTTCTTCAGAGGAGCATGCAGACAAGACTGGGGGGGGGGGGAATGGATACAGTCCTGCATACTGGAAATCATCGGACAAAACAAAAGTGCAGCTCGATATTCAATTTGTGTTTTGCTTTTCCTCCTTCATTTGTTCTGACTCTGTTCTATGGGAAATTCCACCCCCCCAAATAAGAACGCATCAAATTGATTAATAGAATATATGCCGGTGCTCAGGTCCAAGCATAATGGAGGCAGGATTTGGGTCGCGATGACAGGCGGAAGGAAGCAGGCATAGCCTACAGCGAGGAGAAGCCAACCTGAGGCAGACCAAGAAACGTGGTCTCTGATGGCCATTTTGTCATCACATGCAGCCTTCCTGCGGCCCGTGCTGCCAAGCAGGACCTGCGAGGCAACTCCAGGGTTACATCTAAGCAACGCATTCACTTAAATCGAATACACAAATGTAATTCGAGTCTGATCTACTTGTGCCTTAATGATGGGGCAGTGCTATTATAAGCCTTTAAACTTGGGCATTCACACAGCTGCGGGCAATTGTTTGGCCAGCTGTCCGTCCTGCATTTGGTGTTGCGTTTAGCCTGGATTACACGTTTAACGTCTTCCGAGCTGTCTGAAATTGTGGTTTGCTCTTCGTTTGTAAGATCTGCTGCTCTGCCGGCGGTGGTGTTCGTCCGTGTCTGCGGTCGGTCGTGCGCTTTCACGGGACCGCGCTCACGGTGAGATTGGGGGGGGGGGACTTGGGTTGACTTACTGGAGTTGCCCTAACCACCGTCGTGTGGCCACTTTGCGTGACTGCGGTTGTTCGGGTTACCGGAGCCAGATAAGACACCCTGGGTGTGTTGAACCTGTACGCAGACACCCAGGTCGCTCCGTCGCTCCTGTGCAGGCCTCCGGTGCCACTGCTTGTTATTTCCCCAAACCCCAATCTGATCTTAAATCTGAGTGGAGACCCGCAGAGCTCTTTGGACTGGGGGAAAACAAGCGGGACAGTCACGCGAAGGCACTGGACGTTGGTTGTTCCCGACATCCCAGTTACAAAGATCCTTTTTTTTTTTTTTTTTCCCCCAGTTTACAGGACTGTTGAAAGTTTAACCGTGGCTTTCTGTTGGACAATCCGACGTCAGTTCTTAAGACTGATTATGGTCGTCACCTGTTCATGGTGAACGAACGTTTGACAGTGAGCCACTTCTCCACAGAAAGTCAGACCGGTTTCAGTATATAACCAAAGGATGCCCGAAACCATTTGTGTTATCTAATAGAGTGGTGTTGGTAGCTTGTCAATGTGGTCATTTAGGTGGGTCAAATTGTAGTGTTAACCTCATTTTAAGGGATGGGTATCATTAGGATCTTATCAATACTTCTACTCTTATCAGTTCTTTTTCATTACTAAATAATTTCTCTTTTATTTAAATATATATATATATTCTTAAAAAAAAAAAAAAAAGAATACGTTCTTAAAAGGATTAGAATTTAATATTTGAAATACAAATAAGTGTTTCTAGAGCATAGTTTCAGAAGGATGAAGAACTCCCACATCAGTCTGTCCTCTGCTGCTGCTGCTGCTGGGGGGAGGAGGGGCTGGCTTGTCCACGCTGCTACGTTCAAAAGCGAAAACGAGGAGCGTTTCCGAAATAATCTCCTTCCATAAAACCACGCCTCAAAACGCGTGTCACAGTGAATAATCACTGTGCGTGCGCGGGCCGGTGTCGGTGTTTTTCATCAAACATTTAGTAAGATGTTTTTCTTAAAACGTTTGCACTCTTTTCCATCACTGTGTTTTCAGAGTCCTCCTGGGTCTGTCTAGTTATAGACAATGAAACACGCATTCTGTCAACGTACAAACTGGAATGGCCCATGAAGCAGAACTTGCAGTCCCACAAAGAAAGGTTCCGGTTCCGTTGCTGTGGTCTGCCGATCGGCCCTGGGGCAGAACTTTGCCGTGCTCGGTCGAAGCGGACGACGGGATCCTTCGCGTCGGGCTCTGTACTCTGTGTTCCCTCCACGTGTCGTTCCCCAGGAACCACAACCTCATTAACAAAAATGAGCCCACCTGGCACCGGTTCTTCACCCCAAACCGGTGAACGCTGCGGTGTGGGAATTGGCACACGTCGCTCCTGCAGCGGTATGAAACGCAGGTTTCTAACTGCACCACGGGTGACAGCATGGGCGGCGAGGGCACGACGAATCAGGGAAGGAGGACACGTCGAGACAGAAAAGACCCAATCACGAAGCGAGCTTGGGTGGCCGCACGGACGACAACGCAACCCCGGAGCTTTCAAACAGTAACGGGGCCAGCGGCGCTTCCGGATGTATCCGTTTGCGGGGCTCGGAAACGCTTAAGGTGTGGATGTTCCATGCGTTTTGAAACGAAGACGTAGTAGTGTGGACGTAGCCTCAGGAGGGGGGACGTAGGCCATACGTCCGGATTTTAAGCCCCCTGTCCGGCCAGTTGTCCTCCTTTTTGGAGTCGCGCTGAATCGGCCTAAAACAACCCGCTGTAGAGTCTCTGTTGGGACGCAGCAGCACAGCGTCTAATGCTAACAAATGATTGGCTGAAAGCAGCAACAAACTGGTTAAAAACAAACAAGCCTCCGCGTGGTGGCTACGTCACATCGTCACGTTAACGTGCCGAAACGTCAGACCTCGTTTTATCCGCTTTATTTTCTTATTTCTGTTCTTTGCAGAAATGTTATGTTTTCAGGCACTGTGCAAGACTTTTTTGAAACAGACAGCACAACGTCTGGAATAAATACAAATACTGTGAACAAACACTTCCCTGCATCTTCTGTTACACTCAGGTGTACACCGGACTGTCTGGTGATGAATAGAGCAGGCCGTTTCAGAAGCACTATCGCGCCATCGACAAAATGGTATTACGAGTACACGAGAGTCCAATGCAATTATTCTTGCCTCACTAGATGCCGCAGTGTCCTTTTTGGTGTTATGGAAAAGGCCACCCTAAGCCTCAGCCAGCAGTAGGTTTACAGTTAGCCAGATTTTAAGATACGTGACAAACTTAAGATAAACAGACCGCTTTCATTTCAGCAGGTTTGTAACAAGTCGCTAGTAGCCGAGCTAGCGGCTGCGTAAACAGCTTGTGTAAATATAGCTGAGGGGGCTCAGACTGCGGACAGAGCGGATTCAATTCAAATATGGCTTTCTACGGCTGTTCTGGCTGCGTGTTTGTGTGCTCTTTTACTATGTTCGTGGGATCCAAAAACCAGGAGCCCACTGTACTTGTGGGGCCAAACTGCAGGACCCCACAAGCTTTAAAGGGCATTTTGTGGGTTAAGACTTGGTTCTAGGGTAAACTTTACAATTAGGGTAAGGGGTTAGGGAATGCATTATGTCAAGGACGGGTCCTCACGAAGATAGTGCCACAAGCCTGCGTGTGCTCAGCCCTGACACGCAGCGGGGAGGGGGGGGGGCTGCAGCCTGATAATAATTTACACCAACTCTTTTGACAGTGAGGTTTCTTTAGTTTATTTATGATTTCAGGTATTTGTTGTTCACAATGCAGCATTGTCAGGGGATCAAAAGTAAATAAAGTGCATCTCCTGGACGTGTTGCTGGTGAGTTTACAGCGTCCTTTCCCATTTTAATGCATCAGAGACGTAGGACACATACCTTGCAACACCACTGCTAATATTACTGAATCTCCACAATCCCAACCTCAATTATTTTGAATCGGGGGTTTCAGCGCCAATAGCCAGCCCTACTACTAGTTAACATGAAGTTTTAGGACCTCATTAAATTCTTTAGTGCAAGCAAATGTGCTTTCCAGCATCGGGTAGGTCGCACTGCACCAGCTCAGGGATCAAGGACTTGTGCAGCAGGTGGTGGTCCAGGCTGAACTCTGGTTGTGACCTGCAACTGTACCAGTGGCCTGCTGCTGCAGGGCTGACAGGGTTTTCTGGGCATGAGGCCGCCTGCAGGGGGAGAGGACAGGGAAATATAAAAGCAGATTTGCACTTTATATAAAAAAAATAATAATAATAATAATTGTTTAAAGTTGACTGAGTTAGGCTGTGTTCTCACCAGCTCGAGTTCGTCCACTCGTTATGAAGGGAAAGCTTCGGCTGGCCGATACGTTGTGTTAACCATGTTCGTGGCTCGAACATCCTGCCTCGCCCCGTCCTTGAACTCTCCAGTCTTCAGGCTGGTGAAAGGAAGCGAGCAGAACATAAAGACAGAATTGTATGTCAGGAAATGACAAGACCTTTCAGCAGTGACCCTCGATTTGTCAGGTGTGGGGGTGACTCAGATGGCCCCTGTGCACAATGGGTGTCACCACAGGAAGTCAGGACAGGTCCGCTGTGCTACTGCAACCAGCAGCCCGCCTAATAGTGCAACTCCTCATCGTCACACCCCGGAAAAACAAACAAACAAAAAAAAGTACAGCAGGACTACGTTTTGGAAGGCATTTCTATTTGTGTATTCCTGAATCCATGTCCCCCCACTCCTAAGAGTTTACACTCGATTCAGCGGAACTGAAAATCACGCAAATTCGACTAATGGAGATAAAAGTTTGGTGTTTGATGGATTTCGGACAGATGCGCAGACACCTCTGAAAGGGAGTCAGGAAACACCAGGAAGCCAAATACATTCACTAACTCCATCTCACAGTGTTAAAAATCTGGGTGTAACATTTGACCCGTCACTTACATTTCAAGCTCATATAAGTGCCATTACCAAGACTGCATTCTACCACCTCCACAACATTGCCCGACTGCGGCCTGCCCTCCGCACCAAAGATACTGAAACTCTGATCATTGCTTTAATGACCTCACGTCTCGACTACTGTAATTCACTACTTACTGGGCTTCCCGCTAAAACAACTGCTAGACTTCAATATGTACAAAATTCTGCTGCGAGAGTTATCCATCAAGGCAAGAAACCTGACCACATTACCCCTTTACTCTATAATCTACATTGGCCACCTGTTTCTGTACGCATCCAGTATTAAATTCTATTGTTAACTTTTAAATGTCTGCATGGACTTCTTTTCCTTTCGGCTGTTCCCTTTCAGGGGTCGCCACGACTTGCTTCCCCATTATTTATCTGAACTTCTGCACTATTATTCTCCTCCTCGTTCTCTCCAGTCATCTGATTCAAGACTACTTACCATACCGCGTTTCCATCTTTCTGTTATATAGGGGGGTAGATCATTCAGTGCTGTGGCCCCCGAAACTCTGGAATTTTCTCCCTTTATCTCTGCACGACACTGCTACTATATCCTCTTTCAAATCTCAACTAAAAACACATCTTTTCTTACAGTATTTCCAACCATCCTCTGCCTAGATACATACTGCATGTCTATTTCCTATACTACGTATTTGTATGTATTTTCTTGTACAGGAACCTTGAGTTTGGGAAAGGTGCTATATAGGCCTGCACGATAAGTCGATCTCGATTCACCCTGTTCACGATTTTAATTTTAAATAGACTTCGATTTAAAAAAAATAATAAAAGATGTGGCAGTCATTTTGAAAGGACAGCTCTCACAAATTTCAGGGCTTCACCCTCAGCCAATGACAAAGCACCTTTTCAGTCACGGGTTTCACTCGTGGAGCCAGCGCTGTAGCTCGGAAATAAACAAAATGGATATTAGTGGTGTAACGATCTTAAAACTCGCAGTTCGGATCACGAGTCACCGATGATTTTTCCCATTTGCATTTCCATTTATTGCATGAAAACTTACAGCAAGGAACTCAAGTTCTTCTGCTCCGCCGCTGGCCATCGTTGACTTATTAACACGCCCTGCTCACGTGAACGCAGGACTGTTGTGTCACTGAAACTCAGCATCCAGTTTAAAATAACGCACTTACTTAAAAAGCAAGATCAGCTAAACAATTTTGATCAAGCCGCTAGGTAAAAAAAAAACAAAAAGCGCAATTAGTCATGTGCGAGCTGAACCGATCCGTTACACCCCTAAAGGATAGTGATGAGAACTTGTAGGCTTGTGGCGATGTGCAATTTTCTATGTGCCACAACAAATATTTTTGGTACTGCCAGTTTGTTTTGTCCTGCTTCATGTGTATAATCAACATCACGGCTTCATGAGAAAAAAAAAAAAAAAATGGTTGCAGAGGATCGTGATATCAATTCTAAGCTAAAAAAAAAAAATCGTGCAGGCCTAGCGCTATATAAATAAAACTTTATAGTTATGTAGACCGTACATCCAGAAACAGACCTTGAGGATGGAGCTGGCCTCCGGGTCAGCGAGCTGATAGTCCTGCTTGAGGGACAGGGAGGGGAAGCTGTGCTGGAGGAAGTCCACAGCCCAGCATCATTCCACTTCCAGATGCTAGACAAAAGGCAGCCAGTGTTAATGCAGATTCTAACCCATGTTTTGTTTTTTTATAAACACAACTCAGGGTTGGGTGATAATTCAGTAGTATTGTTTTCAGTGGAATCCCTGTGACGACATCTTGTCACTTTGCATAACCGTGTTGTCCAAATGAACCGCACAAGCTTAATGCAAACCTTCAAACCACGGAGAGAGAACTTTTTGTTGTCAGAAACGTAGCATTTTATGTTTTTGGCAAATGAAGCAACTGAATCTCATGTTACTTTAAACTCATCTCGTGTTTTAGCGTGCACGGACACCTGAACACAACGCACACTTACGGGTAACGGGTGGAGTCAGATGGCCCCTGTGCACACGGTGCGTCCTCAGGTTGAGTCGGATTGGGGTGTTGGTGCCACTGCAACAGACACCCCAACTGACCAGTGCAACTCATCACTCTCACACCCGCCCATGACGGTTAGCGGAAAAGCCGCTGTACAAGGACGAGCCACGCAAAGCTAGCCGGTTAGCGTTAGCCATAGCATGTGCACAACGCGTGATCATCTCGGTTAACCGGCTCACCGTGGAAAAACTCAAGCTTAAAAAGGGGCAACTGGCCTATGTAACATTGAAAGAAACTGGAGTGGTTTGGTTACTAGGAACAACTTGAATTTCTTCAAACCAACAGCCACGCTGGTCAAAGCAAAAAGGCCGATCCTAACCAACGTTAGCGAGTTAGCGTAACTCCTGGCTCGCTAGCTTTCGCTTCAGTTTCTCAAAAATGTGAGACTGTTCTTCCTAAAACAAAACAGCCAACCAAAGGCACCTACTACATACTTACACAAAAACGAGGCGGTATCTTGCCAAACATTTTTGCTTGGGCTTGTTGCTCCTCGTAGCTCATCGTCCACCCGACCCGATACGTTTCTTTTCTTTTTTTAAACACGTACGTTATACAAAGCCGATCGGTGATTGGCTCAAACGCCGAGACGATGGGGCACGCTTATTGGACAGATGCATTTTCCCCCCTGTTGAACCACCAATGACAAGTTGTATTCCCCGCACATGCGCGCCCCCCCCCCCAACGAGAGAAACTCAATATGATTTTAAAAGTTTATAACGTTGTTTTATATTACTTGACATCTTACTTTTGAATTTGAGCTTTATTTTGAATATTTTTATTTCAGAGTTCCTCACTCACCGTCATTGTGTTTTGCAGAATATAAGGCACATTGGAAATATTGAATATTTCCTACTCTCCTCTGTGTGCATCTGTGTAGTAAAACATGAGCACAAACACCCAGTAGGTCAACCAAGACTAAACTGTAACCCCTGGATGTGCTGGGAGGGGGGGGGGGGGGTGTCATGGGTCCGATCCCCAAATAGCTCCACGGGCGCTGTGGCTGCCCACCACTGCTCCTAATATTTAGATTGGGTTAGATGCCGAGATTGAATTCCACTAGATATTATATTATGTATGATTGTGACAATAAAGAATCTTCTTCCTCTTTACCAGTCCACTGTGGTTGGCCAACTATTAGCTACTCACCACAACTCCAAATCTCAACCATGGCCACTGTCACATAGTGATTCTGTATTAAATGGCCGTTGTTGTATGTTTATCTATTGATGTATTTTTGCACCGGTTATGATTCTGGTGCAGGTTAAAGCTTGTCTACATCAGTAAACAGACACATCTCCCTGCATGCTTTTTGTACAGTACACTGTGGGTAGTCTGCGGTCCCCTGCTTCCTCCTCCTCCTCCTCTTTTAGCATGTCGTCCCTTCTCCCTCCTGTGCGAATGGTATCATTGTGTTTTACCTTTTGTGTGTTTTGTGGAGCCTGTCCTCTTTCCAGGTCTTTGTGGTCGAGCAGGGTTTGGGGTCCGGGTCCAACCATCTCGTGGTGGCGGCACCTGGAAGTTGCTTGGCGTCTTCTCCGATTCACATGATCCACTCCAGACATTTTATCATTCTGAATGTCTTTAAACGTATTACACTTAATGTTTACTTGATATTAAAAGCTATGTATTTTACTTATTTCATAATTTTAAGAATGTAATTCTACTGCTGCTACTGTGTCTGCTCTGTTTATATTAAAACTATTGTCTGTTTTCATGGAAGAGGGAAGTATTTCCCTTTTTTTTGTGTGTGGAGTTTTTCTTTATCCAAATCAAGGGTCGAGGGTGTTGTACGTTTATTTTGGGCTTTATAAATACAGGTAACGTGACTTGAAGTCCAAACTCCTCAATTATATTGTATGTGAAAATACCTTTAACTGATATGATCCAAACATTTCTTATTTTGCCTTTAAATAGTGACATTATTATTGTTGGATGACTTGGCTTCATGTCTCCACAATCCTGATTCTCTGATTACGTCTTTGCTCCCATTGGTATGTCTGTAATTACAATTAATTCTGCTTTTCCTTTATTGCTATATGATCATTTTTCTAAGAGCAATCAAGTGCATAGACGAGTGAGCCAAAAGTTTCATTGAAATGCAAATGCAGTTTTATATTAAAAGATAGCAAAGGGATAATTCACTATATCACACAACACAGCTTGTTAGTACTGCCATGGAAATACATATACAGTCTTTTCATATTTACACATCAAGTGACAACCAAACAGAAATTATAAATACCTCTTTTTGTTAACTTTACAACAGCTATACGCGACCAGTATTTCACAAGATAAAAGAGCACTATTAAATAACTGGCATCTTCCCTATCATTTACAAGGCTTGCAAACACAGTGGTTAAAATAATCCAGCAAAAAAAACAAAAACAAACAAAAAAAATAGTTCTTCTCCAGTGAGTAAAATTAATACAATGAAATCCCTTTGTACAAAAGACTATACAACTTAACCAACGCAATATCTTCAACAGAAATGTTTAAATGCTTATATCCACATGATAAAATCTGTACAGTTTTAGCATTCCTGCAGCAGAGTTGGAGGGACTGTGAGCCGGGATGATTGGTTACTGGGTCGCTGTGATGCTCTGTAGGCCTACTGTCAACCAACTGTCAGAGACCGTAGTTATGTAGCTGCCAAGACCCTCTTTCATTGGCCTCAGTGCTTCGTCTAGCAGCAAATCAGCAAGTTGCTGAGCTTGTAGCAGATACTTCAAAATACATGGTTCTGTAAAGTCTAACTGATATATTTGTCAATATAGCCATATAGTATTTCCTTGTACCCTATTTCAACAACAGACAGAATGGTACTCTAAAGTTAAAGCAAGGCATTATATCTTTACTTGTATTAAATTAATTTTTCAGTCCGTTGTCAGTGATATATTTCTAAACTATAAACCCTCACTGTCTGATGGGGTCAGACATGCACAGTGTTCCTAAGTTACCCATTTGTTATACTGTACTGTGGCAGATACTGCATGTACACCTTTGCATTACAGATTTAGAGTTGATGGATCGAAGCTCAAATTACGAAAAACAAAATGTTCTCATTTACCGCCTGCTAGTGTTGGGCCACGCAGATACCTTTGGTTGTACGTGCCAGGTTTTTGATATATTCGCCTCTGAAACCTGCAGCTACCCCAGTATAATAGAGAGCCAAAGTAAAACTGGGTTGTTTTTTTTTGGGTGATTATGTTCCAGAAGTAAAAAAAAAAAATCTATTTCAAAATCACAATGAAATTTGTAGTGAACGCAAACATCTTAAAATGTGACGCTACAACATAACCTCTCTCAACATTATCTTGTTCAGTTGTGTCAATTTGTTGAATCAGGACTGGTAATTGGTTTTCAAGAAAGACTGATCTAATGTTTTTGTGTGTGGCAGTGTTAAAATAAAATAAACCCCCCCCCCACAATTTCTTACAAGCCGAAGATCACTGTGGGTCAAAGTGGCGAGGTAGAGAATGGACAGGGAGGGCCGGATGGCTTTTACATTTTTTTTTAGGCAACTAAAAAGTTGGAGATGACCTTAGTGGAATGTGGGTGGATGGCATGGAAGAGGGAACATTGGTGATGACAATGTATAATACACCCGCTGCCACGCTGAAAACGATTCAAGGGAGCCGTTTTTTTGTTTTTTCTTGGCGTTTAAAAAAAATTTATTAATTGTTGCTGAACTTGTTCAAATCAAAGAGCTTCAAATTCTAACAGTAAGTGCCGTCATAGATAATCGTGTATCTGGATAGTAAACCCAAGGCACATGTTTCACATTTTTTTGGACAGACCAATGAAAGAAACTCTCAATGAGAGATTGCACTGAGAAAGTAGTTCCAAAGAAACCGCCAGTGTTTTTGGGCAGAAGAAATCCCAGAGACATATATCTAAACACCTGGGTGAATAAAACCACATCTATCTGCATGGCTGAATAGCCCTAGTGGTACATGTCTGAGCAAATGTTTTGTCAGTAATTTGGGTGACCAAACCCAAGTAAAACGACTGTCACGAACATTTTAAAACCTCTGAGAAAAATAAATATAGAGCTGAAGGAGGAAAAAGAACGCAAATGTTTGGCACTTAGGCTGTTACTTCATCGTGGCGTCCTCTGCAACGCCGGAGGATCAGAGATGGTTGAATTACGACTTAAAAACAAAAAAAACCAAAAGGCTCCTTTCAGGTTACTTTTGCAGTAGGTGAACGGGCCAGCTACATTAAGTCCTTGCTTGACCTGTTGGGAGGCTGTAAAATAAGGAATCAGAAGCAGATGGTGTCATCACTGAGGTCTCCCACCGGTGAGGGCAAGTCAGTAAGGTCAAACGAAACAAACATCCCGCAATTCAGAATTCGAATTTCTACTGACGTGTGAATGCAGAAAGAAGCATGGAGACTATGTGAAGCCCCACCCTTTGGCACTGTCATAAATACAACTCTTGAATACCCGGGTCCTGCTGCACAACACTCTCGACATTCTCGGAAAGTCAGCGAACCCGCTCCACAAGTACAAAAACGTTCATAAATAAGAGTTCATAAAGACATGAGTGGCATTGGAGAGAGCGTCACGGTTACATCGTCCATGGAGTGTGTCGTAGTTTTAGCTTCGTCCCCCTCCAAAAAAGTCCACACAAAACTAAAAGGTGAAGTCGTACACAGAGAAGCATTTGTCGCATTGAGAGTCTGCATACTTTGAAAGGGCTCCAGATAACGCTTGTGTCCGTCTCTCTGTTCACCTCCTCCCCAGAGTCCTTTACTTTCTTATTCCAGCATGCTCATTAGTTTATCATTTTGCCTAAAGGCAGTAGCACTGAGGGTACTGTTGGAGGACTGTACTGCGTGTGTGTGTGTGTGTGTGTGTGTGCGCGCGCAGGTAGGACGGAGGCAACCGTTACTTTGTTTGTACCTATTTCTCTTTGTGTTTTTGTACCAGCTATAAATACAGGTGTGTGTATGAGTGTATTAGGTAACGGAGGTTGAGATAAAGCACGGCGGGTGGGGGGGGCTCCCTCACACTTCGCTCTCGGTGGAGGGCTTGCGCATGGAGGCCCAGCCGGTGTCGGGCAGGCTGTGCTGGGCGTGACGCTGCGGGGTGATGGCTGAAGGGGTCAGGGTGGTTATGGAGGAGCATTCGGACGCCTCCTCCTGGAGGAGCTGCTCTGTCTCGCCATCATCTAACGAAGCGCTGCTGGCCTGCAGGGACACGGTGTCTGTACGCATGCAGGTGTGCAGGCCGCCTCGGGACGGCTTGATCTGTTTTAGGTCATCCCAGTAAAGCTCCTCATTGGACAGGAGACACACACCCTCCACGATGCGGATCTTCTCCTTGGTGTAGCCTCCGTCCACTCCCCCCTGGACAACGAGACACGATCGGTTAGTTGCCTCTATATCAGCAGATTACCGGGAAAACCACCCTCAGGTACTCGTCAATCTGTTAAACTAAACATTTTCTAGGAGTCAGTTTGTGATGAAATGTTTGTATTCAACGTGGCAACGAGCCACCAAGGTGTGACAGATGGCCTGGCTCCCCTTTATTTCTTTGTTACCTGCACGTTTCTTTCCTGCTCCCTTTCTTTTTTCCCTTCCTTCCGTCCTTCCTTAACCCTTTCCTCCTTTTTAAAGAATAATTACAGCTTATTGATGTTAAAGTCGGCCACACAAACATCACCAACATTTTAAATATTCAACCTGTTAAAGGTGGATTTCCCCTTTAGGATTATTTAGCGACCAACTGCACAGCACTCCAGAGCAAGATGTCACCTTCACACAAAACCCATGCACAGCACGTTTTAGTAATGCTGTGCTGTCTTCCGGAGTTAGTTGTTCATTTTCATATGAAGGTGCTACAGGTATATCATCACCATAAACAAAAGCACCAGGCTGCCAAACCTGTGTAATCTGGAGTGAAACCCACTGGATAGATTTATGGTATAAAAACAGGGCGATGGGTGTTATTTCACTAACAGCAGATGGAGTTATGCTTTAGTGCTGCTGTATAATACTCATGGACAAATTATTCAGTCTGTTGCAGAAGGAATAATTTGGACATCTCCAGCATGAAAACATACATCCCACAGGCGTGACGCAACTGTTGAATCAGCAAAATGACACCAAAGCAGTTCGGCTCACATCAATCAACGCCAGCGTGCTTACCTGAAACCTCTGCTTGCTTTTTTGTTTTGTTTTTTTTACAAGCAGCCCAAAAGCAGTACAGCAATAAAGTTGTTTTTTTTGACAGCTGGTGCAATGGGCTGCAATGAACAGAGAAATGGAAATGGATTTGGCTTATATGGGTAGCTCATAATGATCAATAAAACTAAAAATCAGACATCCTTAACTTCTATAATTCTTTCCTCTCTTTTGCAGTAGGAACTAACAGGGATTCTGGGAAATGTAGTCTTATCAACTATATCTTGTCAGTTCTGACACAGAGGCCGTTAACTGTCTGCACTGTGCTCTTAGTTGTTTTCAGGGCTTCATCATTGATTTGAGAATGATATTACGATGTTTAATGATACATGTAGCACCTTTAACACAATCTATCCATTCATTTAGATTCACTGCCTGTTGAAATGTCAGTTTCACAAAAAACCTGATAAGTAGTGTAAACATTCACACATGCTACTGATCACAGAGCTCTGAAACCGCACCAAAGGGCAAAATGATTCATTTTGGAAAGCAGGCTGCATGCAGTGAAAGACCGAAGACATGACTGAAAACAAAGAAACAGCAGAGGACATGTCAGAGAAAGCGGAACAGGAAAAGACACAACTCCTTTGTGCTGCGTAACTACCTCTCCGCGGGACAAGTGGGTCAAAAGATAAAGGGAGAGAGGGAGTTGTAGGGATGAGAGAGCTGCAGTGAGGAGAGAGAGGGGGGAGAAAAAAATGAGCACCGTGTGTGTAATCGGCTTGCGTCACATGTTACAGTATTTCAACACAATCTGTCTGACCAGAGACAAGCAGTCAAGTCATTTGCCTCTATGGATACCCACCATACACCGACATAGGCTGTGATCGTTCTATGACAATATCATGGATTCAACTGAAATCCATTCATCTGTTAAACAAAAGACGTGTGTCGTTTTCACCCCAGTGTCCAGACTGACGGTTACCTCTTTCTTGTAGCGAAGCTGGTTGTATATTGGGGGCTTCTGCGACGCCTCGATCTTGACCTCTTGTGTGGATGTCCGGTATGAGGGGTTACTGTAGGTCAGGTTGCTCACTCCCGGGTCAGCAAACTTTGACTTTTTATGTCTGTCAGTTGCAAAAGAGGAAGAAAACAGCACATGGCTTACAAATTCAACAATCCACTGCGTATCAAATGTAGGTAATTAGACCCTCTCTTTAACGCCAGCGAGTAAGAAAATGAGCAAGGGTCAAGCAGTGGACTGACCTGTAAATAATCAAAGCAGCAATGAGGATCAGAATAGCCAGGATGGTCAGAACTCCACCAATCACGTAGCTGATATGCAGTCCTTCTCCTTCAACAGATGGCACAGATGTTAAACAATGGTGTGTTCACAGAGTGAAATCCAGTGGCTTTGCTTAAAAGAACATTGTAGACTGCTTCTGAAAATACAGTTTGCTGTCTTACCCAAATTGCGTTTCATCTCAGTATAGAGATAGTTCTGAAAGCGTTTAGCCTAGCTTAAGTCGCGTTTATGTCCTGCGGGACAGAAGGTAGCGTTGGGAAAGGTTCCCGTATCGACAACCTGTCCGCGTTCACGTCATCAGAAAGACGACCTCAGGTATCGTTGTGACCTCAGGCCAGTAGCATGACGGCAGAGTTGGTCCCGTGAGGGTTAAAAGTATTGTGCATTTTGTGAATATAGCACAGTAAACTCACCATTCCAAAATAGCTTTTGATTGACTTATTTGTTGTTGTTTTGATTAAGTTTTATATGTTTATGTTGTGCCATATAAATAAAGTTTTATTACTATCATCATCATTATTATTATTATTATTATTATAATATCACCTGATTTGCTTTTTACCACTTCAGCATCCATATCTGTTTGCTTTTTCAGGCACTTCCATATTCCGTGTGTAGGCACAACGCAGTCGGTTATATATGTTAAAGCCACACCCTGTCCAACACAGTAACTTTTATGGCTCTTTGTCTCCATACATTCCGTCACTTCTGACCTTGGTTTGACCTTTGCCCCACATCCTTTTCCTCTTTCCTATGCATGTGATTTCTGTCAGGATACGGTTACTGTGACTGGTAAACAATGATTAACAAAAGACACACATAGTATATATATATTATATATATATATATATATAAGTAAAATACCTTTCCTAACAGGGTGTGTGTATAAGCCTCTTAATTCCTACACAACATATCTTTTATTTATTACACTTTTACACATTTTGGGTTTATCATATCCACATGTGCCAAGTCAGATATAATCACAGCTTTAAGAAAAAAAACGTACATGCTTGCTGGGTGACGTGAGTAAGTTGAAAAGTGGTCATTATTCTAACTCCCACGTGACATTACTGTGGCATTAGCAAAGCTGAACTGGAAGCAGGCAGGGGGGAACTGTTCAAAAGTGGAAATCGCACCCTCTAACAACTCCAAAGCTGTTATCGTGTAAGCTACTGCAGCAAGCCAGTAACCAACAGCGACAGCCAAGTTGGCCTAGTAGTGCTAGCAGTTTCCCCCTGCTTCCAGTCTTTGAGCTAAGCAAGGCTAAACACATTCTAGGCCCATCGCGGTGTTTGACACGCATGGATGAAAGTAATACATCGCTTTGCTCTTTTTACTTTGGGTAAGATGGTAAATGTGAATTCCCTAAATGTCAGACCTGAATGTCCGCCTGGTAAGACCTTTAACACCACGTGCAGGGTGCAAACTGATGAGGAGAGAACTTATCATATACTGACCAGGAGGAGCCGTCACCACGTTGCTCAGGCAGCCTTCTTCGTTTAGGTTCTTGTCAGTGCAGCTGTAAATATAAGACAGAAACTCCATCTTGAGAAGGGTACTTTTCTAAATATCATTTACCAATAGGGTGTTTTTTACGACACGTCATCAACCCGGTGAGTCGGCCATATTGGCGATACTGAACGTAAACAGTGCCACTGAAGCGAACGGAACTCGCGAACGTTTGCTGATTATTTCTGCTGAAAATGGTCGATAATGGTCGTGTTTTAGGCCGTACTAATCGGTCAGACCGGGAAAGGCATTTGAAGTTTGATAGACTGCCAAAAGTAGTAACAAATCAAGGAGAAGAGTGCAAAAAACTGTCTGAGGAAAGAAGGCGTTTGTGGTTGGCCAAAATGAACCAGGATTTCAAGATTTCAACATTGGCGTTTGTTCGTCTTATTTCTGTGTCAGCTAGGTGAAATATTAGGCTACTATCTTAACTAATGCTGTAGTGTAATAGTATCCTCTCATATTGATGTTACGTTGCGGTTTGTTATTTCTTGGCTAAAAATCAGATTCTAATCTCATTTCTTAACCTTCTCCAATAGTACAAGACCTGCATATTTTCTGTAAAATGTCAGTGAAATTTAGTTAATGGTGCTATATTTATTATCACTGTAATCCACGTAAAATATCTGACCTGTATACAGACTGGGTGCTGTGCGTTAATATGACCGGAAAACAAGCACCACGATCACCTGAGGACTCACTGACGTCGCGCTACAAACGTCGTGTAGACCGAACCCAGCAGAAACATAAGGATGCTGCTGCCCATTCTTTGCTCCTTTTTTCATGGTTTAGACATAATAAATTAATAGAAATTAGTCTTCAGTGGTGTATTAACCGTGCAATCCATGCTGTTGTTTACATCCCGAGTATCTACAATATGGCCGCGCATCCGGGTAACTGACCAAACCGTGACGTAGGTGCAAACCCTCTATATGTAATATTATCTCCGTAGGCCCTTTGGGAAGAGTTAATAAGCGTCTGTAGTATTACAGGTGGTTAAAGCCCTCACTACGTTTTCTAGTGAAGATGAACACTTACATAATACTCCTTTATGGGATGGGAAAATTCTTCTTAGTCTTATGAAAGGCTTCGGAGCACTCAATATTTTTTTGATCAAGGACAAGCCACTTCTCTTTTCCGTTATCAATTACATTTGGTTTTATTAGATTTTGGAGCAAGTAAAATAACGAATCCCTTCAAAAAGGAGCTTTCCTGTTAAAACTCTCTGAAAGTGGACAAACAGACGTACTTGACCAGAGGGGGTCCTCTGTGTGGAGTGTCTGTTGGAGCTTTGGGGATCTTGTTGGGAACAGGAGTGCTGCTGGTTCCTCTGGCAGGAGAGGTGGGGATGTAACCTGAAACTGATAAACACGTGCAGATCAGAACCTGAGTGTGCTCGAACATACCCTAACTGTGGCTAGAATAATCCTACTATGAAAATCTCTTATTTGGCCAATGGGATTCGGGCAAGGGTTCTTTGGTCTTTCTCAAAAAGCCAGCACACACAACACTCAGGTGCACACTGCACGATCACAGCGGGCACTCACTGGTGGAGCAGGGTCGGCCCTCTGGTTCATCAGGACAGGCGCACACAAAACTGTTGGTCTTGGCGAAGCAAAGGTGGGTGCAGCCGCCATTATTTACCCCACAGAGGTTGGTGCCTAAGTGAGAGGAGAGGGATCATTCACAACTGGCACCAAACAGTGAGTGGTTCATTTCCAAATCAGGACCTGTGTGGGGGGCGGGGACTCAGGTATAACAACAACAATAATAATAATATTAATAATGACAATAATAATAATAATTAAAATAATATGGGTTTGGCCTTCGACAGGGAGACAAAGAAACAGAATCAAAGTTGATTAGCTTCATTTTTGTTTCGATTTTGTTGAACTGTAAGAGAAACTGATACAATTCCACGTTGACTTTTGAGGCTGTAGGTTGTGGTGTTGTAAAGTAGATCAATCAGTACTGGTTATACTGACAGACTAATCAGATAATCACATAGCGCTGAGAGACTGATTTTGAATATTTTAGATCAAATTAGTGTAAATTCTTGTGTTAAATGATGTTTGAAATCCATTTTTAAACTTGGGAGTGTGTTGTTTTTATTAAGCTTTGGTACCAGGTTATTTTCTTTTTCTGTGCCCAGTGTGTTGTCTGTTTCTATGGCAACCGTGGTTCACCAAACTGACCAGACATGCGACCCGCCCTGTGCCTGTGTTCGTTGCCTGCTACGTTTTAAGCTCACACGTCCATAACCTGCCTCTGGCTGCTTCAGCACTTTACCAGCCGAACACGTTGTGCAGCAGCGTCCTCACAGAAACAAACACAGTGACGTCTCCCACGTCAGCTGGAGGTGTCAGGAGTAAACCGTCCTTACCTGTCTGTCTGTGAGGTGATACCACTATAATGTCCATGAGGCCCTCCACATTGGCCAGCACGGTTTCCTTGTTACGGCCGGTGTGTTTGTCCACCCGCTGGATGGACTTAGTCTGCCAGTCGGTCCAGTAGATCCAGCGGTCTTGCTGCGAGAGTCGGGAGAAAGGAGTTAGAGGGGAGGACACCGGCTTCAACTGGGGAAACGAGGGAGAAGAAGAGAGGAGAGGAAAAACACAGACAAGGAGCAGGGGGGCGGGAGGAAGAAAGGGAAGGGAGAGAGGAGGAAGAAAAATGAGGGTCAGAGTGGAAGGGAAGTAGAAGAAATGGTTAAGTCGAATGGGTTCAGTATGAGTTGGAGGACGGAGAGACGACCAGTGAGTGTCACACGGCGAGCCGATGAGTGAAAGAGAGCAGGTGAGTGGAGGAGGCAACCAGGAGGAGGGGTCAGCCCAGTGATTGACAGCTGAGGGTGAGGAGGGGCGGAGGGGTACCTGTGTGAGGGCGAACGGGTGAGACACGGGGCTGACGAGGACCTGACGCAGCTTCCCGTTCAGGTCCGAACTCTCGATCCTGTCCAAGTGGGCGTCCACCCAGAAGATCCTGCAGAGAACATCCGCTTCGTAAACACACTTCCATCTGTAAGTACACTGTACATGCCTTCTGACTGCACTGTAAAACACGAGGGTTTAAACACCCTGTGAGGCTGAAGAAAACAAAACCGCTGGATGGATGAAACGCTGAATGAAAACTCTGCTTTCATGATTACATCCTTACCACTAGCGTGGCACGGTTGTGTTAGTGCCTAAATCTAATGTTTCACACACTTACAGTTATCACGTTAACATTTAGCATGTTCGAATTTTAGAATGCCACGTTAGCTTTAAGCTCTAAGCACAGCTGTGCTATGCTAATGTTAGCATGTTAACATGATAACTGAATGGCAGGTAACATTCAGCACGTTAGTACTGTTAACGTGCCAAAGGTAATGCCAGCAATTGGCATTTATCGCAAGTATTGCATACACAAATATTAGCATATATCACATGTTAATGTTAATGCCAGCACGGTAAGATGTTAACAGTAGCATGCTCAGAAGAGGAGGACACTGATAACTAACATACGGACAATGTAATGAATATAATGGCAGTTTCTATTAAGACTGTTTGGGTCATAATATGTGATGTTGTGATGTTGTACTGAATCACGTTATAGTGTACATGTTTAGTATATCCGACTGCTGTATTTGCATGTCCTGGCGCATTACTGTATATATGCTTTTCTATTATTGCACCTAAAAGTTAACAATATGCAGTTACTGTACACCTTTTCTTAGAACATGCCAGTTTGTCAAATATCCTTTAACGAAACCCATTATTCCCAGCTTGTTCAGTTGTTAATAAGAACTGCCTGATGAATAATCTTCCGGTCTCTCTACTTATCTTGTAGATATACTTTCTGATACCCTGATGATCTGATTTCCCCAACAGGGAGCATTAGATCATGACACGTTCATAATATCGAATCTAATTTCATTTACAAGGCTCCTGGGTGAGAAAAAGCCACACAGGAAGCTCCTTTCACAGACAACGCTTCCCTCTCTGACCTTCGTGTGTCGTAGTCTAGCGTGAGACCGTTGGGCCAGCCCAGGTCGGTGTTGATCAGGACCTTTCGGTCCGAGCCGTCCAGGTGGGATCGTTCAATCTTTGCAATGTGACCCCAGTCAGTCCAGAACAGGAACCTGCAGAGACGGGGCTGAACTGGTGAGGGGACTTTCTGCTGTGCAAAAAAACCTTGAGAAAATATCTGCAACCATGTGACTCTTTCAAACTAAACTCTTCGCCTTCTTCCTGCCAACATGCCGCTTTTGCTCCTACTAATTTCAGCAGAGTTCCTCATCTGGTTTAAGGACATCTTAAAAAAAACAAAAAATGCTAAAACAAATTTCTCTTAACCGCTTGTGAGTCAAGACCCAAACTTGAATTTGAGGTTGAAGCCCAGCTCGCTCCACTCTCTTACCCTTTGCTTGGGAACACTGCAATGGCTCGGGGTTCATCCAAACTGTTGTTGACCAGGACTTTGCGGCTCGTTCCATCCAGACGGGCCACTTCGATGGTGTTGCGCCCGGTGTCGGTCCAGTACATATTCCGGGCCACCCAGTCTATAGCCAGCCCATCTGTGGTCTTCAGGCCCTGGCTGATCACCGTCTCCATGCCACTGCCGTCCAGGTTTGCGCGCCTAAAGAACAAAAGTAAATAGTTGACATTATATAATCATTGGGCTACTTGAGAGCAAAGAAGATGGTCCTTTTTATTCTGTTCTGTCTTAATGTCAGAAAACCTTTCAGTTTATGGTTGTCTTGGAAAGGATTTCTTAAAATAGTACAAGTGTGTTTTCAATCTTACTGTCTCACTCTTTTCAATCAAATTACAATTTGTTCTTTTAAGCACAGCAACAATAAGACAAAGGTAAACTTTATCGAGAATGTTTTCAATTATCCACTGTATTTTTAAAGTACCACGAGATGACAGACAATGACTGACCTTGGTTAATACAGATAAATCATAAAACTGTAATTAATGTAAGGAAACCTAACACATAAGTGGCGAGAGAGAGTTTGCATGTAGACGTCGTTGGCGCTCGCACCGTATAACATCCAGGGTGACGTCGGTGTAGTACAGTTTTCCGTCCACGCTATCGTAGTCCAGTGAGATGACGTTGTGCAGCTCGGGCACCGGTACGTGCACGTCAGTGTGGTCGTTGGTGTCCAGGGAGATTCGGCGCACGCTCACGCGGTTGGAAAAGAGCAGGTACGTCTCTGGGGAGTCGTCACATGACCGGCCGTCTCCCTTGAGCAGGATGCCGGTGGGGCAGGCGCAGGACGTACCGTTGGGACGAGGCAGGCATAGGTGGGTGCAGCCCCCGTTCCGCCTGCCACACTTATTAAAACCTGAAGAGGCCGGAGACAGAAGGACTGATGCAATGAGACAGAGGTGCACTTTAAGTAAGACAGAAACACAAGACAGCTTGCTACACAAAAAGTATACTCGCAGCTGATTTCTGTTTACACAGAGGCGTCTTACTGTTTCTAGGCAACATATAATCACTTGTCAATCACCTGGTGAACTACACATAATACAATCGATAGAAGGCAAAAAAAACCAACTACAATTTACATGAAGCTACAAGTGTGCCACTAAATTTCCTCCAAGCTTGACTTGTTTGGTTTATGTGGTGGTCACTTCTGTTGGTGAGATCAAACAGCTCTCGTTGGTCAGCAGCAGTTACCACTAGGGTTTCCTCCATTTTTGTTGTTGATGATTTGGTTAGGCAGACTGGTGAGCTGTTTTCAACTGCTTCAAAGCTGCTGGAATCCGTTAGAAAAACGGTGCCCTCTACTGCTAAAAAACACATCTAATGTGTTCCACGACTGAAGTAAGCATAATGTAAGGATACCAAAAATAGAAAGGGAGGGGGGGAATCCAGACGAACCACAAGAATTGCTATAGTGGGAGTGTAACAAAGGCAAATCTGAAGAATATGATCCGCTGCAAAAATCTACAAACAAACATAATATATTGTGCCGAGCAGGTCATGAGATAGTGACTAGGCGCTGCATAATAAAGGAAATGAGCAGTATCAAATCGAAGGGAACACCTTTTCATGAGGCAACAGGGCAATTTAAAGTGTACCAGTCACTCGGCAGACAGTTATGTGTGAACTAATTGCTGTTGAGTCCAAATATTATTTAATTCACACAGCAAGTACAGTCTTTATGGAGCGGAGGAGAAGGGCAGATGAAAAATACTAAGATAAAAGAGTGCTAAAAGAGTACACCTTAGCAGAGCTGAGACAGCCTGACTTTAAGCCCCTTTTATGGGATTAAGCTACAAAAACACTGGATCCTACACTTCCCATAATGCATAACCCAATAAACACGGACATCTTTCGAACTCCACTTCCCACAGTTCGAAGTTTATAACGCAGGCTTTACATTGAAAATATTTTGTCTAGGTGACATCCTTTCCCACTCCGGAGAGGGAATATATGAACTGTCGTCACAGACGACCCATGACAAAGTTAACCAGTAAGTAAGTAAACTTGGTGGAGTTCCCCTTTAACTACAGTTCAGCTCAGGAGAAAAGAAACAACTTCCTGTCCACAGACTCACCCAGTGGCCTCTCCCTGTCCACAGCCTGTATGTCCATCAGGCCGGGCAGGTTGGCTCGCACCGTGATGGTGTTGGTCCCGGTGTTCTTGTCGGCTCGCTGGATGCTGCGGCTCTGCCAGTCGGTCCAGTAGATGTGGGACCCCATTAGGGTTAAACCGTACGGGTGCTGGACCGGAGTCACGAGGGTGCGGCGATTCTGCCCGTTCAGGTCAGATGACTCAATACGCTGGAGAGGACCAGAGAGATGAGAGGAATTACCACCATGACTCCATAATGGCCGATGCCTTTTACATTTGAGCCAATTAGCGTTTAGCCATTTAACCTTCAAATATCTAATAATTTCTACAGACTTGCATTTTTGCAGTAAGGCAGTAAGGTTATACTAGAAACGAAGTGGATTCGAGAAAAGTTGTGGGGGGAGGGGGGTTTCCGAAGCTATTCAACCATCTGACAAGCACTTCTGACGGAGCATACTGGCCCCTTTAATAATGTGTTTTATGCCGTGTCTGTCTTTAATTAATTTGTTACATCTTTATGAATCTAACAGCTTTTTCTTTGTATTATCCAAAATGATTTAACTACTCTGGCATGTGTTTATGTCATTATGTTGCTTGTTCTGACTGTGAAGCACGTATATACGGATATAGGTTGTTATTTTTTATTATTTTGAACAGTTCCTCTGATCCAGAGTGACTTGCAATGAGTGTAAAGTTCAACTCCTTGTCCATCGACATTACCAGTGCTTAAAAACACAGAGGCCAGGGTTTTGATCCTATTACCATGTGTGATTTGTCATGAGACGTCACTACTGACCTCGGTGTGAGCATCGGCCCACAGTAACTGTGAGCCAGCCATGTCGATGGCCAGGCCGTTGGGCCAGCCCAGGTTGTTACTAATGAGGACCACACGGTCTGATCCATCCATCGCTGAGCGCTCCAGTTTAGCGTGCTCCCCCCAGTCTGTCCAGTAGATATAACTGGAGGAGAGAGACCGAGAAAGAGAGAGGGACACCGGTCAAAGGTCAGACAGTGTAAGAAGACTGAAAGTAGGACAGAGGTGATGATGATGATGATGATGAGGACGTGCGGGTCATGAGACCAGCAACTATTAGACATGTAGTTTGGACAACAAACAGAAGTCTAGATCCTGCACAATCGTTAGTGGCAATGATCGTGACCTTTCTTTCTCTCAACAGGAAATCAAATAAGCACATTGTCCAGTATGCTGAACCAGAGCTAGCATACTAGGGACAGGATAACAAGTCTCTTTAATGCCAATATAATATTTCTCAGTGAACGCTGAAGTGAAATTCACAATATAAAGTGTATATTTGTTGGGCTTTTTTATGCCTTTAATGGACAGAGACAGCTGAAGAGACTGGAAACGGGAGACAGAGAGAGAGGGGGACGACACGCAGCAAAGGGGGGCCACAGGCCGGAGCCGAACCCGGGCCCGCCGTGGCGGCGAGGACTGCAGCCCCGCACACGGGGCGGACGCTCCACCGAGCGAGCCGACCGCACCCCGAGATTCACAATATACAGATCTATTTTCATCTTTGCCAGTGTAATCAGAGATTTTTGCCAAATAGAAAGCCATCGCACTCTAACAGCCTCACCCCATCTCATGGTAAAGGGCGATGGCTCGAGGGCTGTCCAGGTTTTGCCAGACGAGAACTTTCCTCATGGAGCCGTCAAGGTTGGCAACCTCAATACGGTTGGTTCCCGTGTCCGTCCAGTAGATCTTCCTGCCAACAGCATCCACCGCCAGGCCATCAGTTGTCATCAACCCTACAGAGAGAGACACAGAGATAGAGTTGAGACACTATAGCTGGGTGGAGGTAAACGGCATCGTACCTGTAAGCTACCCTCCTTACCCGTAGATACGATGTCTTCATGCGCTTTTCCGTTGATGTTGGCTCTGCTGATTTTCTTCAGTGTACTATCAGACCAATAGACTTTTCCTGCGGGAGGTGTCACATACACATGTAAGAAATCCATTTCTACATCACTTGTCTTTTTGAGGCAGACATTTTAAAGCTTTGAGAAGGCATACAAACCTTCTTTGGGGTCGACGCCGATGGCGATGGTGTTTTTCATGGAGCTATTGACGGCCAGAACCACATCAGCGAAATAGGGGATGTCCAAAGAAACCATCCTGATGTCTGTCCTCCGTGCAAAGATCAGGAAGCTGCTCATCCCTGCACGCACGCACGCACGCACACACACACACACACACACACACACACACCACAGCATCTTCCAGTCAGAATACACAGGGGGGCTAACATGCTTTTATCTTCCTGGCAGCAACCATTTTGGACATTAATCCGTCCCTCTCCCTTTATGTGCAGCATAATGAAAAATATTTGTCTAGGATTTTGTCACAAATTTTTTTTTTCTTTTTTGTATTTCCTTTTGAGATGAATAGGTTTCAACTTTTAGCACTTGGTGATAATGTTGCCTAAGAGGTCAACAAGTTACAGTAGATGTGTCACCAGAGCCCCATTTGTTTTTAGCCTATATGTCTTTGTATTTTGGTTAATCTGCACCATGAAAAGTCATACTGCATTAGCAATAAAGAGTAGCTGTGGGATGCCCCCTCCAATCCGTACCGGGTGTGCAGGTCTTTCCATCCGTCTGCAGGTTGATCCCGGTGGGACAGGCACAGCTGGAGGCCTTGGGAGCAGGAGCCAGGAGACAGAGGTGGCTGCAGCCACCATTATTCACCGCACACGGGTTCCGCACTACAGGTGGAGACACACAAACAGACTCAGCTCACCCACCGTCCTACTTTCTAGGTCAGCTTGGAGGCATGGAATGGAAAGAGAATGGGAGAAATTGGGGCAAACAAATCAAAAGCACACAACTTGCAGATACAGACAAAAATCTGAAAAGCAGAAAGGGACAGGAGATTGTTTTCCTTTGTCACAAGACACTAAAACAAGTCCAACAGGACATATTAGGTGTGGTCCATAAGTATAAGGACAATGACACATTTTTCATTTGTCTATTTCATGTTTCTGTACTGCAACACATTGGATTTGAAATGAAATAATGACTGAGTTTGAAGTGTGTGTGATATTAAGTCAACTAAAGTGTTGTTGAAGGTGTCCATCTATCCATTCTGGCCGAACAGCCCTTCTTATACATAATCCCGCAATGATGATGATTTTGACCAAAAGATTATTTTATGTGACCTAAACTCCAGGCCTGATATATGTACATGATATATGCAAAATCAAATGCTTATTTCCACGTGGGGGAAAAAAATCTGATGAGGTTTTGACATCAGACTGACTAACTTTATACTGCTTTGCACTTTGGCTGCTTAAGCTAATGTTAACAAGACAGGCTGCTCCATAGCTCAGAACCCTGGAGGCCCATTTGCCAAGCTTAGGTAGATAACAGTAATTTGCTACTGAAAATGGGTTCCTCCACTGTTGATCTGATGTTGATGTAAACATCCTCAAATTACAGCTGAAAGTCTGCACTTAAACCTTGCAGTCATTGTTTCACTCACTTAAGATCCAATTCGTTGCAGCACAGAGACAAAACTATGAAAACTGTGTCACTGTCCTACTACTTGCTGACCCCAACTGTACGTGTACGCTTCAGTCTAGTTCTAGCCTGTGGACGCACAAAGACCTGTCTCGCGTAGTCGGTGGAACATGTGAATGTCCATGAGGTTCTCCAGGTTTTCGGCCACTGTGTGTCGTCCCAAGCCGGTGAGCTTGTCAGCGCTCTGGATGCTCTTGGACTGCCAGTCTGTCCAGTACAGCTTGTCCTCGTGTACAGTCAGGCCAAAGGGGTGAGGCAGCTGGCTGCCAATCAACACCTGCACGCAAAAACAGTAGTAGTGTGCGGAATTCCTAAATGGTTTGCAGTGTTGAGTTAAAATTTACAGGAAAACTTGAAAGCAAATCTCATCCAAGCATCAACAAATTGTTGCTAACAAATACATTTTTCCTATTATTTAAAAGTTTAAGTTTAAAGAATTTCACAAACTAATCAGCATGAAAACAGTACCTTTGTGAGGATAAAACCGGAAGCATAATGTCATAAAAACACCCTTTACCTGTCGGTCAGAACCATCGAAGTTGCCAAATTCAATAGTCTTCATGCCAGCGTCGGCCCAGTACAGACGTTTGGTCTCGTAGTCAATGGCGAGTCCGTTTGGCCACGTGAGATTGGATGAGATGATGACGATGCGACTGGAGGCGTCCATTCCTGCGCGTTCGATCTTTGGGTTGGCACCCCAGTCGGTCCAGTACATGAAACTACAGAGGAAGAACAAACCGAATGAGAAAGACTGACAGGTGCCGTGCCAAGTTCATATGTTGCTTTTTCAACATTTTTGATCATCTCACCCTCCGATCGGGTCTACGACAATGTCCCTGGGCCGGTCCAGGTTCTCCCATATCAGCACAGTCCGCATGCTCCCGTCAGCATTAGAAACTTCGATACGATCCGTTCCTGAGAAATCCAAGACATGACGCGACGGGTTAAAATCCAAGAGCACACAATGCATCCAAAATATGGTTTCATCTGACAAGACGTGAAATAAAGCGGTTTACCAGCATCAGTCCAGTACAGCTTGTTGGTCACCCAGTCAATTGCCAAACCTGCTGGACTCTCCAGACTGGTGTCCACCACCACCTGGAAAAATAGGGACAACAAAGATCTGAATTCTCCCATTCTGGTTTCCATGCAGCCTCAAGTTACATCTTTAACTTCTTTGAGCCCTTAGACGTGCATAGAGCCATGCTTACAAATAAAGATAGATGGATAATATATGGTGTTATTTATATAGCAAAGATGGACAACTGCTAAAAATCTGCCTCTGACTTTGTTGAATCAAGAGTGTGAATAGAAAGCCACTATTTCACAGCTACTATTCCACCTTCCCTTGAACCAAAATTGATAGCTTCTTATATTATTCCGTAAAAGATAACAGTTTTCTGCTGTTTTAGCTTTGTCCAAATTGTTTTTGGCTTCAATTGTATTCTTCTGTTTTGTGTTTTGAAATGACTTCATGAATCTCTTGACAGAAAATGTTGTTATTGTGTTTTTTCTGTGCCTAGTTGCAGGCTGCGGAGAACAAAGTGCCCTGAATCTAACGGAGGAGAGCAGCTAAACTCCGCACCTACATTATCTTCTACAGAGCATGAATTGCTGTCGCACTTTCACATCAGCCGCAGTAGATGGCAGTATTGCATAAACTTAAATCGCGCTGTGCTCTGCTGCTGCTCCTCTCTCTGGGACTTTCAGTGTTGTTGAGTTAAAGAGCGAAGATGTCACTGACCTGCTGCTTGGTGCCGTTCCACAGAGCTCGGTTGATGGAGTCGGTGGTGACGTCCGTCCAGTAGATGTAGCCGTCTTTGGCGTCCCAGTCCAACGCCACGGCATTTCGCACGTCAGCCAGAGGGATGACGTCATCGGACATGTCCTCTGTGTCGAAGCTGACTCGTCGGATGTCCGTCCTTCGGGCAAAAAGCAGGAACTTGTCAAGACCTGATTAAAGACCAAAGGTCTTCTGTCAGTCTTCTAGGTTTAACAGTGGGGTGAACAGTGAACACAGCAAAACAGCACTAACACACAGACAACTAGCAGCCCCTAAAGGGCAAATCCAACCAAACTTAATTTAATAGCATAAAGCATAACCCTCCCTCTAACATTATTTCCTAGAATGATGATAATAAAATGTAATGTTTTCATGACTACAGGGAGTGTAGGCGTGTCAGAACAGGGTCACAGGGTAGTGAAAAAACTACAAAAAAGGATTCATCCATATCTTAAGTCATAGTCAAATTTAGTTCGAAACGTCTTTAGCTGAACTATAAACATGTCATTTAACTTGTTTTAAGTTTCCATTAGTTGAAATGTTATTTTAGTAGAAGTCTTGGAATCCTCTGTGTACACATTTATTTTTCTAACATTAAGTTTTTTCCCGTGACAACCTACACTTTGACTGGCAGGCTGATCAGGAAGATTAAAGGCCCGTTCCAGGATCATTCTTTCGCATTTAGCTTCACACTGACTGACTGACTGTTCAATCAGTAAAACCTTGCATTCATCATCTAAACTACTGCTGAGGATTTGCCTTTACGCTTTAACTTTAACTACTTCTCTTTATGAGCCACAGGAAAGATAAGAGATCCTCTGGCAGATGATGATGTTCTTATTCCAGATTCCTATTTATTCCAAGATATTACAAATGAATACCAGGACACAAACATAGTTGTGGGTGTCTTATAGTAACCACTAAAAAGTAATTTAAAAATATTCAATTGTATTTTAATGCACTCAATCATTGAAAAGTGGTAACTGGCTAAAATTGTAGTTTTTGGCATTTATCATTACATTCATACATACAGAAATAAGTGGCATCCGCTCAGTTACGACACACATTAAAGTTCAGGTGTTGGACTCACCGTCGGCACAGCTGT
Organism: Coreoperca whiteheadi; assembly: GCA_011952105.1. Taxonomy (NCBI): domain Eukaryota; kingdom Metazoa; phylum Chordata; class Actinopteri; order Centrarchiformes; family Sinipercidae; genus Coreoperca; species Coreoperca whiteheadi. The sequence continues at coordinate 5,664,947 of CM022485.1, forward strand.
AGTGGTCCACCTTCTTGAAACCGGTGGGACAGGCGCAGGTGTACGTCTTGTTGCCGGGGAGACACAGGTGGCTGCAGCCTCCGTTGTTGGCGCCGCAGCGGTTCCTGCCACCTACAGGAGAGGCAGAGAACCCACAGCTCAGAATACGATGGTTTATGGAGGTTAGAAACCTTTTGAAGAGGCGATTCTTGGCATCCCGGGGACCCATGGTTTTGCCCATCATTCCTATTTTCTACGATGACATTTTGCTCCTTGATTCCATTGCTGAAATTTGAGGACGTGGTGATTCTTTAGAACACAGTGATACCAAAGTCTCCCAATTAATATTGTAAGGAATGTGTTCTAATGACTCACCAATATGTAGGTTGTAAAAAGCAGAATATTCCTTTAAAAACTTATTTGAGAGGTATTTTGTTTATTTTCGGATAAATGTATTCAAAGGAATAGTTCAGCATTTGGGAACATGCTTTGTGCTGTTCTGCAGTAATTTGTTCGTAAAAGCGCAACTGGACGTTTTTTCATTTCAAGGTATAAGGTAAATAACATGTGAGCTTTAGAGATGTTGGTGGGAGGTGTTTTCCTTTACCTTTGGACAGAGCAAGGCTAGCAGTTTCCCCCCTGCTTCCAATATTTATGCCAAGTTAAACTAATCCTCTTTTTATTCATTTATTTACAATGCACAATGATCGACATCACTCTAAGTGTGCCAGTGTTATCCAAAAGACACATTTCCAACTATGGTCCCTTGGCGAGATGTTAAATTAGTTATTGGAAGAACAATAAAAACACACAACGTGTAAAATTAGCACAGCAGAAAGCAGCCGAACAGGCTTAGAGGAGTGAAGCAGCGTCATGCAGTATGACATTTACAATGCAGGAAGTCAATGCAAAGCGACAGTATGTTATAGCAGACAGTCAGCGCAGGCAGTTAAAACACATTCCATTACAGAAGGCAGACGTAAAAGCAGAAGGGACGCCATCTGACAAACACACACACAGAAGCAGCTCAGCAAATGAGAGCAGACAAGGTAAGCATGCAGTATGATGGCAGGTCCGGTTGCTTTTTAATCAGGCTTTAAGATTATATGCAAAGGAAAGGTAAGAGTCGCTTAATGAAAGGATGTTTCAAAACTGGGACGCTTGGACTGTAAAGGCTGTCTCGTCGAAAGATGTTTTCTTATTTTTGATTTGGTTAATTGATGCTCAGCATCTTTCTGAAATATGAATGCGGTACATGGAGGAGGTGCTAATCCATGAAGAATTGTATTATGTATATTAAAGAAGCATTGTGAAATTTAATAAGATTATTCCCAGCAAAGGAGACCACATCCAGGACGTATATATTTCAGTGATGGGAGCTTTTAGGGTTATTTCCCAGGACCTCGAGAGCTTGTTTGTATGCAGGTTGTACAGGCTTTATTATTGTACCAGTGGTAAGAATCTCATAGCATGTAAATAAATCTTAGCAGCTTCAGGTGTCAGGTACTTTCTAATAAATATGTAGCGTACAGACATGAGAGTGGTGTCGATCTTCACATCTAACTCTTGGCAAGAATGCCAAAAAGCAGATCTCCCAAAATGTCTCAATATTCCTTTAACTATAAAGCAATGCAGTAGGGCTGCAACAACGAATCGATAAAATCGCTAATTAAAAGAGTTGCCAACGAATTTCATTCTCGATGCGTTGTGTCGCGCGATTATCACGCCGCTCAATGAGACGCGGAGATGTTTGCGCATAAAAAAGCGCGGTCGAGCGCGAAGCAAAAATAAAACAACAGAGCGGAGGTGGAGGAAAGACCATCGGAGAGACCCGTGACGTTGTTCTGAAACGCACGGCGGAGGCGGAGAAATCAGCACGACCCAAGTCATCCAAGGCGACGGGAGCATTTCACACTCAACACATCGAAAACATGTGTTAATTGCAAGATGTCCAAAAGGGACAGGGAGTGATTGAGAGTGAACGCGTGTGTGTGTGTCTGAGTGTGAGAGTTTGAAAGACAGCTCAGGTCCCTTTGAACTAAAATATACATCTTTTTGTGCATTTTATTTTAAAAGGCCTATATATTTGGCAGATGTGTATGTTTTTGTGTTCGTCCATAAGGTCGTCCTCCGATCAGAAAGTCGGCGGTTCGATCGCGGCTTCCGCCAGCCCACGTCGAAGTGTCCTTGAGCAAGACACTGAACCCCCGAGTTGCTCCCGATGGGTCAGGCCAGCGCCTTGCATGGCGGCTCCGCCGTCATCGGTGTGTGAATGTTGAGTGTGAATAGGCGAATGAGAGGCAAACTGTAAAGCGCTTTGTCCGCTAAGGTAGAAAAGCGCTATATAAATGCAGTCCATTTACGTCAGTTCTGTTTTTGAATAAAAGGGTTGGAAATGAATGCTGTTTTTTTTTTTTATCCGATTAATCGAAAAAATAATTAATCGATTATTAAAATAACCGTTAGTTGCAGCTCTACAATACAGTATATAATATGCATTTCATATTGTAAATAAATTACTTTGTATAATTAGGGGTTTTCTAATTCAGAAGTATAATGAACTACACATCGAATGCAGAGCTTTCGTCTTTTGCTCGTCTAAATGTCACAGTCTGGATTTCGCTCACGTTCTGAAGCCTCCATATCCACCCTGTAGTTCAATTGATGCAGAGTTGAACTCTTGCTCCACTCAGACATGAACTCACAAGTCCCTCTGAATCGCAACATAAAACTAAAGGAAAAAGGGCCCGACCTCCCTCTGCCAACACGGGGGCAGCTCACAGTTCATATTACTGTTACAATCCTTTATCGGCGTGATAACCAAAACTTTCTCTTGGGCCAGAACTCAAGTTCAACATGGCTTGTTTGCAAAGAACATACGTTTTTGGGGTCATGCTGATAAAGCACCTCAACTGGTCAATTCACCACTGGGTCTAACACCAGTGCAGCAAATCCCTGGGTTGGCAACCGTGTGGGAAAAGGGTTCACTTTCTGTGAGCAACGGATACCCTTAAAGAAGGTTTCTGTCCTCAACCAGATCATCTTCCAGCCTCAACCCATGGTGACTGTTTGGTTGATTGCTCAGAATTTTGTTCTCCCGCCTGCTGCGCGACAACACTTTCTATTGCTTCAGGCTGCCAACTTAGTTGTTTTCAAAAACGTGTCCCATTGTTTTCACTCAGAATTCACTTCTTTTTTTTAAATAACTAAAAGACAGATTTGAAGAGATGTGGGGTGAACAAAGGACCATATAAGGAGCCTCCAAGCCTCCTACATTTTCTTTTGCCTCCACCTCAAGCTGACATTTATATACTGTATAATATCTCTGCACTGCCCTTTGTCCATTTACCACGTAGTATGTTATGGTCAATGGTTTTTTTGTAACCGAGAAAAAAACAAGCGCAGACATTAAAATCCATGATTCTAAAACCACTGAAACAGCAAGTTTAACTGTCACTTACTGCGACGTCAATGAGCTTTTTCCTAGAAAGAATGTTCCTGTTTTTCCTGTTGTGATGCTACAGATTGCCTTGATTCAAGTGGCCGTTTTTGTGACCCTGCTGTCATTCGGCGAAAACGTCAGCCTTTGATAAAACTTATAAAAAAAAAACAAAGAACTTAAAATGTAGCTACACGACTGTGTACCGACCTGCAGGCTGCCTCTGGGGGTGCAGGGTGTGGATGTCCATGGGGAAGTGCAGCTTGTTGCGAATAATCTCCTGGTTCTTGCCGGTGAATTTATTGGCACTGTTGATGCTCTTGGTGTGCCAGTCAGTCCAGTAGAGGCTGTCCTCAAACACCGTGATGGCAAACGGGTGGGGCAGGCCTGCAGAGGGAGAGAGAGAGAGAGAGACTTCAGAAAGGCTGAGAGATGCTGTGATGAGCTGAAGTGTGCACTAAAACCAGCGACGGGCCCACATGAAAGAATGAGCGGTCTTTTAAGGGAAGTAAGCATCAAAGCAAACAAGCACAGGCGTTAAGTTCGACACCGTCAAAAGAAGTAAAAAAATAATGATTCAGAGAGGTTCATGTGGACATTTAAATCCAAACACAAAAATATGGAAAGAAACAAATGCTGCTTTTAACTTGTTCCACCAACGCTCTCCAAACATCCTCCCATTCGGCCCTGCGGGCTTGGCTGATGTCATATCATCCCCATTTAGAGCTGCTTTCAATTACTCTGCCTCTCATTGGCCTGTAGCTGGTTTAGTCGCGGCCAGAGCGGCCAAAAGCAGCGGCGCTCCATCGGTTTCCTCAAGTAATGTGATTTTTCTGTCCAGAATCTGAAAGCCAGATCGAAAACAGCCCTTAAACCAGGTCAGACTGATACTGAGACTCATACTGGACAGATATCGGCCAGTTCTCCTCTTGGTCTACAATGAAATTGCATTTACTTTGTAGATTTTAATCATTTTAATGGGAGATTTTAATCTGAAGGACAGTAACATAGCCCAGATTTTCTCTACCACTTACAAGGTGTGCATACAGTGGATTATGTGTGCTCTAATCCAAAGACAATCTTATAAATGTGGGTTTAAACTGTAGAGTTTTAGTGTCGGTTGATGGTCTAAATGTGCTCTTGTAGAGGTTTAACAAGAGTGGGAGGCTTTTTTTTTTGAAATTTTTTTTTTTATTGGCCTTGTCTTAAAACATTGTTTTTCATATCTTAAGAACAAGATGTCTCTGAAATATTTGTGTGACTAAACGTGCAATAATCAAAGTTGAAGTTAGAAAAGTACGGCTAATGTCACTTCCTGTCTGAAAGAGCCCCCACCCACTTCAAACCAGTGAGAAGAACATGGAGAGAACACAAATACAGGAATCGTTTCATGTCAAATAACCATTTGTTGGTCGAACTTTGGCAGATAATAATGTGCTTAAACAAAACCCCGTCGCTTATAGTAGGCAAAGGGAATTGCGAGAATGAGTTTCAGGGCCTTAAAGAGTTGGCTACATTAGATATTTGCATCGAGGCTTTGAGTCTGCGACTACTTCTGTCTTTGAACAAATTGCTGACTTGTGCCGAACATCGTCTGGAACAGTGTTCACAGCCCCTATCAGTGGAACCCTGGCTTAAAAACTAACATGTGTAACGGGGTGACTCCTCCACTGTCGTCCAAATGAACGTTCTCGTTCCAGCTTAACCCTCCCCCGGTGAAGTAGCTGCACCACCAGTTGGAAAAGCTGATTTCTGCAGAGCCGTGGTGGTGGTGTGGCGAGCGTGCTGGTGCGGGGCTTTGAAAAACAGCGCTGCTCATTTAATGACAGTGTTTTACGGCACTGCATAAATGTCAAGTGTTAATGGCTAAAACCGGAGAGAGAGCCCAGAATGATAATGAGCCCGCGAGCATCAGAGTAATATTGTGTGTGTGCGCGCTTGAGTATAAGCTCAATGAGACAAAGTTTTATTATTTTAATCCATTTATATGTTTTATGAGCGACAAACTATTTGTTTAATGGCCCTGTGGTTGAGGTGAACCCACTTATAGATCAGATAGTTTAGATCATAGGTGTCGAACTCTGGCCCCGCGGGGCCAAAATTGTGCTCTACTGTTGTTTTGGCGCGTCAATCGGGACAGGACCCAGAAACGCCCTCTCCTCTGTGACAGTAGTCATAGCGACCTCATGCTACAACGGTCACCGTGCTACCCCTTCCCAAAAATGGCGAAAAGAAAGGCAGGAAACTGGAGCTTTCTGGACAGGTGGGAGGCAGAATATCTGTTTACATATGTAAAAGACAGACCTGTTGTTCTTGTATGTCGAGCCAACGTGGCTATAACTAAGGAGTACAACACGATTTTGCATGTCTGCACTATTCAGTTATATACTGTATGGTAATAAGCGTTGCATGTCCCATATTCAATGTTAAAGCAAAACTTGTTTGGGTCCATTTTAAAAGGTTCATTTGTTCAATGTTGGCCCGCGACTTTGTTCAAGTTTTCAATGTTGGCCCGCTGTGTATATCTGTTTGACACCCCTGGTTTAGATAAACAAAGAACGTATTCTACTTCAGTTTGCCTCCAGTAAATGTTTCCTAATACCTCAAACTCTTTGTTAAATTATAAGGGGATTGCTTCTTATTAGAGGTACAGTATATCAGTATCAGCACGTGCCGGCCAATAAGACACAAGACATTCCAGTACAGAAATGCCAAAGATCTGTAGATACACTGTATACAGTTGTTATATTTACAGTTTTCTGTGTACCTGGACCTTGAAGACTACAATTGTGATCTGCAATTCCCATGTGTACTTGCATGGCAAAGCACAGACGTACTCTTTTTCGAATGCAGACACAGCACCTGACTTTTGGTGCCAACCACAAAACAATAAATGTTTTTCTATCAAAACCCAGTTGCCAAATGTTAAATACATTTGTCTAACTACAAGCAGCCCTACAGAAAACTTTTTTTCAAGTTAGATCGAAGGTCTAAAAATTATAATTCAAATCAGCAACTGTGCTGTCAAAGAAAACATACAAAGGTATTACAAACAAACAAAAAGGATGAACTTTTAAATCAAGAATCAGCCAAGACAGCTGAAAACAATGAGACCACATCTGTACATTTTCCCATGTCCCTCCTCCCCAGACGGTCCAGGTGTGTGTGAGCTGATACTGGCTGACTGTGTGTCTTTTCTGATCTTATCCTAACATGAGGGAGACAACAGTGGGCCCTCTTCCCTGCTCTGAGTCGTCGCCAGCGACGTGGCGCCCGGGTTTTGATATGGTCACCTTCTTCCTTGTCGACTCTGCACCGCGACCCCACCCCTCCTGCTCTTTTTTTTCCCCCCCCGGGACAGCTGGAGGAGCAGCTGCAGGCCGACAGGGCATCAAACGTCCCACCCAGCCCTTCGCAGTAATGCCCCCTTTAATCTACACGTGGCACCTCCCGGGATCTATCGCGCCTCGACTGAATCGGTCATACTCTTATCTACAGGTCATCAGCAACACAACGTCACCTCCAGCTGGACGGAACACTGCTCGGATTATAGACAGATGGACTGCAATAAATGTTTAGCTAAGTGGCTTTTTATGTCGCTTACAAGCCAAGTAAAACTGTTGTGACGCTGGCCATGTGTTTTGTCTGTGCAGCAGAACAGCACAAAAGCTTACGCTATTCAAACTTTGAATGGCAACTGGATATGCATACCCTGTAATAAAATATTAAAGGGGAGAGGATGACGGCATCACATAAACGGCAGTAAAGTAGACAAATGAACAAAGTAAACATGAAGGCTCAAAGGCAACCTGTTCAGCCCTGTGTAGGACTTCAGCAGTGACGGAGACACCTATTGGCCAGAGGAGGTAACCGGCACAGATGTAAATGAATTAGACTGAGTGAGAAGCATCCAAAAACGTTTAGCTTAAAAATAAGCGGGAAGGAATTTAAGAAAGTATCACTAACTTCTTCTTTCGTTTGTACCTCTGCTCAAAAACAAAAAACCTTCCTATCCTTAGCTTTGTATACTGTGCTGGGCTTTAATCAGACTCGTTTTTTGATGCACTTATGCTTTTTGTTACATTGCTGCCATTGTCTTCCTCATATGTAAGTCGCTTTGGATAAACGCGTCTGCTAAATGACTAAATGTAAATGTAAATGAAAGTACCTTAGGGATAATTAATAGTAAAAACCACAAAATGCACACTTGAGGTTTGTATAGAAATGTCTGTGCTTGGTGACACAAAGAATATTTTAATGAATCGATGTCAAAATGTAAGATGTTATGTTAAGACCGGTCTACTGAGCTGTTGTCCACAGGGGGGCATTTTTGTTGGGCTATCGTCATTATTTCCTATTGGACATCCAGTGTATCGTCATGCAGCAGGCGACTCATTGTGAATGAGGCATCACTACGGTATACAGCATTTGTCCTCAGGTGGATGTACTCACGCCCGCACACAGACACACACACACACACACACGGCCCCTTCGCTTCCTGTCCCCCACCTCAAGGTGCACAGGTGTGCAGACTGGATAGCGGCGTTATCCGAAACGCCCGCCTGCCGTCCAGCTCCAGTGACAGAGGAGCTGGCACACATCCAAATAGCACACACACAGAAAACTGTAGGTGTAGGGAGATAGACTCTTATTAACATTCCTGGGCACAGCGGCTCAGAATGTAACTATGCACACACACACACACACGTCCCATTTGTCCTGTGTGTTGTCTGAGCAAACAGAGGCTGTGGAGGAAGGACAGGGCCAATTACAGCCTTTTATCCTGAGAGCACACATCATTAAGGCGAGCTCACAGGGCTGATGGCACGCGCGCACACACACACACACACACACACACACACACACACACACACACACACACCCTCATCAAACATTTCCCCTGTCCCTCTCCTATCACACTCTTAAACACTCTTGATCGTCACTTATGTGTTGCCACACTGTCTTTTCACTTCATCGGTGAAAAAACCTCCCAAATTGGAAGCCCCTCTGCCGGCTGAAACCTGTGTCCACACTGCACGATTTCTAATACGTTATTACTCCACAATTCGTTTTTCATTTTTGTAACCGCGGTAAACTGATTTCTTGGCATTGAAAACGCCCATTTATGGTTTGGAATCTACCTTATGTCTGTTAGTTTCACAGTCACTGCTAAGAAATCATGATCGTCTAATGGGTGAAGACCTCAGAATCGCACCTCAAATCGAATCTTTTCTAGCAGCATTTTTGACTGCTATCAGACAGGCCGGTACACTTATTAACTTGGGTAAATGGATATACAAATGGGTGGGGTGGGGGGGGGGGGCGGGGTCTGCAGGTCAGTAATTTAAAACACATTTCCTGTATTTCTACACCACCTAACCTAACAATAGAGGATAATTTCCATGACAAAATAATAATAATTTTGTATAGAGCTTACAGTTGGAATGAATAATAATGACACATTGTGTGTTCGTCACTGAATCTGCATGGCTCACAAAGTCCCATTCGAGCCAGTTGTGGTGAAGCAGGGTTGGATGGAAAACATGCTAGACAGGGCTGGTGCTCTAATGGAGGTTTGGGAAACACTACTTCTGTTTAGTCTGCCGTTGTGTGTGGCGAGGGATAGAGCGAGGCAGCAAATTAGCCAGAGATATTAATAGTAATAGGACAAAGTCGCAGAGGGGATGTAGCGGTAAAATAAGGTGGGTAAAATATAAACGTCCGCTGGCTAAACGCTCCAAGGTTAGGTAATGGTAAACGCGTAAAAATGTTGCATTTGAAAAAGGTGGGTAAACTGTGTTTATGTGTGTTTACCCTCCCACTACATCCCAAATAATAAAATCAACAGGGCTAATGCTAAGTATTAATAGCCACGTTGCACTTAAAACAACCGACTCTTTGTTTTGGCTCCTTCGCGAACATCCCATCTCCTCAGCCGAAGCCTATCCGCTCGCAAATGGCTTTGGCTGGAGCCAGTGGGCCAAGCAGGTTCATTCAACATAGGCTAGCCTACCTTTAACTATGTTTCTATTTTCAGTCCATGATTAAGCTCAATGGCATGTTCCTCTGAACAGTCGACTCCTGTGTGGATTGACAGACTGCGATTGACGGCCAAAGCTTGCTGTGGCAAGCGATCAGCGACGGGTTGGACTGAACCAACTCAAAGGGTGGTCCAAAGATGTGTGGGTTTTTTTCATTACTTGTTTTTGGCAGTTGCTGAAAATAGTAAAATGATCATCGATACAGGCTCCGTAAATATTATCCCCTGATTGTGTATGATAAGTTTATTTTTAAAAAGGACAAAAAGTGAGGATGCAGCTGCTCCACTTTCTGCATTGCTCAGGCGCCTATGGATCTACGTATATGGACACAATACGGATGTTCAGCCTGCAGTAGAGGTTAAAAACACTGATTCATCCCAGTATATTGATCTGAAGTTGGAAAAACAACTGTATTCAGTTGAAAAGTTGGAATAACGGACTGCTGTCAAATGGCCTTAAAATGTTTCCGGCCCTGTTCAGCTTCCATTCTTCACGAGCCAGTACGACAACCTTCTCTGTTGCCGTCGTATTGTTTTAATTTCCCAGCACCAGTATCACTGCTGAATCAAATTGCCTCACCACCAACCTACGATGATCAGGGCGTCCTGCTGGTTTGTTGACTGAGAAACGTGAAGAGTGCATTAGAAGAGTAGAAACAAATCTCACTGGAACATGAGGTCTCAGAAGCAGGCCAGAGCATGTGTGTGACAGATCAGTGCCCCGCTTGTTTACAAATGCCAGATCCCGACTTTTAGTGCGCACACACACACACACACACACAGACAAGCTCAGACTTCACTGTAGGAACCAACAACATAAACAGAGGCACGCACAGCCTTCTGTTGTCATTTATGGCGTCTGTGTGTGCATTTAGTGGTAGGCACATGCGTATGCTCTTTAAAGGAAACATGGCATTGATTAAATCCACAATGGTATAATGAAGTAGCGCCAGCGTTCTATATCCTATATCTACCCCAGTGTGTGTGTGTGTGCGCGTGTGTTGTAATTAATGAGAATCTGAACTCCAGCCAGACCTCTGTACACCACATCTCTCCCGTTTCTCTCCCTCTCACTCAGAGCTTTCGGCGAAAAAACTTCAGCTGAGGTTCTTGGACAAATGACTGACCTTTTAGGTCTTACTGTACGTTAAATGAAATATTTGAGGGGATTCAAAGAGTGTATGCTTCATCAGAACAACGGGGACAAGTGAGGCTGATAAAGCATGAAAGTCGCTGCTCGCCGTTAATGCTAGAACTTGGTAAATTGCTCAGCAATGATGGTTAATACCTCTTTTTGATTGATATATCTCAGATACAGAGAACAAACTAAGAATCCCCAAACTGAGGCTTAAACCAAGGCACCAGCAATCCTGTATGGTTGGGTAGGTTTACATTTTATCTATTCCGATCCTGCTTATCAATTCTTGTTTACAACATGTCAAAAGCATCAACCGCCTTAATTTTCGGAGGATTTGGGTTGTCTTGGTCATAAATGAGGAGATATTCTGTGATTCTTCAGTGTATCCTGTTAAATATCTCAACCAAGTCACAACTAATCTCCGTTAACAATCAGCTCTAAATAACGCATAGAGGAAGAGTAACAGAGAAACAGCCGCAGTCAGTCGATTAGATTAAGAGTTACAGGAAACAGTTACAGGTGTTTAACACAGTTTGAGAAACATCAAAGTGCTTTGTAGTAATATTGTTGTATGAAAAAAACACCTGCACTGTGATATTTGGTGGAGTTTATGGAAGTTTTAGAGCCACTATTCAGGCCCTGGCTCCGATCCACCATAAAAACCCTAACCATCAAGTAAGAAAGTAGGGTAGTACATCCATACTTTGCTCTTCAGGAATCAATAAGCGGAACCAAAAGGCATGTTTCTTAACAACATCCTAGTTCTATCTGCAATGACCCCTAATTCCAAACTGGTTCTTGATACAGAACCCTACCCAAGAAAGACAGAAGAGGTAGGAGTTTACCTTGGCTGATGACGGCCTTGCGGTTGCGCCCATCCAGGTCAGCCCTCTCGATGACATGGTGCTTGGCGTCCACCCAGTACATGCGGCGGCCGGCGTAGTCGATGGTGAGGCCGTTGGGCCAGAACAGGTGTGTGTCTGCGATGACCCGCCGGTTGGAGCCGTCCATGTTGGAGTACTCAATGCGAGGTGTGTTGCCCCAGTCTGTCCAGTAGATCTTACTGAGGAGGAAAGTCGGACAGTCATGGTTACTCATCTGGTGTTTACTTGTTTGTTGTTTCATGTTGTCAAGAGGCAAACTGATTGTTGTCAGGAATCGATACACAGCGGATGTCTGATATAACTAAAAAGTCTCCTCGGTGCCTGACATTCATGTCGTCCTTATCATCACTCATCTGTTCTGACCGGCCTCCGAGGGAAGAGCTACTTTTTTTTTTTTTTTTTTTTTTAGGTATTTTTCAATTATCCCATGCAAATGAGCTACCTAATAAACTGAACAAGTTTTCTAGCTAAAAAATTCTCTGGGGCTTCATCCAAACCTCTCTCCTGCCTCTGCAGCATATGAAACCGGGGATGAAGGCACATTTAGCTGCTGCCCCTTTCATGAAATACATGTTCCACACAGATGCTCGCCTGTGGGCACTGCTGTGCTGCCAAACTTTAATCCCTGCTCTGCTGCTACACTACAACTGGGACACACCCATAGGGGAAATGTATACGTGAGCGTGTGTACATTTGAAACCATCTGTAGTGATTTATACAGTTGTTGTGTGTGCGTTTGGACTCGTACCCCTCTATGGGGTGCAGCGCGATGGCTCGGGGCTTCTCCATGTTCTGCCACAGCAGCACCTTGCGGTGCGTCCCGTCCAGGTTGGCCACCTCGATACGAGACGTCCCCGAGTCTGTCCAGTACAACTTGTCATGGATCCAGTCTATGGCCAGTCCACCTAAAGGAAAGAAAAACATTTTAAATTTGTCTCAACGTGAACCCATTGTGTAGTAAACCGTGTTATAGTGTCACGTTTTTATTTATTAACATTTTTCTGGCTATTTTGTTTGTTTACTTGCTGGCGTTCTTATTTTTAGAAATGTTTTGTCGATGCAACATCTCTTACCCTGCCAAAAAAGAATGTTTGAGAGGGAGAAAGAAAGAGAAACTTTTACTTTTCTCTTTAAAAAGGAACAGCTTTCCGGCAGAGAGGTAGACGAGAACATCGATACAACTTTAAGGTCTGTGCGGAAAATATGAAGCTATAGCAAAGACACTGTTAGCTTCGCTTAGCATAATGTCTGAAAATAGGGGGAAAAAGCTAGCCTGGCTCTCTCCAAAGATAACAAAATTGCCTACCAGCACCTCTACAGCTCACCAATTAAAATGTTATATTTCGTTTGTTAAATCAGGACAAAAACCGAAGTGTAAAATGTTTTGGTTTATTTGTTGATTGGGCGCAGGGAGTTCTTCCCGGAGCCTACCTCACAGCGACGACAAGACACTAGAAAACCTGTGCTCACCGACTGTGTGTAGAAACGTGCTACATCCAGAGAAGCTGCACACAAGTACTGGGAGAAAGGATAAACTGTTGCTCATCATGAAAAAGTAAGTATAGTGTCCATGCTAAGCTAGGATAACTTAGACATGACTCTAGCTCCATCCTTAACACACAGAATGGGATTGACACCAATCCTCTTACCGTCACTTTTAGAAAGAACCCAAATAAATGTATCTCCAACAATGTTGATTCCTTTAAGTGCCTTCGTTAAATTCTTTCATTCTCCAATCGGATCACTATTCATTATACGGTATATACTATTAACATAATAAAGCAATAAAGTTTCATTGAATTGAATTGAGGGAGAGCGAGAAAGACGGGAAGAGCAAGAACGAAGCAGAGATAAAATGTAAGGAAGAAAAGAAAAGAGAGAGACCCTGAGGCTCAGAGAGCAAGAGAAAGCGAGAGAGAGAGAGAGCGAGAAAGCAAAAGAAAGAAAGAATAAGGAGACTGAAAAGAAGAGAAAGCAAAAGAGTTTAAACAGTATCGATGTCATACTGCAGAACTCATAATGAGCAAGGTGATGGATGAAGTGAGTGAGAGCATAGTATAGCTGGACAGAGAGCAGCAGCTGAATAAACGGAATAAATGATAAACGAGCCACTTGTCCTACACCTGAACCTGCATCCTATTGGCCGCCGTACCCACCTGGGCTCTCCAGACCGGTGGACACAACCTCCTCCACGTTGGAGCCGTTCAGGTTGGCCTTCATGATGCGGTCCAGCGTCACGTCCGACCAGAAGACCAGCTCGAGGCTGTGGTGGAAGTCCAGGGCGATGGCGTTCTCCAGGTTGTTGAGCAGCAGGGTGTACTCGGAGCGATGCGGCAGAACCTGGCGGATGTCGATGCGGTTGGCGAACAGCAGCACCGGCTCTGGACCTGAAGGAGCACGAAAAGATGGGACAGGGATGTAGATGATGTCAGTTAAAGTGGAACAGCAAGAAACGGCAAGAGGCCAAACATCAAGTGAAAGTTGGACGGTAACAAAAGAGGAAAGAGATAAAAAGAAGCGTGTGAGTTAGGACTGATGGTCACTTTTAATAACAGTGAGCATTAATCTCACTGGAGGGGAAGGTCTGGGTCCTGGCAGCTGCCTGACAGACGGCCCTGACCTGGGTTTAACTTTGGTCTGCAGCAGATTGATGGGCTGCTGTACCAGGCCTGCACTCTACCTCCGCTGCATATCTAAATGTAGTCCAGACCCTCCGAACGAGCCAACCTCATTCTGAGTCCAAGACCCCCGGGCCAGAGGAACGGATACAGTTACTGGTGAAGCAAGTACAAACACTATGCAACCGTGTTTTTATTGGAGGTCAAACCCCGGCGATTCTCTGTGGTCACATGTCAAAGTTGAAATACAGTACAGTGGCCTTTACCCAGGGCTTTGCAGCTGCGCTTGTCAGGTCGGAGCTCGTAGCCTTGAACGCACCAGCACTGGAACCCCCCCTCCGTGTTGGTACAGCCCTGGCTGCAGTAGCCTTCCTCAGCACATTCATCCACATCTGGAACGGACCACAGAGGAAGAAGACAAGAGGGGAGGGACAGAGAGATGTTGGAGATGTTGGCGTCGAACTCCTGCAGGGTTAACAATGAATTCAAGACGCATCGCAAAGTTCGCAGAGGTGGCTGGAAGGTGAAAAACTCCTTCACACTTTTGGAACGCATCCAACTTCTTGTTACACCCCTTCAATTTTAAATTCATTTCTTGACCTTGCAAGCACCCCCAGAATCTGGAAACAAATATCAAGTAGATTTGATTGTGTCTCCATGAGTTTCAAAATACTGGCAATAACACTTTCAACTCGTGGCAGAAATCCCAGATTCAGATCCACATCAAATTCTAATCACTAATTTCTCTCTTCAAAGCTGCACTTTCCATGAAGTTCTTCAGAAATTTGTTCTTACTTTTGGGAAATATTTTATCTCCTGCTGAAATAAAATTCGACTGAATAAAAGGATCGAACGTAGAAACTCTGTGAGGTGCAGCAATGAACATCCATGCCTGGGCTTATTTGGGAAGTTAAAGATAGTATCAGTAAGCTATAGGTTATATTTGTATTTCTTACTTCATTATTTTAACGCGTTCCTTTGCAATAATTTGCTACCAAAACGCTACCTGTTTAGTTTCTGCGTTTTTTCCTACTAACTCTTGAAGAGGAGTTACAAATCGCACACTCCAGTGTGACTTTGGGTAGGTTGCTTAGTTTTTACCTCATTTTCCTAGACCGCTTTGATTCACTTGTTTTCTTGGCTTGGACTCTCCCTGATGTCTAATTCTATTTTCTGGCAATAAAAAAGCTTCAGTAACTAAATAATATGACTCCTTATCTTCTTCATATGTTACTTATGTTCCCCATTTCCCCCAAACAAACTTAGGGCCCTAAAAGGAGTGAACCCAAAATCTCCCAAGGGGCAGGAACGAGTAGCATTGCAGCACTATAGTGACGTCATATTTAGGAGGTCAGTGAAGCTATCCCATGTAACACAAGGTAGCAACTGGCCAATCAGCAAACTCTGCAGAGGTCATAAATATTAACAGCCTGCTCACTCACTTTCAGTGCAGACATTGATGTGATGTCTAGACACACCCACACACACTCACACAACATGGTACTTCTATATTTGTGAGGACTCTCATTGACATAATGCATTCCCCAGCCCCTTACCCTAACCTTAACCTAATTGTAACATTAAAACCAAGTCTTAACCCTCAAATGGCCCCTTGAAGGTCTGTTGAACAGTGAGGACCGGCCAAAATGTCCTCGCTTTCCAAAAATGTCCTCACTCCCAAGGTCTAAATGCAAATCAGTCCTCACAAAGATGGCTGTACAATTGCGCGCGCACACACACACACACACACACAAACACACCCACACACAGTGTGGTACCCTGGCAGGCTTTGCCGTCGTCCATCAGTCGGTATCCAGTGTGACAGGTGCACTGGACCAGTCCTCTGACCATCTGACACTTCTGGGAGCAGCCTCCGTTATTCTGGTTACAGTTGCCCTCGCTGGAGCGTGGACCTGCACACCGCACAGAAACATTACAGGGACATTAACACAGCATGAGGACGCTGTATAAATACGACCACACACACCGTAAAAAAGGATCTGACTCATCTGGTGTTGAGCCTTGAAATAGTTTAGGCCCACAAGCAGCGAGGCCTAAACATGGTGATGTCAGTCAGTGTGGTCCGGGCTAAGAAAACTCAACAAATACAGTCCAGGCTGTCAGTAAAAATGTGTTTAAATGTTCACGGTCCACACTGCGTGGTTCTAAATGATTTTGGTGACAGCCTAACCTTTCCTCTAGGGCCACCATTAGGCTTAAATCTCACCTTGACAAACATTTTCATGCCCCCCAGAAGGGGAACCCTGACGTTTTTGGTGACTCCGACCTCTCCCTTTCCAGCCCAAAATTCCATTTGTACACAAGAAATATTAAAATCTAATGGCCATGAAATTACACTCATGGACACCTCATAAGTTTACCTTTAGCAATACCCTCACGTTGAAATGTGCACAATTATTACTATAATTTCAAAGTCTAACAGACATATTAGAATAAACATTTGCTGAGCACAGCAAAATAAAAGTGTTTATCCACTTTGATTAAATTGTCAATGCATCTCTAGTAACAGACAGTGTCTATAAGTCATGAAGAGTGACATGAGCATTAAACCCGTCTTATCTCTTCAAAGCAAGTGATACTTCAGATTCTGTGCATGCTTTAAGCCAAAGAAATAAAAATAACAGGCTAAATCAAAGCCATCGTTCACACTGCAGTACAGATGCTGATGTAGCGTATGGACTCACGGCAGTCATGGTGCGGGTGTTCGTCGGTCCCGTCTCCACAGTCGTTGGCCTCATTACACACCTTCCTCTGACCGATACAGCGGCCATTTCCACATTGGAACTGATCGGGAGCACATGGAGGACTCTCTGTGGGGAGACACCATGATATGTGCCGTGAGGCAACAGAGATCAGTGTCATGAAGTACGTTGATGCGTTTCATTCTCTGGATTAGCTAAAAAAAAATTCCTATCCGGTTATTTAATCTAAAGGAGTTTCTCAAGTTGTTACAATTGTAATATATCGCAATGTGTATATTGATGCTATATTACAGTCACATAAGACTGGATCCACATCCAAACCCCTGACTTTAACTTTTAGAGGATCATTCAGACAATAGTAAGAACTGGTCCAGCATCCAGTCTGAATCAACTGTCTCCACACTCTCCTCCTCATACTTCTGCTCCACACATAGATGGCATAATTATAGCACCAACTCTTTACCTCCTACTCTGCTGTTCACTTTGCACATTGCTGTTACTCATACATGACACGCTACATTGCCAACATTTCAAGAGAAAAGTGTTTTATCTTGGATTTTCCATTGACCGCTATCACTGCATGCAACTGTTGATTAACAGCTTATTTGAAAGTCTCAGAGGTTCCAGTGTAGCCAGAGGCTCCTGACACGCCAGGCTGAGCTGCAGGGACGTCTATGCAGTCATAATTTGATTTGAATATTTCCTTACATATGAACGAAGTGCTGCGACAAGCAAATACAGAAAGACATTCCAGGAAAAGACAGAAACAACACTCGAGATTGTTGTATGGAGTGGATACAAATGCATTGACTTTAAAGCTGGGAAGTTAACGGGAAAGAGGTTCATGCAAAGTGATCTGGAACTCATTTACCATCATAGCTCAGGTTATAGGTGGCTCTTTTCTAAAAATGAAGTAAAAATGTCCCATCTTCCTCTTTTCTCTGTTGCCTGTTTATTGTTCATTCCTATCTCAACATGCAGGCCAGTTTCTGTGGTTTGTCCACAGATTGGTCTTTCCGCCAGCAAATGACCTGCCAAACGGATCAGCCTATTGTTTGAAAGCAACTGTGTTTCTCAACAAAAAGTAGAGGAGGGCTGTTTCTCAGCTGTTGTCATGACTACGATTGAAGCGCGTGTTATATTTAGCTTCTGAAAACAAGACCACGACCGCAGAGTCTTACCGGTTTTCTCACAGCCCTCTTCATCACTGCGGTCAGAGCAGTCAGCCTCGCCATCGCATCTCCATGACAACCGGACGCAGCGTCCAGTTCCACAGCGGAACTGGTCAGCCGTGCACATGGACGTGGCTGCAGGGGACACACACGCACACACACACACAAACACAAATTTTATTTAGCACTCTCAGATCATGTAATTTGAGGGATTGCCTTATTTTTCCATCACTACAGAAAAGACTGAAATTGACATAAACAATCACAAGAATAAGGAACAAAACAGTAAACATACATATTTTTAGATACAGATGCCTGAAATAAGGTCACAAGCTTATGGGATTTTCCCGTGGCGTTCTACAACATAAAATACGTCAGTAACTACCCCACTCATCAAGATTGAAGCGTTAACGGGTCTTAGAAAAGGCGGTTGCTAACAAGTGGCTCAATGACACTACAGAGGTTTGTCGGGGACATTAAACGTCATCACGCCGAGCACAAGAAAACTCATCTACTCACTAGCCCGCCTTTACAACCTCGTGGTGTTTACACTCGCGCTCTTATAAAACTATCCTAACGCAAACTTCCCAACTTTCCACGGCCATGACCACTAGCTCGATCAGGTCACGCGAAGAGGAAAGGCTTTTGTAGAAGAGGGAAGCGCGCAAAATCAACTTACAAGTTGGAAGTTAAAGTGGTGGTGACGTCGAATGCCACGCGGTCGTGGGTGTAGTTCGTTTATGGCCTAATGTTGGCTTTTTGCTTCTGGCGACTGCATTT
>CM022485.1:5686210-5715534 GCA_011952105.1 Coreoperca whiteheadi
AAAAAAACCCAAACAACTATATCTTAAAAAATTTTTGTTGTGTATTTTGGTCAGGTTTTTTTTTTTTTTTTTTTCGTTTTTTTTTTTTTTTTTTTTTTAAAGCTTTGATGCCAGGTCAACTTTTCCAAAAAAAAAAAAAAAAAAGGACAAAAAGTTAAACACCTCAGAAGCGAGGCAGCAAATAAAAAACCTGGACAACGATGTTACAAAACCTTGAAGCTGTGCCTATCGCACTGCAGATAAACACATCAAAGGGGGAAACCACCAGAGAGAGAGACACAGACAGAGAGAGAGAGAGATGTGGTGGGTGGTTATATTGAGTGAATGAAATGAACATGTGAGAAATCAGACGAGTGAACGAGGACTGAGATGCTGAGAGATTTGTCAGCAGCAGGCAGAACTGGAGTGAGGATAGCGAAACACGATAGTCAGTGTTAATCAGGGCCACGGCTTCACACTGTGTGTGTGTGAGTGAGAGAGAGAGAGAGAGAGAGAGAGAGAGAGAGTGACAGAAAAGATCTAACAGACAAAGTGTTTTCCAGTTCTGACAGATGCTGTGGAGCAGCGGCCTGCAAACAGCAGCTGTTCCTGAGCTCAACGTGACGTCGGCTGACTGTTAAAACGTGACGTCGACACTAAACGTTTCGATGAAACAGCCATTTGTTTCACACTACCGCTGTGTTTGTGTGTAGTTGGACCATGGACACTGGAGGCATCTCTTACAGCACCTAAAACCTAGAATTCAAACCTTTAGTATTTCTGAATAATATTAAATACTTATGACTTTTCTGTTTTATTTCACTGTAAAAAGAATATCTTTGGGTTATTGGACTGTTGGCCGGGCAAAAAAGTAATGTCACCTTAGAGAACAGCACAGAACTTGGAGTGGGCATTTTTCAACATTTTATGACATATTACAGACGATTAATCAGTGAATCAGAAAATAATCAACAGGTCAGTCGATAATGAAAATAATGATTAGTTGCAGCCCTACCTGTTACACACCACATCTCTTTCAACTAGGTTTTACAACAACTGCAAGATATAAATGTCAGTGTGTTCAGTCCGTGTGCCCACGGCGCAACTTATTCAGTTGGGGCAACCACTAAAAAATGATAAATGCCTAAACTTAGACGTCCTGTTCAGATGAGCCTCTGATGCACTTTTAAACTCCAGTTGAACGAGTGCAGCAAGCTGCAGGACATGAGGATGACTCGCTGTTTTTGGGACACGTGCAGTAATGCCACTGGGGTAAATGGAGGGAAGGGAGTATAGCAGAGAAGAAGAAGGGATGGAGAGAGAGGAAGGACGTCTGCCAGAGGGGGAGAAGAAACTTAACTCTTATCTCACGGCATAACAGAGGGGCTTCATCGTCTCCTCCTGCACAAGACGCTGTTTAGTGAGAGCCAGCAGCACTGCCATTGATCCTAAAGAGCATGTCCGTTCATCTGCGCATATGTGTGTAGGCAGATAACATGCAGCTCACTGCGCGCTGTACAGAGGATCAGGATCAGTCACGCCACTGGCATCAATGTGCTTTGTTTTGTTCTGGGACTCACCAAGTTTGCATTTTAGATCTTCAAAGTTGAGGACGTTTTTGTGAAGTAAATTTGCCAAATCTTTACTTCTGGCCAGAGTTAGTCCAAAGAGGGAGCCTGCATTCAGGATGAACCTTTACCAAGTTTAAGGTACAAGTTAAAGGAAACTATTTGATATATATCTCAGCCGTAACTGTGGATCTGTGTCTGAGAGGAAGAGTTTTGCTTGGGTGTTCGAGGTTGACCAAACACCTGAAGTCAGTGTGGGGTCTTTATAACGTTTAGAGGTGTGTTTGTGTGGGAGTGATGGCGAGCTCACAGCAGTCCGACTCGTCCGACCAGTCTCCACAGTCGTCGTCGCCGTCACAGTGGTAGATGTCCAGGATACAGCGGCCGTACGCACACTGGAACTCCTCCACGCTGCAGGTGGCTGGCATCACGTCTGAGGCTGCACAGACACACACAGATGCTCTAACAGATGCTGACGCTGGAAAAAGACGGTGCGGCAGTTGGCTGTCGGAGGCTCTTTGAGGCCTCGACTCTTCGCCGCCGAGCCTGTCGGAAACTTAACGTGGAATGAAGGAGAAGCTCTCTTTTAAGACAGTGAACATGTTGACATGCTCTGCAGTGAACTGGTTACTGTGAGATCTTAGTTTACATGCAGCTGGTCGGCAACCAGATTTCTTCTCTGCTTGCGGCCATAGTTTGAATCATGACGGCGCAGCCTGAAGAGTTTTTCGGAGAGTCTGGACTGACGGTCGCATAGAGGCTCTCTTGTGAGGGAGCAGACACACACTGTCCTGTTTGAATTTTACAAATAACATACTGTTCAAATGGGGAAACTTATTCATTTGAAATCATTTATTCCAGTGTTTGAATTTTAGTCTCACTTTGTATTACTTTGGATACGAGGACGGACCCCTGCTAGAGGTAATAGCTTTTCTTTTCATCCTGCCACCCAAGTTAGAAACCCAGTTAAAAAAATAAACAGTCAGCAATGTTAACCGGGATTCTCGCACCTAGATTTGGGAAAGTGGCTTTTTCCCCCAACAGCCACTAAAGAGCATGTAGCCACACTGATTGATGGGCGCTCAGGCTTCTCATGAGACACGGCTTTGGGTGGGCGTTTTTTAAGCCGTAGCCAATCAATTGTTTGAATTGACCCAGTTATAAAATGACACTCGTGTGTCGATGCTCAGCTGGAAATGGCTCCCTAGAGAAAGACACACCACACTTTTTTGGTAATCCAAACTATGTGGTGTTTTTATGCTTTTGGCTTTTCCAAAGGAAGTGTGGTGTTGTCTCTTCATGTTGTGTTGTGTGCATCGCGTCGAAATATCACCCATTAACAATAATTTGTTGGGAAAGACATCGGGCCCGTTGATCAAACCATTATTTTAGGCTCATGATGTCTTATGACAGCATAAATATTTAACACCTGTACTGTGTGATTAGCCACGCTGACTTACAATATGGGCGACCACAAAGGTGTCTGAAAATCGGTCTCTTAATTTGGCTGCTAGGAGGAAGTTCTTGACCATGCCTATGAACGAAAGCTCGGTTTTAGTTGTCCACACTAAAAGGTTAGACCGGTGCTTCCAAATGCATCCACTCCAGGGGACATTTTAAAAATCTATATGTTTTACGTGGCATAGAAACACCGGCTCCATGTGGGCGAAGGCCCAAAACAGAGATAAACACGTGTTTTCACAACACAAACTACCATCTACAGTGTGTCGTTGCTTTAACTTGAGAAGCATTTAGCCCTTTTTCTTACGGTCTGTCTTAAACGCACGCACTCAAAAGAGTAACTTACGGCAGTTCTCCTCGTCTGACCCGTCCTTACAGTCCGTGTCTCCGTCACAGTACCAGTGCTCGGCGATACAACTGCCATCTGTGCAGCGGAACTCCTTGTCCGAACATTTGCGCATGTCTGGTATGGAAGAAACAAACAAACTCACACGTCACATTCAAAACAGTGTGAATGAATATGTGCTTGCATGCTGGTTTTCGTATGTGTGTGTGTGTGTGTAGGTGTGTGTGCCCACCACACTGCTCATCGCTGTTGTCCCCGCAATCGTTGTCGCCGTCGCAGTGCCAGAGGCTGCGGATACAGTAGCCATTCTGGCAGTGAAACTCATCCTCCTCGCACTCCCTGGGAGCTGCAGAGAGAAGAATAAAGAGAGGGGTTTCAGAGGACAAATAATGAGGATACGACAAAAGCAAAGATAGATGTAGATACTGTACAAGAATAAGAGGCAGCCGTCCCCGAGCTCGGCGGACGTTACAGTAGGTCACCAGCTGCACTGACACCAGGAAAACCGTGACCTTTAATGTGACGCTCAGAGCAAAGAACTGAGGGGAAAAAACTTGAGTTTCTCCTCTCCGTAAACAAACTGAACTCTCCAGAGGCTGCAGGTCTGGAGCTCAAACAGTCACATGCTGAATATCCTGTGGTCCGATCTCAGCACAAAAGACGTCCGATCGACAGCTACTGCAACACAGCGAGGAGGAAGGCTGAATGACGTCATACTGAGCGTGAGTGTGTGTGTGTGTGTGTGTGTGTGTGGCTGTCCTCACGGTAACTGATCCCGATTACCTTTATTTAAACAGTGCTTTTGACGTGTAACAAACAAAAAAATTGGAAATAAACCACTTTAATGGATGCCTGTATATAAAAAAAAGAAATATACACACACACACACATAAATAAAACTTTGGACACATTTTCTCATTCAAGGAAATGGGAAAGTGTGTCCAAACGTTTGACTGGATGCCAATAGTGACAAGGTAGACAGACTGAAAAGCTTTCATAATGGAAAAAATAATTAAAACGTCCATTGAAATATATCAAACCACTACTTAAGCATAATCCTCATCTCCAATGTCCATTTGTATGCTCAGTATTTTCCAAACACTTGTAGTTTCACCAAAATCCATTTCAATCCTCGACCCTGTTGATCTGATTGAGATGTAAGTCTTGCATTTAGCTGTAATTTGTCAAAAGATATGACTGTCAAGAACATATTGGAAATCTAAACATTTTCCATTTTGCCATTCACAAGCTAAAGGTTGTCTGTTTTTATTTCAACCAAACGTCCCACCATTAGTGGCCTCTGGGGCATTATGACTAATCAATTATAAGAAATCCCCAGTTCCTTTTAAATGTTAACCCAGTTTGAATTCAGGAGAGGTCTAATCTACCAAACCTGAGCTCCAGCAGCCTGTTTTATATCTTAATTAAATATACTGGCTGCTGTACGTTACGAAATGTTGTTTCACTCGACAGTTAACCTTGAGACTGGAGATAAGAGAGACATTTGTCATTCATACCAACAGCCCTGATGATGCAGATAGACAGAAGTCCCTCCCTCCAGTGAACCTTCAGCACTGTGAAGTTGACAGTGTTTCAGTTTCAAACCCTTTCATTTATCCAAACAACTCCCACACCTTGCTTCTTTAATCACACCTCCATTAATAAAAGACTGAACGGATTTTCAAAACACCGCCTTCTACTGTTACCACCGCAATCGATGGCGAAGCCCAGCCATGGCCGCCTGGGGCAGAGTAAACAGGTTCGTCAAGGAGAACCAATGATGGATGGCCCCTGGCAGGAGGTAATCTATAATTTATCACTGCCGTGTGTGAGTGTTAGACAGCTGAGACAAACAGAGACAGATAAGGAGAGACAGAAACAAAAGGACGCCCACAGAATAGAGGGACAGACGAAAAAGATTAACCTTTTCTTTGCCTCAGTGAGATTTTTCTGCTTTTTCTCCGGTGTGTTGCAGCATCACAGCATGAGTCAAGGCTGCTGGAGACACACTCCACTTCGGAGATGAGTGGCATGACGTGAGCCCCCAGTGCCTGTGTGTTTTCTTTGTACATGTATTGTAGAGCTCTGTGGATAGGGGATATTTCTGCGTGCCCATGAAAAAAACTTAGTTAACTAGCAGAGGAGATGGTTTCAAGAGGGTTTGACTCTATACGTTATTTTTATAATATATACATTTTATATAATGAGTACATTTAAAAATGCATTACAAAATAATTTAGGGGAAATGTAAACAAACAGTAGAAAACCATATTTTTAACTTTCCATAATATTCTTACTATTGGCTATGCTTATATATGCCCAATAATATACTCTGTGTTCATGAAAACACAGAAATCCTTATCCCCCCCCGGTATTTTTTATACGTGTTTGCAGAGTGGCAGCTTATTTTAAGGAGTTCATTCAAAATTAATTCTCTGCACCACCCCACCAGTGTTTCCAAATATCACGCAGACACAGAACCTGGGGAGGCAGCACCAATAAGAGCACAATGATATCAATTTTAAGAGGGTCAGTTCACCCGAATAACAAAAATACATATTTTCTCCTTCCCCCTGGTAGTTTCCATCAGTTTTAGGTGCTGAGGTTTTCAGATATTAGCCTCTGAGATTTCTGTAGATGCACAAAACTATGGAGGTGAATGGAATCTCGTTAGGGGTGCTCAAAGCGTTGGAAAATTACGCTTGATAAAGTCAACAGCAATGTGCCTCCAAAATGTTAAACCTACCAGTAACGTGGGAGCTTATCAATACTTCGGTCTTTAATGATTTAGCCCGGTGCCGGGCGGGAAAAGCTCCGGGGGCTCACCCCCTTCCGCCATGATCATTTGACTGCTCCATATGCAAACCGAGGGGAGGGGGCGTGTTGGAGAGAGTTATTCCTCACACTTGGGGGAAGCAACTGCGCCTTTTTGGTTCCTTAGTTAGGAGGATACCTGTAAACATTATTAAAGAGCTGTGATCAGGCTACGTACTGAGCAAGTCAGCTGGTCAGTGCTCTCTGAACAAGTAATGCTAATAAAATGAATGGTATTACTGTTTAGAAATGACCTCAAACACAGCTTCAGTATTTCAATATTGAAATTTGTTACTAATCGGCCAACATACAGTATACATCGATAGCATGCACACGTCAAAAGCAAATATCTGCCCCGACAATTTATCGGCTCAACTTTTAGCTGCTAAACCTCAGCTGACCTCACCCACACTGACCTCCCCTCAGCGAGAACGCCCTCCCCTCCCCCAAAAAAGAAGAGGATCTAACAACAAAAGCGGATCCAAATGAAAATTTACTTTTACCCGTACTATTGACAAATACACTAATTTAATCTATTATTCAACATGAAAGAAATGTATTGATTCTCTCCCTCTCTCTGTCTCCCCCATGCTCTCTCTCCCCTCCCATCAGTGAGGTAAGCAGAGGGGGGGGTCGGAGGTCAACAAGCCCTCGAGATGCTCATCATTCACACAGCAGCCAAACGTCAAAGGGCAAAGGGCGCTGGGAGTCATTACCAGGCTCCCTGCGTGTGTGTGTGTGGGCGGGTATTGCTAATGTTGTGAGGACATAAAGCTGTTTACACAGTCACATTGTGAGGACAAAATGGCAAGTCCCCGTAATGTACATTTAGCAGACGCTTTTATCCAAAGCGACTTACATATGAGAACATTCACAAACCGAAGGCGCAGCTTCGGGAGCATTTTGGGGTTCAGTATCTTGCTCAAGGATGCTTCGACGCATGGATGGGGGATCGAACCGCTGACCTTCTGATTGGCAGGCAACCGTTCTGCCACCAAGCCACAGCCGCCCACGTAAAGCATTACATTTTAGGATGAAAACTTGGTTTAAGGTTAGAGTAAGGGCAAGGTTAGGTTTAGGCTAGCGTTAGGGTTAGGTTTGATCTAGTAGTGGTTATGGTTAGGGTTAGGGTAACTCTCCAAGGAATGAATGTAAGTCAATGTAATGTCCCCGAAAGTGATGGAAACACGTGTGTGTGTGTGTGTGTGTGTGAGAGAGGTGAAATGGTTGCATGTTTTTTTGTTCTCTGTGAAATGTCTTTTAAAAACTTCAAGAATTGAGAATCTCTCATGTTCAAACACACACATCCACACCAAGACACACCTCAGTCTGTGTTTGTCTGAAATCTTGACAACTGCTTCGGTTCCAGCCGAGCGTGGAGGATTGTCTCCCCGTCTCTAAATAATGAAATAAAACCACTACATCGTGGGGAGAAACAAAATATATTGGGAGGTGAAAGACGGACCGGGGTGGAAAAATGAAGAGAAAGAAGAAGCATGAAATAATAAGTAGTTTGGGGAACAGGGGAGGGAGGGGAATATACTGGGCATGAAGATGAAAAATTCATAGCTGGCTCGCAGCAGACAGACCCCCCATCAGGAAGTGATTCAGTGTCTGGCTGCTGATACAGTATGTGGGTCAACAGAGGAGGAGGAGAAATCACTGGAAGAGCTAACCTGCTGTAAACACACACTGCATGAGGTATAAAGCAAGAGGTATATGGAATACAATCACTGTCAAGATTGGGGCGTATTTGCCGTTAAGAGATTTTATTTAAAGGGTTAGTGCGAATTTGTTTTGAAGTGGGGTTCACATGATGTATATATCCATAGTCCGTGTACCTGACTATTGCTAGTACCTAGAGTAGTTGGCAGTTGGTATGCCCCCCAGTCTGGAGAATCAAGCAGGAGTACCGGCATCTGTGCTGCACACCGTATTAGTTTTTGCATCTATGAACCCAAACACTGCAGTCCATCTGGCCTGCAGAGATCCACCTGCTGATTCAGGAGTCTCCTGAGCTAACCAAACACAAAAAGCTTCCTTCTTCAGCTCAACGGCTTCCTCCACCGGTGTCCACCCGCAGGTTCTTGGGTTATGGCCACAAAAGACACCAATGACCTCATGGCCACAGCTTTGAGCAGGCCCGCTCCAAAATAACGATTTTGTGATGCACTCAGATTCCATGTCACCCCCAGGATGCAAGAAAAATTGTTCCAAAAATGAATTGATTCAGTGGTGGGTAGAGTAGCCTAATAAAATTGTACTCAAGTAACAGGAGTGTTACTTCAACATAACTTTACTTAAGTAGAAGTAAAAAGTAGTTATTCAAAAAATGACTCAAGTAAGAGTAAAAACGTATTCGGTGAAAAAACTAATCAAGTACTGAGTAACTGTTTGATTGATTAGATTAAAAAAAAAAAATAAATTACAGACAAAAATACCATCTTGACTGTTCATAATTTGTGATAGTTGGTAGCTAACTTTAATTCATTCATCCATAGAAAACGTATTGTGGTCTGCTTAGCTTATGGCACCACCTAATCAAATGTTTAACACTGAAAGGGTCTATATGAAGGGCTCTTTTTATAAGACAGGAGGTCTGTAAACTAACAAGGCTAAGACTAACATACGCGCAACCACAGCAGAAAATACATTTAGCTAAAAGTTACTGTGGCATGTTTCCTCAGGTTTGACGTTGAGTTTGTTTATGCCGAAATGTTCGTTGGTTTTCGGAGACACAGAAGACAGCGCATAATATAACTGTTGTTTTGCACTCTGTTTAAACGAAACCTGCTTTTTATTTGCGGCCAGGGGTGTTTATCCTTTTCCGTTTGAACAGTTGCCTCTGCCATTTCCTCATGTATTTTCATTCCCTGAGAGTCTGTGAGATTGGTGAAACAGAGTTACATAATAATTGTTGCTACATCTGATTGGTGAAACCGAGTCATGTGGTAGATATACTGACGGCATCTCTCTGGCAAAAATAACGCAGAGAATATGTAGACTAAATGTAAAAAAAGAAAAAGTAACGAGTTAAGCGTAGCCCAATGTAGCGGAGTAAGAGTAGCGTTTCTTCTTCACAAATCTACTCAACTACAAGTAAAAATTAAGGTGCCGTAAAACTACTCTAAGAAGTAAATTTATTTCTACAAGTTACTCAAGTAAGTGTAACGGAGTAAATGCAACTCGTTACTACCCACCTCTGACTTGATTATGACTTTGCGGACAGGACCCTCTGACAGACAGTCCCAACTCACTCTCATGAGACATGTGGGTTTACCAGGTAGCTGGTAGGTTTGGTAGCTTCTACCGCCACATGATCCAACTCACCATCAGCTGACAGAAGTCCAATAACAAAACAGTGCTTACGCGTTACGTTTGTGGTATTGCTGATATTACACTAAGACCTAATGTTCAGTCATGTGTTTGTGAGGGGGGCATTCATTCTCCCAGCAGAATCCTTGTTGCTGTTGAGATTCCTTGAGAGATCCATCACTTTATAGCCATTTGAGGTAATTCTTTGACCTAAAAAGGAAAAAAGGAACGGTTTCCTCTCAGTGACGTCAGGACTCCAGGAACTTGCCCCTGTTTCCATTATGCTAAGCCAAATATCCGCTGTCGGTAGCTTAACATTCACCATACAGACATAAGAGTGGTATCCATGTTCCCATCTAACTCCCTGCAAAGAAGCATATTCCCAAAATGTCAAACTATTCCTTTCAGTGTCTCTGGCCAGAATTCTGCACCTGTGAGCCGCCTACCAAATCGGCTTCAAAATCATTTTAAACAAATGAGCCAACCTTCCATGAGGTAGCGAAAGCGCAAACTGCTCTTAAATCAACAATGTAAAACAAAAAAACAGACTGTTATTGATGATAAAATGTTGTAATGAGTTAGGCAACGTGTTGGCGGTTGACAATCCTATACACTCAAGTTTTTTCTGTGACTGGAAGGTGTAGAGTGAATAAAAGACCCTGTATTGATCTTTAGGGCAACGTTAGTTTCTAAAAGGACAGTGCCTGACTCTTTCTGCCCTGTGTTGTCTCCATCAGGAACATGTCACCGTAACTATTCCTGTCCCTGCAGTGTTAAGTGGGATTAAATTGAACCACCAAACTGACACTGGAACGACTGGCGTGGCGTGTACATCCACACGGACCAGACTGCACATGTGGAGCCTTCTGAGTCCATCCATCCATCATCTCCCTCATCTTATCCGGGGCCGGGTCGCAGGGGTAGCAGTCTGATCAGAGACGCCCAGACTTCCCTCTCCCCAGACACTTCCTCCAGCTCTTTCTGGGGAATACCGAGGCGTTCCCAGGCCAGCCGAGAGACATAGTCCCTCCAGCCTGTCCTAGGTCTTCTCCGGGGCCTCCTCCCGGTTGCACATGCCCAGAACACCTCCCCAAGGAGGCGTCCAGGAGGCATCCGGAACAAGTGCCCGAGCCGACTCAGCTGACTCCTCTCGATGTGGAGGAGCAGCGGCTCTACTCTGAGCTCCTCACCCTATCTCTAAGAGAGCGCCCAGCCACCCTGTGGAGGAAACTCATTTCGGCCGCCTATATCCGGGATCTTGTCATTTCGGTCACGACCCAAAGCTCACGACCATAGGTGAGGGTAGGAACGTAGATCGCCTGGTAAATAGAGAGCTTCGCCTTAGAGACTAAGTGCTCACAGACTCTGACCACTTACACAACACACTTTAGCACTTACTTAATTTAACCTAAACCTAGTTCTAGCCTTAAAGGGACACTAGGGATTTAGCATTGCATTTCCATAAAGTTGGGGGACTAAAAGAATAGGCTAAAAGTAATCAAGATTACTAATTTGACCAGACAGTAGATGCCAACTTTCAGCTCTTATCAGTGGATCCTACATTCGCTATAATGCAAATAGCATATTTTCTTTAGACCCTCCCTGCCTGGTAAATTCCCACGTCTTTCAAACGCAACACCTCCAATTTGGCACAGCCCCCTGGTTATTTAATTATTTGAGATACTTCTGACAGTTACGATATCTTCGACTTTAAGAAAAGAACTAAAGCTGGCAAACTGGCTGCAAAGCCCTCATTGCTCCAACATTGACACAAATATAATCAATTCAGCTAATTTAAGATGGAGCTGTGTGGGGTTTTTTGTGCATCTGGTTTAACTTGATAAAAGACCGCTCCAAATGTGTAACCCAGCAAAAGTAGCATATTTAAAGTACTTATATGACGTGACCACAGGGCTTGCACCGAAAAGAACCCTGCATGAAACAGCGCAGGGCGCCGCGGTGGTGGAGGCATGTTGTTTGGGTACCGGTGAAACAACAAAATATGACCCAGGAAGTCCAGTTTGCGTAACCCATCAAGGCGTTTAAAAATGCAGCACAATAGTTTGTAATACTCCTAGAGGATTTTAAAACTCCGGAAGGTTATTACAGCGGCATATATTTTATCTTTTAGGCACGACGATCGCGAGGTAAATACTAGAAATACAGCGTTTACAGTACAAAGGAATCTACGCGAAACGTGCGCTTGCATTGCAGCAAAAGTTGAGCCAGGTTCAGCTTATTTGCCGGATGCCCGTGTGTTGTTTTGCCGGAGGCCCTCTGTGTTGACACCCCCGCTGCATCGATGGACTGCCTCCATTCGAATGGATCAGAGGGGCTTTGTTTTTGTTTCAACGTGGCCTCATCATCACAATGCGGGAACGCTCCCACGTCAGAGTAACAATTACCTGTTCTTCCCATTCTGCATTAACTCACGCCCTTTGAGGAAGTATGGCACAGACAAATGCGCTCCCTTTCCAAAAACGTCCTCACTCGCAAACTTAAACTGATTCTCACAAAGATCGACAATACAGGAGCACACACACACACACAAACACACACACACACACCTAACCACCAGGCGGCAATGCACAGATACATAAATACGCCTGCAGAAATAGACACTCCTCACTTCACCCACTGCAGGCCACATGCTGCCTGGCAAGCAGCTGAGGGGTATTTTGAGGGACACACACACACACACACACACACACACTGGTGAGAGGTCAGCACTCCCACGGTCACCACACAAGACATTCTTTGACCATTGCCCTCAGTTGATCCTGTTCTTCTTTTGATTTGTGGATTTATGTGTGTGTGTGCGCGTGTGTGTGACAGCCAGGCAACTCCTTCAGACTCAAAACAAACACCTCATTGCACATGGCTGCCTCAAACATCTGTCCACTTTAATAACTCATCCCCCTGAGCCTGACAGGGGAGGTCGAGAGAGAGAGAGTGTGTGTGTGTGTGTGTGTTCGTGTGTGTGTTCGTGCGCGTGTGATTGCGCATATCAATGTGACTGCCACCGTTTGTTTGTGTGTTTGTGTTGACAAGAGAAAGGAA
The DNA here is from genome assembly GCA_011952105.1 of Coreoperca whiteheadi. Classification (NCBI taxonomy): domain Eukaryota; kingdom Metazoa; phylum Chordata; class Actinopteri; order Centrarchiformes; family Sinipercidae; genus Coreoperca; species Coreoperca whiteheadi. The sequence continues at coordinate 5,698,754 of CM022485.1, forward strand.
GTGCACTTACGACAGTCCTGTTCGTCGGAGTCGTCCTCGCAGTCGTTGTCTCCGTCACACACCCAGGAGCGACGGATACACTTGCCGTTGTCGCAGTGGAAATCCAGCGGCGAGCAGGTGGGGAGCACTGCAAACAAACATGGCCAGACAACAAGTCTGTCAGCAGGAACAAGCAAACAGACAAACAAACAAACTGTGAGGAGAAGAGGAGACGGGAGTTTGCAAATAGTTTTTCGGAAATACACTACAAGCGACAATATGACGTTTGGCGCATTTCTATCCGTATCCGGTTTTTTATGGTCATTTTCTTCCTTTTGCTTTATTCTCTCAAATTGTATTTCCCTGCTGGTTTCATATTGCTCCTATCATGTTTCACGCCACATTGTAGGCCTGAGGGATGTGTAATGGCAACAGACACCGTGACGTGAGGAAACACTTTCCCCTGGAACACGGCTGGACTTTATCGGAGTTTGAGAAGATTAAATCTCACTGTTCGCCCAAAGTTCTTCTCCATGAGATAATAGTTTTTAGGGAGGGAAGAGCGTGCATCCATCCAGGACGCCATCAGTGCCAGCTCAACGTGAGACGCTGACGCACAGCCAGTGAAACTGTACCCTCAAATGTTTTAAATCTGCAGACACTGTAGATATATCATGAAAGGCCACGTACAATCAACGGTGTGCTCATGATACAGTATATGTAGCTGTAATCTTAATGGTGTTAAAGTCATTCTCAAAACGGTTCTTTTTTTTTTTTTTTTATCTTATGGATTATCTCAGCCCTACTGCAGCGTTCCACAACGTTTGATTATTGCAGTGCTTTATCTGGTAATGACTGCGTACAACTGCCATCAAGAACTGAACCTCAGGAAACGTCCGTCTTGCCTTTGTCTTGCGGGCTCGACAGAATATGCGCCTGTTTACACTTGTATCTGCTTTTCAATCCCCTGAACGTTTAGTCTCGTGAAGTTAGCGGTTGTCATGTCTTATGCAGTTACGGTTGTCAAATGAGCTTTTATATGCCTGCTTTAGCAAAGTGTTTATTAGATGGGGGTTTAGGTTGTGGGGTATTGCATTGTGCTTCACTGGGGTTGTCTCCCGGTTTTTGTTTGCTTGCTTTAAAAAAAAACAACAAAAAAAAAACGTATACTAGGGCTGAGTATCATTAGAAATATTCCATTACGGAGTTTCGGTACAGATACCAGAACAGTACTTTTTATTTTTTTTTTTTATTCCTTTCATTTTTGTCCTTTAATCTTCTTTTGTTAAAGCTCTTTACAAGCAGCCGCACAGAAACTAAAATACAGTCCAAAACCAGCAGAGTGATCTGATCAATCGGAAGGTCGGCGGTTCGATCCCGGCTTCCCCCAGCCACGTGTCGAAGTACCCTTGAGCAAGATACTGAACCCCAAAATTGCTCCCGAGGCTGTGCCTTCGGTCGGGGAGTGTGTCAGTCGCTTTGGATAAAAGCGTCGGATAAATGTAAATGAAAGAATACTGTAAATAAACGAGATTGTGGATCTGACCCGACGGTCGACACCCACTTTTAATACTACTTTTTCATACTTGTTAAGACATATTTCAGTCAGTATCATTAAAGCTTTGCTATTCAACACCCAGTCCTGCTATTAGTATTAAGCTGCCCATTATATAAAAATTAAGCATTTGGCTGAATCTGGTTTCAGCTTCTGAAATGTGAATATTTGCCTGTTTCAACCGTCTTTGACAGTACACGGATTATCTTTTTATGGACATTAAATGAGATCAAACCATACACTGATTAATCTGATTAATTATTTGATAGTTAAAAATAATCATTAGTTGCAGCCCTAAATTAAGGTATACTAAAACTAAAAGTAAGTTCATTCAGTCAGATCCAACACAGTCCTGTATGGCCGCAGAGTTTGACAGTGGCGGTTTAAACGCAGGAGGGTTTATTCTCTGTCTGGTCTCAGCTCATCCGGAGCCGGAGCCTGAACTGGCCCCACGCGTCCTCCTTTAGGCCACCTTCTTACCCTGAGACCCAGGGAGCAGCACTGAGCTCAGCACAGCACAGCACAGCACAGCACATTCCTCCTTAACTTCATATCCGCTCTAAGTGCAGCTACTTGCTATCTAAGCGGAGCCCGAATGACTGGCCCTTTGTCATCCGCAGACAGAGCTAATTTAATTACAGGCCAGGACGGGACGGAGGGAGGAGGAGGGAAGGGAATGGAGGAGGAGGAGGAGGAGGGAGTAGAGGGAGCAGCGACTCCTTACAGTGGACTCTCACTCGCCTGTCAATACCAGATATGAAATATTGACCGAACAACGCAGACTTTATGAAAAATGTATGACGTCACGCAGCGAGTTAACAGCGAGGCAGACAGGCGGAGGAGTCAGGGCTCTGTGAGTGAATTAAGTAAGTGTGTGTGTGTGTGTGTGTGTGTGTGTGTTGGGGTGTGGCTCTGGTCTCCAGGGGAAGCAAAGCCCCACTGACCCACATACCCCTGCATGGATATTACATTATTTAGAGAGAAACACAGCGAGAGAGAGAGAGAGGGAGGGAGGGAGAGAGACATAAGCATACACAATTCTCACACTTGCCCAATTTCTCTCTTTGTCAGCCCCTCTTTCTCTTCACCTTCTGATGAACTCTCTTTCTGTCACACGGCCATACTGGTGGTTTGCCTCCCTTTGCATATCTAATGCCTTTCTGCAAACAATCTTCTGAATCACACCAACAGTTTCAGTTCACTTCGGCATGGTGTGAAAATCAACTTAAGGAGACGTGAAATGTGCTCGAGATAAGCCATTCCCCATCGCAGAAATACAATTCCCACCTTTGTATTTCCGTCAAAGTTACAGTTTAATACAGATGTATTAGCACATCACATCACGCGGTGCATTCGAAGATGCTCGGGACAATCGGAGGTTAGAGACACTGCTGGCAAACATCCAGCAAATCTGCCTTTTCATAACGAGAGACAACATTTGAGCATCTTTTTCTCGTGATGCGCGAATGTGTCGATTAGCTAGATTAGTCAGTCAACAGTAAATGTATCTGCAACATTCTTTAATCGATTCATTGTTTCTAGAAATTATTAGCAAATTAACTATCTGGTTTAAGCTTCTAAAACTTGAATATTTGCTGGAGGGGTGGTTATGTCTGTCATAGTAAAGTGAATATCTATGAGTTTAAGACCAATTTAAATAGGTCAACAGCATTTTTGACTCTTTTCTGATATTTTATAGACCAAAACGAGTTAGCGGTAAAATGTTCTGTTCCTAGCTCAACTTCGCACGTATCCACAACCATTAGTGAAACGTCCTGAGAGTCAGTAGAGTCCTGACACAGCTGCACACCTTCTAGAACCTTCGGTTTGTCAAACTGAAGCAGTTTGACCCATTCTGGATGGGATCTTTGACCGGGCGTCAGCAGATTTATGGCCTCAACAAGGCGAGTAAAAATGCTGCTTCGCAGCGTTTCAATAAATAATTCAGCCTCTCTGAAGAGATAGAGGGCATGGCGTTAAACATGCACACACACACACACACACACACGCAGACATAAGCAAACTGTCGCTGCATAGGCTAAACAAACACACACACTCGTCCACGGTGCAGAATTGTTTTGGCACACAAAGTGGGAGAGATGCAAAATGTATGCAAACAAATACTCTTCTCTCTCTTTTACTCTCTCTCTCTCTCTCTCTCTCACACACACACACAGAAGGTGGGGCCTGTATACAGATATCAGGTGCATCAGCAGGGAGCATTCTGGGAAGGCTGATGAGGTCTCTGGGCGCTTTGATCTCTCTTATCACACAGATTGTGCTCAGCTCAGCGCTGCTCTTCTAGCTACCACTGCATTCCTCTGAGGCTGACACACACACACACCCGACAGTGACTGCAGGAAGCTATGGTTTACCTGTTTACCTCACTGACTGTAACTGATGAAATTAAATTTGTTTATTGCTCAGTTAAACTGACTAAGAGGACACAATTGCCTGTCTTGATAACTAAGTCTATCAAGTAAAAGCACCATGGTAAATGTCACGTTGGGTTGTGAGGCGTCGTTCACAACACACTGAGCAATTTGAAGACATGGGTTTATGATTTCAGACTTATAACAAGTTCAAAGGTTTATAGAATATTCGGTTCAATTAAAAAAAAAAATTAAAAAAAATTAAAAAAAAGAGTCTTGGGTGTTGAAGGCCTGTCTGTGCTGAACATTACGCTGCTCACTCGCACTGTATGTGTATGTGTCCATTCACCCAGACACCGTTTGTTTAAGTTGCTTGACTGACAGCCAAAAGAACGACAAAAGGATGCAGCGATGCAGCGCTCCATATGACCACTTAATGTCAAACACGGGAGCCAAAAGAACGACAAAAGGATGCACCGATGCAGCGCTCCATATGACCACAAATGTTTCCAGTAGAGGCGAGGGCAATCCGGAGGTGAACCGACCTGTTTTGGACTAAAAGAGAAAACCTTTATTAAAAGCTCCTTGGATGAAATATTCTCGTTAGACGTGCAGACTCCTCTGTCCTGCTGTGAGATTCGTGTCTCGACCCCAATGTAATGGGTTGATGAAATATCTGTGGTGAGTCTGGATTATCCGACATCCCAAGGACACCGTTTCTGGAACGAGATGTTGCTTTTGGGTTTCTTGCAACTTGCAATGCCGTGAGCGCCACAAGCAATTTTACAGTCCTCTGCGAACCGTGAGTTCGTTCACCTTCGTTGTAATGGGAATGCTGAATTCTCAGAAACGGGGATAATGAAAACCTGGGCAAATACAACCAAAGCTATCCGCACGGCTTGATTTCCAGAGAGGTACGTGAGAAACAAAAGTGGACTTCAGTGGCGCAATCTGGGTGAACAAGCCCTTTAAAAAGGCGCGTCACATTTGGTTTCAAGGAAAAACACCTGGATTTTTTTATTTTTTTTTTGACAGGAACACATTGGTTTGAATACATATTCACACAGATTTCTTTGTCTCTATTATACTCAAATGTTGAGCTGATCACCGTATTTCTCAATAAAGAAGGTCTCCTTGCATCAACAACCCAGAAGAAATAAGAATGAGCTATTTATTGGGCGCCAGAATCCCTTTAACTAAGTAAACAAAAAGTTGCCGTGTTAAACTACAGATTCTCATCCAATTTTGTATTGTGAACTTCTTTGTGTGAGTGTTTTTTTATATGCATCTGTATATCTGTCAAATAAACATTCCCTGTTTGCCTATTTTTATTCTTCAAAACAACTGAAAATAATGAGCCCTATTGATTTTGCATGCTTATTGCCCATTTCTTGAGTGTGTGTGTATGTGTGTTCCATGTCTTTAGGAAGATGTATGTGTGCATCTTTAAGTGGCCTTGAGCAGCAGAGTTAATGGCCTCTCCCCTTTACTGTAGAGCAGCTGAATCAAGTGGCTCTAATGGGACCAATATATCTGCCTAAACTGCTGCTTATCAAACCGGCTCAACGGATAGGAGGATGGCCAGGCGAGCGAGAGCGAGAGAGAGGACACTTTGTCTGACTGAAAAACAGATGTGGACTCCAGAGAGCGACAGAGGAGTCTGCAAGTCTAACGAGGATATTTCAGCCGAGGTTTCACCTGTAATAAATGCGTTCTCGTTCAGTCCAAAACAGACCGGTTCCCCTCCCGATTACTGGACACATTAATTCACAGTAGTGACCTGGAGATCTGTGTCTATTTTCATTATTTTGACTCCGTGTTTGACACCAAGCAGCCTTTACACGCAGACAAACACACATCTGTAGGACTGAACTCGATCGCACCGGTGACAGATCCAACGAGCTGGGAGGCTCGACCACAACCCATACAACCCTAGGTGGGTACGATACAAATTCTTAATTTGACTTAAATAACAAATGTGTCAGTGTTAAAAATGGACCAAAAGGCAGAGTGAGCTGAAGCTGAGCTAAAAGGCAGACAAATCCCCCGTCTCTTATTCCTTCCCTTAATTTATACCTCGGAACCCAAATTATTCCTGTCCTAGCACGTAAAGAGATTCTCCTCTTGAGCTCCAAACATGTGTCTCCCTTCTTTCTCTGGTTTTCTGGCAAAAACAACACAATTCTTAACATAAAGAGTGGACGATTGTGAACTGTTGTTTAGTTCGGTTGAGGAAAGCAGACAGTGTGTTATCACGAATGCAGTTCCCCACCATAAACCTGGTACAATGACTCTGCGCAGGATGTTTTAACAGTGTTTAAGGCCTTGAATGCGTTTTGAGAATTTAGAAGTATCTCCCTTGTCCTGCCCCAACACCAGTCTCCAACTCAGACTAATCCTCTCTGTCCGTCCGCTACTCGCTCTTTATTTTCCTCGGCCCCGACAGAGGCGGCTTATCTGATTCTGGGCAGCTCTGGTCGGTAGCCAGCGCATATTTCAGTCCGTCAGAGCGGAGCGGTGCTGCCAGCAGAGTTTTTCTTGGCAGCGTGGCCGGCGGCGGCCTGTATGATGGCCTCTCTGCGTCCCACTCCACCTCTACAGTAAACAGACCTCCTGCCTCGCCTCTGCCACAACGCCACTCTGCATTCGTAGACCCGTCAAAAACCCACTGCAGAGTGATGTTAACTAGCTTTCTGAGGCCGACATGAAACTTTATCACCACGTTACAAAGAGTTTGTCAAAAGAATAAAAAAAACTCTTAACCTGTCTCGGAACACAAAATTTTGAACTACAGGGGAACTTATTTCTATACATAAGCAAAACAGCGGCACCACAATGTAAAAATATTTTATTACAAGTAAAACATTTGACTGGAGCCAAAAATATTAGCAGAAAAGTCACTGTACTTAAGGATTCAAACCATAAACTCCTCACTGTGCAGAGTGGCCCAATGCAGAGTGCCATATTATTATAGACTTGACTTTATTGGACTATTGGTCAAAGTGGAGCTGATTGGAGCTACCTTACCCTTGGGTAGTTCTATCTACAATGATCATTTTTTCGATTTATAATTTGATCATAAATTCGATTCAATTTTATTTATACAGCCCAATATCACAAATCACATTTGCCTCAAAGGGCTTCACGATCTGTAACATACGACACCCTCTGTCCTTAGACCCTCGATTCGATTAAGGAAAAACTACCCAAAAAAAACCTTTTAACAGGGAAAAATTGATAGAAACCTCAGGAAGAGCAGCAGAGGAGGGATCCCTCTCCCAGGACGGACAGACATGCAATAGATGTCGTGATTACAGAATAGATTCACAGCATCAAAATTTTAACAGATACAATTATGATGGCAATGGCAAAATTTTAGTATATATATATGTATAATTATGATGAAAAGTGTGGGATGTAAAACATAAGGGAAGATGATGGGTCCAGAAGGACAACTGAGCAGCTCCAGGTGATAATGATTAAAAGATTTGTGAGTAAAATATTCAACTACAACTGTCAAATAAATGTGGTGAATTAAACAACATAATTCCCTCTGAAATGTAGGAGGGTTTTAAGTATAAAAGGGACATAAAAAACAAATTCTCTAGTGCAAATACATCAAACCTCTACCTAAGTAGTGGACCTGTACTGAAATGAGCTGCAGACATGCATCAGTGTGTGTAAGCTTTGACATTTAACTGTCCATCAAGGCAGATTAATGGAGATACATCTGCTTGTTGTCATGACAAATCTCTGCTGAGTGCTTGACACCAGTGAGCAACACTCGAGCGCTGTCATCCAGACAGCCCACACATTTCTACCCACACTAAATGACAGGAAATCCTCTAATGCGGTCTAATGATGACATTATAAGACTATTATGATTATCTGTCACTGGCTGAATGAAGTTATAATTTCTCTAATGCTGGACACCCACCTGCAGAAGGTAATTCATCTTGTTACATAGATTACACTTGACCGTTCGCTGCCGAGGGATTATTTCGCTTTGCAGGTATGAAACAGCGTAAGAGGATAAACAGTCGAAAAGAGGGACAACCTTGAGTCAGAATGTGAAAAAGACAGGAGAATACATGCAATATCCTGTAAGAAAACAAACGCAAATAAACGTATGATGCCACATTATTATCAATATTATGTTCCTTTTACAAGAGTAGCCTACAGCGCCCCCTATAGGCTGCGGTGTCTTTCCAGTAAGAGGGGATACTGGAAAGATAACTTTGGCCCATATGCTATTGTAACAATTACGTCCTAGGCTGCTCGCACACACGCAAATGACAGCAAATTGTTTTTTTTACTTACAACTAAGACAAAGGCAACACCAGACAAATTACGCTGAAGCGGCAGAGGTACTCTTAGCAGGTCAGAAATGTGTTACTACGTTGATACCGTTGACCTGGCATGCATGCAATCAAAGTACCTAGTTTGTTGTACTAGACAAATGTTGTACAGACGGCGGAGGTAGAGAAAGGGGTCATGGGACCATTAAAATCACATGCTCTTTTGGACCGTGCATGTGCTCAGTAAATTCCATGGCTGTCTACCCTTTAGATTTCTGTAACTTTGATTTGCTAGATTAAAAGTCACCAAAAATCAGCATTCTCGGGTGATTTAGAGACATTCACAGAAGAACGATTCAACAATCGGCCCAACAGTTGTCAAGACGTCTCCCTCCGGACCAAAGCAACAAAGTCACCAGCGGGACGAAGACAATGACTCAACGTGTGCCAGCGCAGCGCTGGTTTTACACAATCGGACAGTTCTCAGAAGAGTTCAGGCAAGTAATAAACATGCACACACACACACACACAAAAAAAAAAAAGATTCAACCACAGCAAACGCAGCTGCGGCTCTCTGTCTGGTTGTGTGACATAAGAGCAAACGCATTTTGTCCCTTTCAGACGTCAGCAGTGTCATCACTTGCGTTCTAATTGTGAGTGATATGATCAGCAAGTCGCCAAACATCCCAGAAGTTTACTCGTCCAATATATAGCTAATGTAAAACCACGTAAACTGTGTCAACGCCAAACAAGCGTGTTGACTGTATAAAAATCAACACAAAAATCGAACCTAGGTAACTTCCTTGTTCCGCCGCCAAATGAATGTGCTTTGGCATCAACAATAGTTCCACCTGGCAAGAGGTAAATTGTTTTCGCCTTGTAAAAAGGTTTAACAGGCTGCAACTAACAAATCTATCAATCAGTACTAGTTCCTTAATTATGTTGCCTATAAAACGTCAAACACGATGACAGGTGCATACCACAGTCTCCCAGAGCCCCGAGGTGATGTCTGCAATTCGTTTATTTTGTCTGGCTGTCAAAATAAATCCAAAGGAATGATTGTAGTTGCATAATTCTAAATTAACAGTGACGAAGAAATGAAGAAAAGAAAAGTAAACGTGCTCGACACCGTCATCCCCACAGTGGGTGACTGATCCTTAGAGAAACTGGATAAAGCTGCAAGATTCATGTGAAGAAAGTGTCGGCGAGAGATGATGTATTTTCCTTCTGCCCCTCCCTTGTTATTTGGCGCAAACCCAAAATGTAGCAGCTGTATATTTTTTATTTTAGCAGACAATCTTTTTAGCTCTCGAATCTGTGGAGGAGCGGCCACATGGCGGTGATGAAAAACGATCCAGATTCTAAATTCACATATCCCGGTGCACCTCAACCCTGTTCGATGTCAAAAAGCTCCTTATTGGTTTTTAAAAAAAAAAAATAAAAAAAAAAATAAAGAAATCGGACCACTCTGAGAGAGACTCTTGCCTTGCTGAGGACATATTTGGAGGTAAGGCTGCCGGTTTCGGCCGTGTTCCGACAAACATCAGCGCTGTATCAAAAAAATAAAACAAATAAAAGCAGCATCCCCTTTCATTTCAACGAGACCACGGAGGGGCTCAATGCAGTCTCCCGCAAAATAACACAGGGTTGCCCTGGCAACGCACTGTTTTGCCAGATGACACACATTCCAGGAAGAATACAGCGTGTCGTGAACGTAGCATCGCAGTAGTTTACCTTGCAGCGGTCAGAACAGAGAAGCTGCCTTAATAAAGTCGGCAAAGTCCTGCCACGAAGGAGTGCAAACCGCCGTGCAGCGTCCCCATGATATGGGGTGGCCGTGGTAGCTTGTACAGTACTTTAGGGGTAAAAAGAACAATCATTTTAATACAAATATTTTAATAAAAAGTCCAATTATTCATTTGACAATATTTTTTTAAAATAATGTAGGTAATACATAATGACAATGTTTTATAAATGTTCCACATAGCACGAATCTATCACCTCTGGTGTGTTTGATTACACACCGAACGTATTTAAAACATACTCAAACAAGCTTATACAAGAGTTACAAAGAAGGTAAAGTCCAGACCAACAAGCTCTCTCTCTCTCTCTCTCTGCCCTCAATCAGCCTCTAATCATGTCCTCTTCTGTGCGAACAAGTGTGCTCGACTCATTTACTGAGCAGGGAGTATATATTTAGGAAGGAGGCGGTGGAGAGGACAGAGCGAGCGTCGGGCAAAGTCTTGAAGAAAGACAGGAGGAGGATTATGCTAATGTGTCCAAACAACTACGGTCATATCCTGAGCCAGAGAGCGCAAAAAGGAAAGAAGAAAGCGACAGGAAGACAGACAAACTAAGCGAAGGAACAAACCCGACCACATAGTGAGAAATAAATGAGAAAGGCATGGGCAAAAAGAAAAGCGAGTCGGGTTTGCAGGTTTCCTGTGGTCAGAGGGCAGCGAGAAGAAGGATGCGAGAACAGAGGGCGGTATGGCGGGAGGCAAAGATGAAGGGATGGAGAGAGAAACTGAAACGTAGAGGAATAGGGAATGGGGTCCTAATCTTCTCCGCTCCTGCTTTCGGAACAGCTGAGCGCCTGCGGTCACAGCTGCTCTCGGATTGGCTGAAACTGCAGAGAGCGGTGGATTAAAGGACGCAGGGGGCATTTCTTGTTATTTTGCAAGTTTGTGAGTTTGTGTCAATGCCCTTGTGGGAAGCGGTTTGAGTTTCAGATATTTGGAGCAAGGACACTGAGGTCATTCCTCGCTTGCTTTGTTCAGGTGACAAGTTTCAAGTTTGATCTTAGGTTTAAGGGTCAGGATTAGACTTAGTTTATTAAGCCAGAAACATATCTTAAGAGTAACTTTGAAAGGCTTCAAAGACTTAGCAACAGACTTGGACGCTAAGACGGACATCTGGAGATTAGTGTGGGCTTCATTTACAGTTACTTTGCTGCAAAGCTCAAACCAGATGAGATCAGATATGTCCAGATTCCTGCCAGGAAGATCTCACACGTCTGATAATCACGGACATGCCCCACTTTTTCAGGCCAGTTAACAATCTTGAAATGCTGTCTTTATGAAATAGTCACGCTTTTAATTCTGTGCATTAGGTACGAAGATTTAGACTTAAGACTGAACCTTCAGTTTCAGGGCATGAAAACAGGACAAGAAACTGAGGACAATGTAACACCTTTCCTTGCATTGAAATTAACACTGAATTATAAAAATAAAAACTCCTTAATAACTGGATACAGCAGAAAGCTATTATTATTTGTTCAAGTGGGTTTGGAAAGCCAATAAGATTCGGATTGTACAATCAACCCTGTTCTAAATGTGGAAATTCAGATTTTTTTTTGAAAAAACAACAAAAAAAAACAGAATTCAACACACTATAATACCGTTGAAAAATTCAGTTTTTCTTGCATTTCAACATCATGATAAGGAACAACGATTTAGAACACAACAAAATACAGTAGATATATAGTTTGATTTTAAAAAAAGTAATTTCCACAGGCTTCAAAATGTTTTCAGGTGACAATTCATGAGCTCTCAAGTAATTTACAATCACAAAATCGTTAACACCAAGTCAGTGCGTCATTCAAATGGATCCCTCTCATAAATATAGTAAATATAATGCTTCCAGGAGGCCCCGTTATACCTGACAAATATCCTGAAATCCATCCAATGGACAGCCCTCCCAAGTGCCTGTGTGTGTGTGTGAGGGTGTGTGTGTGTAATGTATGTCCGTGTGTGTATTTGAGGTTATAGTACACACCCATTTCCCAAACCTCACAGGCTTGTGTGAGCAGACAGCGGAAGAAGCCGAACCTCATGCAGCACTTTCAATCACCCACAACAGAGATTTTCCTCTCCCATTTCATCTCGCATCCACCCCAACACACACACACACGCAGTCCTTCACATCTATCTCCTCTGCAGCCCCTCACTCTGGCCCAAAGCCTTTACTCTTTCACTACCTCTGCTGCTTTCAACTAGGCAGATAGAGTGAGTGTGTGTCTGTGTGTGTGTGTGTGCGCGCGTATACGTGTGCGTCCGCTCAGGTCCTGCTTACTTCAATGTAAGTGAAATTCAGAGAGAGAAATAACTTGAAGGATGATCTAAAATAGCCAGGGAGGAGGAGGAGGAGAAGGGAGGAGACGAAGGGGGAAATAACAGAAGATGTATAAGTCTTCCAGGGTTGTCGTGTCTTATCTGCTGTGGTTGCGGCTGTTATCATCATCCTATAGTGTGTGTTCATAAATTTTATTGCCTTGAACTGGGAGGAGAGATCAGGAAAACTGAGAGCAAGATAAGATAATACGAGAGAAGACAAAAACATACGTCAGAAACAATTAGACTGTTAGCCTTGTCCACTTTAAGGATCTCTGTAGAATTCAGAAGGCCACATTAAAAAGGAAAATACTGTTCTAGGTGCATCGCGGATAGACCAATTGTACGCAAGGCTCAAATGGCTTTTTGTTTCGTTTAAGAATCTTGGAGCCAAGGAACCACATCCACCACATGCTTAGAGCAAAAGCTGGTGAAGCTCAAGCTGGTGTGAAACATGTAAATGCAGGATTGATGGCCGAAACTATAAACATAGCATCCAGGTTGTAAAAAGAGAGGGGGGGGGGGGGGAACATTTCCCTTGAGACTTCTTAAGACCTTTTAATATACCACTTGGAACAGAATTCAAGACAAATGTCAAAACAAACGTATGTCAAGGAGCAGTCTAATAAAACACAATTCAGGTTAATAAATCAGCGTGACAAAAAGTCATCTGGAAGATAAACGTTCAAGTATGTCACAGTACTGTAACTGCCAGAGGTGTGTTTGTGTCTTTTGGGGCAAGTCCAAGTCAAGTCACACAGTCAAGATTCAGGTCTTTCAGGTCTCTGAATGCTAAAAGGACATCGCATTTAAACGTTTTCCTGTCCACACTGTGTTCATTTCCTTTTTTCCCCCAAAGCTAAGTCCCTTTAATGCATAGTCCAAATAATTAAGTAATCATGAATCAAGTATAAGCTAAAGTTTTATTGCACCACTTGGTAAAAACCTGAGTGAGACTTTTAATGGCTCACGTCAACGCAGGTCTCCCAATCGCCAAGTCCTTTTTTTATTTTCTACTTAAGTCTGACTCGAGTCCTAATCCAAAGTCTCAAGGCTACAGCTGCGGTACTTACACACCACGCAACACAGTATAGGAATATAGCTGAAATACCGAAATACCTCCTGAACATTTGTGGTTTCACCTTGTCTACTTTACTCCCCAACATTCCCTCCACTAAATATCAGGGAAAGATTAGTTTATTAATCTAGTAAATAAATTAATCCGCGGCTATTTTGATAGCTGATTTGGCGTCTGTCATTTTTCAAGCAAAAATGCCAAATATTTGATGGTTGCAGCAGCACAGATTTCACAGACATCACCTTGCAGTCTAGGAAATTGTGAATGGCCTTTTTTTTTTTTTTTAAACAATGTTCTGGTGTGTTATGGACCAAACAATAAATCCACATTTAGCAGAAGAATTACATAAAAAAGAAAAACGTTTCAGGCCCTATTTAAGTATTCTGCGAGTCTTGCTGCCTAATTTGATCCCTAAACGGGATCATCAGGTCAAAAGATGATGAATTACTGTAAATTTTGGCTCCAGAAATACTGTGCACAACAATTTGGTGTTAACAAGTGTGACATTACAAAGTCACTGTAGTTGCATAACGCCTCACAACAATGACTATGTGGACTTTTCTTTCCAATACAAATAATAACTCTTTTCACAACACAACCTTTGATAGAAGAGCTTCAGTGAGGTAGAGAGTGGACTATGAAGAGAGCGGTAAGAGCTTTAGCTGAAAGCACTGACCACAAGATGAAACGCAGGAGTCTTGCTTTTCATCACTTTCGCTGTCCTTCTACCTTTTCATTCACTTTCCACTTCAGTTTGCCTCCTCTGACTGCACAGCCTTCAACACAATGAACCCTCCCTGCCATTTCCATAGGAACCAGATTCACAAAAGGCAGCCTGTAACCGTCCTTCTGCTCATGAGGGTTTATGGATGTGAAGCCAAGAACATAAACATATATTCCTCTAATTGAGCAGCTCTTTAATCCAGAGTCTCTCGCTGCTCGTACTGTTGGCCTGCAGGCAAACATGGTAAAGTGTGTCATTCTGACCATGTGCCATTCGCAGTAGTGTTCGCCCCCTGAGCTCAGACAGCTGTATCAATGAAAAAAGGGGTGTTATTAATTTGATGAAACGTCCGTGAGTTATGCCTTCATTAAATTTCATCAGGGCTAATTAGTGTCCTGTCCTTGAGATGTGTGACTCTGTAACGTGCTCTTCAACTAGCGAGGCCTGAAAACTGAAATGCTTTCTGTGATCGCAACACTGGCATGGATACCTGCATCGTCTTCAGTCGGGAAATTCAAAAGATGTAATCTGAGAAGTAAAACTTTTAATTTATTTCTACATCTTTTGTGGCCACGACCCCTAACGGGAACAAGCGGTAGAAAATGAGAGGAGATGAGATCTTTTGTGCCAAGCACTAATTTTTGTGCCTTTTTTCCGCCTGTAGCTCACAGAGATCATCAGTGCATCCAGTGATGCCACAACTTCTAACTTATATGTATTCTGAAGGTTGAGCTGAGGTCACGGTACATGTCTGTAACTTACGGATTGCCAACATCACTGCTGTATCAGACTGTCACGGCGAAGAGGAACTAAGCCTGATAGCAAACTGTTGATTTACCAGTTGATCTTCCAACCCTCAAATGGTACAGTGGACAGAGGAACTGAATGAGATTGTGTAAACCTGCAGCCAAAATTTGTTTTTTCACAGGGTGTCTGGGTTCGTCGAACATCTGTGTTCAGACCGACTTTAGTCCTGTGTGGGGAAAAAAATAAATGCAGCTTCCTCATTTGAATGAGGCCAGTCTGGCACAGGGTCGTCCACCTAAAAATTTAAACCTGGGACAACTTTTGCCGGACCCCAACGCCATCCGTTAAAGGTGCACTGATGGTCACTCAAACACGTGCAAGCAAGTACACTCCATGTTAACATAATCTTGGTTGTAAACTCTTAATACTCTCAGACTCAGAGTATTATAAAGCACTCCGCAGCGTTTTGGCATCTAAAAAGGGTTCAAGCTCATGGATCTTGTAACTAAAACTGGACTTCCTGGATCGTATTTCATGCCTCAACGGTACCTAAAGCAACACAAACCCACCAAGACAGCTTTTAAAAGTTTTAACAATGCTCTAACGCTCGCGTAGAGACAAAGTGAGGGGCTTGGGCATTCGGAGGAGCTTGGAGTGGAACTCCTCCTCCCTTCATTTTGAGAGAAGTTGAGGAGGTGCGGCATCTGATCGGCCTCCTGGGTGCCTCCCCGTGGACGTATTCTGAACAGGTCAAACTTGGAAGAGACCCGTAAATTTTCCTTCCAGGTGTGAGAATGCCTCGGAATACCCCAAGACAAGCTGAGGGGCATGCAGTATTTGGGGAGAAGGACATCTGGGCTAAACTGATTGGGATAAGCAGAAGGAAAATGGGTTGAAAGAATGAGTTTGTGTTTAGGTGGAGCTCTTTACTTTGCCCATTGAGCCATGTATTGTTTTATTGGGTTACATTTTTCCAACCAATCCAAAAACAACACACTTTTGAATTCAATCTGCTCTTAAACTGTACGATCATCAAATCAATTTAGTAATATTGAAAAAAAAAAAAAATTGATGTTCACTGTGAAGGATTACACGACATAATCAAGTTTAAATTGACTGATTTTTATACTTACCGGAAACTAACGGAAACCAATGGCTACCTGGAATGATAGGAATACGACACATAGAAATCTAAAAAATGTACAGCCGTTGTCGTTCAAAACTGAAAATGTAATGTATACAGCATTTTTAGTTAAAGAGATAAAACTTGTAAATACACTGGCATGGGCCTTTGACTTCGAAGGTTTGTTTTTAAATGGCTAGATTTATGGCCACCCAGCAAAGCCCACCCCCACCCCTTCTACCCAGTGTGGTCCACTATAAAGAGGCAGATGTTACATGTGGGGTGAAGAGGAGAGAGGCCGGCTGTAAAGACCATTTCCTCCTCACCTTCACCCGCCAGCAACTCCTTTTCGAGTAAGATAGAGTTCCTACACGGACGGTCACAACACCACAAACTTTATCTTTCACTGAAACGCACACACACACACGCCTGTGCAAAATGAAATCATGCATGCTCTTCTCCACTCCCTCCTTGGTCTCTGTGCAGCTGTGAAACTTTATATGGGGGAACACAAGCACAAGCACACACAAACACACACAGAACAGCCACATCTGCACTGCACAATTTCCACATGATTCCCACATCGTAATTAGATCAGAAGTTTACACAGATAGCTTCAAAGAGACAGTCGGCCACTTTGCCTCTGCTCCTATTCTCTTGGGTTTCACGCACACACACACACACACACACACACACACACACACACACACACACACACACACACACACACACACACACACACACACACACACACACACACACACACACACACACACACACACACACACACACA
>CM022485.1:5715559-5729010 GCA_011952105.1 Coreoperca whiteheadi
ACACACACACACACACACACACACACACACACACACACACACACACACACACACACACACACACACACACACACACACACACACACACACACACACACACACACACACACACACACACACACTCCTCCAGGGAAATTCAAGACAATAGTGATTTCTCTGGAAATTGTTAAATTGGTATAAATGATAAATATGTTGAAGTTCAAACAAAGTCTGGATGCCACAAACTACACCGCTACAACTCTGCTGAAAAGAGGTATTCTTGTGTGGTTATCTCTGTGTGTTTGTGTGTGTGTTCATTGTGATTCTACATTCTCATGGTCACACACATCTGCCATTCCTGCTGAATTGTGGAAACCGCTCTCTCCCCACTGTGCATTGAAACTGTGCCTCCGTAAATTCAATTCTTCGCTGTGTTTAGAAAACGTCGTTAAAAAACCATAACATTTCTCGCCTCAATTTTATGATCTGACTCGCTTGATTCAATCAGTGTGATAGAAGCGGCGTCACGTGGGCCTCGACTCTCCTCAGTGACACACACACACACACACACACACACACACACAAGCCCACACAGCCCCAGTATGTGGGGTTTTCAGCCTACACACAGATAATTTCATTTCATTTCAAGAAGCAAACACACATGATAGTAACATAGTTCTTTACCTGAGGAAATCAATCTTTCAGTTAGCCAGGAACTATCAAAATCTGACAGCTGGAACAGTGTTACAGAGATGTTCATACTGTATCAAGAAGTGATTAATCAATACATTATTAAGTCTTTAACTGTACATCTCAGACTGATAGCAGACGACCCCACAATTTACCTGTCCCAGAGCTTTTAACTCAGAAATCATTTGATGTTTTATCCTTCAGTTCTTTTACAGCAGTGTCTCTATCCACACTCAATGATATAGTTAAGCACATGGTGTCATCTGCTTGCCCCTTAGATGTGGTCCCTACCAGACTACTGAAGGAGACTATATACTGTTGGCCCTTTCATTTTATGTATTGTAAATAGCTCCCTGACCTCCGGCTCTGTGCCCGCTTATTTTAAAACCGCTCTAGTCGAACCTCTCCTTAAAAAACCCAATTTAGATCCCTTCACTCTGAACAACTACAGACCTGTCTCAAACCTCTCAGTTTTATCCAAGATCCTTGAAAAATGCTGTGTTCAAACAATTAGTGACACATTTGAAAGATTATTCATTCGAAATTTTCCTGTCTAGCTTTCGATCCCTTCATAGTATTCTTCAGTAGGCTGAAGACGCTGGTGTGTGCTCCATTCTAGTTCATGGACCTCAGCGCTGCTTTCGACACAGTTGCTCATAACATGCTCATCGACAGACTGGAAAAATGGGCAGGAATCACTGAAGTGTCCTTAAACTGGTTCAGGTCCTGCCTATCTAATAGATGTTTCTCTCTGACTATAGCTTGCTCAGTTTCATCCCCCACAAACATGTTCTATGGTGTACCCCAGGGTTCAGTTCTGGGTCCCATTTTATACTCCATCTATATGCTCTCTCTTGGTGACATCATCCGCAAATATAATGTACCGTTTCACTGTGTTACGCAGATGAGACACAGCTCTATGTTCAAATCAGACCCGGCTACCAGTCTAACGTAGCAACCCTCCACAAGTGCCTTGCTGAAATAAAATAATGAATTGCCTTTTCTTTATATTCCTATTATATTTATTGGTTTGCACCAAAACACCAAAGCAAATTCCTCGTATGTGAAAACCTACTTGGCCACAAAGCTGTTTCTGATGTCAGACAACATTCTCCAATTGAACCTTACAGAATCTGACGTCATTGTACTTGTACCCCCCCACAAACAGAATTCAAATTGTGGCAAAACTGCCAAATGCTAAGCCCAGCCAGAAATCGTGTGTAGGTTTTGATGAGGACTTGTGTTTCGAACCCGGTGTAAAGAAAGTTGTTCAGTCATGTTTTTATCATTTGAGAAATACAGCCAAGGTTAAATCTTTTATTTCAGGCACAGATCTGGAGAAACTCATCCATGCTTTTATCTCCTCCCGCCTTGGCTACTGTTAACTCCCTATATACCTGTCTCAGTCAGAAATTCATCCACCGCTTAAAGTTAGTCCAAAATACTGCTGCTCAAAAAATGTGACCATATCACCCTTGTTTTAGCATCCTTGCACTTGCTTCCTGATTATTTTAGGATTTATTTAAAAACTATTTTAATTACTTTTAAGACCAGGCATGGGCTGGCCCCTCCCTATATTTCTGACCTTTTATCCCCGTGAGCCAGGATGCAGAGGGAGATCCTCTGGTAGCGCGCTGCTAGCCATTCCAAGGTCTAGGCTGAAAACCGAAGGAGATAGGGCCTTTGCTGTACGGGCCCCTACATCTTGGAACAATCTGACAGAGGAGATCAGGCTTGCAGAGACATTTCCCCGTTTTATCTCACTTCTTTAAAAACAGTTTTATAAAAAAGGCTTTATTGTGTTATTTTGATTTGTTTATGTGTTTTATATTGATTCTTGTGAAGCACCATTATTATTATTATTCCCAACCTTTTTGGCTTGTGTCCCCTTAAAATAAATACCTATACAAGTACCTGTGATGTGAGCTCTGTGATTACGAGATCGACTGGAGTGAGTCCAAGAGGACGAGCGTCCTACTGCAGAGTGATGGAGCAGAGGATCGATCAGACAGTACAAATGGATTAGGAAGGTCGAGCTAGATGCTCTGATATCTATCAGCTGCTTCCATGTGTCTCCTTAAATAAGTAACGTACCACAGATCGATACGTGGAGATCAGACTCACTGAACATTCAACTGGTCAGAAATCAATAACACTTAGCAAACCTTCTCCCAACCCCAAACTAGCTTAATGTGATAGAGGAAGACTGATGGAGAAAGAAAATCCACACACGCACAAATACAACCACACACCTCTCAAAGAGGCTTAGGAAGTGTCAAACAAAAGGCCAGCATCTGCTTCTCTGCTTTATGAGCAAGCAGGAAAAACGGAAAAAAAAGACCCTCACATTGACATTTCACATCGATACACAGAAGTGTAAAAGGCGAGCAGTGAAGATCTCCTCCTCTTGACAAACTGACATGCTCTGCAGGAAAATACTCCTGTCTGGCTCTGCTGCCAAGACTTCCCTCGAGCCAAACGCGGTCTGGTGCCAAAAGTCACTCAAGCATTTTTCTGCACGGGGCATACACCACGCAGAGCGCCTCGTTCTGCTTCTGCATCAGAAATACTACCCTGCCTGGACCGGTGACCAATTCGCTGTTTCACTGGGTGATGATGGGATCCATATGGGTCCAATTATATTTTTTCTTACTATTTTAGACTATTTATGCAGGAAACCTCTGCCTGAGCACCCTTGTACCTTTCTAGTCAAACTCAAAAGGCACGCACTTACACAAATTTGCGCCAGCGAGCTGCCAAGCACAACCAGAGTCTTGGCTGAGTGACGGGAGTTCAAGGCCTTGCTCAAGCGGACCATGATCATATTCATTTACTCTTTAAAACCACACTGGTCACGTGTTTGATACTTAAAATTACAGAAAATCTTTAAAACCAAATAAAATCGTAAATTCCTAAATATTCATAACAAAATGTTAAACGTAATAATATCAAACGTATCCAACCTTAATACCCTAACCTGTTTTGTTGCTGACCAAAATGCGTCTGTAGCAACAAGTATCAAGTTTATGTGGAATGGTCACATTTGTGATCCTTTCTTACTTATTTTTTGACCGACCCCTTTTTTTAAAGGATTGTTCACCATGGATCATGTACCAGCTTCTACCAGATATTTCCTACGTCAATGTTTGTTCCAAGTTTCAAATTGGACCAATTCAGAGTCCATGAATCTTAGCGTAAGTGTCAGAAGATCAGGCCAGGTTTGTAATTCTGACCCATTACCACAAAATTTACCACTGAAGCAGAGTCCCAGACACTCAGGAATCACCGCAGACGATAGAGTCAGATGCACAGAGCTTTATTCTTTTACAAGAGGTCAAGCCCTGGAGTTGCCTCAGGAAACAACTGCATTTTCTCAGTTTTACATCAAATCCCACCTTTATGGCAGTTTCCCTGCTGCTTTTCTTTTAAGATTGGTCAGATTGCCCCGAAAATACTGGGGTCACACTTTGCTTATCTGGACAGACGGGCTGTCCCATCTTGTCCCTGACCAGTTCTACTGCGATCTAGATTGAACCTGTTTGAGCCAACTTTTGGAGACTTTCCTCAGGCCTTTTTCACCATTATTTCCAGAGCATCCCACCAGTCCTTTTAAAAAAAACAAACCGTTATTGCTGTCTACTCACAATGTACTACACATGATCCTTCAACATGATTCAGTGGCATTTAACATCATATTTTGAGCTTTAATCATTATATTGTGTTTTAGGCATATAACATTCAAACAATATACTGTGTGTGTTCATGTATGGAATGTTAATGGTGCCAATACATTCAACACATCTATAGAGAAAAGGTAAGGATGTCACACATGTGCAAATGCCATTAACTATGTCATAAGTCACAGTGAGATAGTAACAAAGAGAGAAGGAAACAGGGTGGAGGATAAGGTGAAAAGATGAGGATTGCGAACTCACTGCATCCGTCCTCGTCACTGTGGTCCCCGCAGTCGTTGTCTCCATCACACTGCCACTGGGCCGGGATGCAGGTACACTCCCCGAATGCACTGACCGCACATGTGAAGTGGTTCCTCCCACACGAACACTCGGCGCTGCCCTGAACTCCTGCACACACACACACACACACAGGAAGAGACGGATACACCTAATCAGACACGTTCAGGTTAACTGACTTGTTTTGTTGTAGGAACTGATGAAAGCAAAATAGGGATCCTGCCAGTTAAACATAAGTGGCTCATTTTTCCATCATTTACTCATCGCTGACTGATAGCGAAAGTATTAAATGTGCAGGTGGACACATGTCAGTTGAAAAACCACAACCTGCCTCTGAATCCTGATACAGACAACACAACATTCAGCAGGGGAGGGGCTGCAGAGGAGTCAGAGAAGGAGGGAGTTTACTGTAACACACATGAAAGGAGTGTGGATCTGTTCTCAGGCCAAACCCACAAATCCAGCTGAATTTTGAAACAATGACTTTTACCCATGTGACTTCTTGCTTTGTTTTTTTACAATGATATATTCACCCTCGTTAACTCATTCCTACTTACCCTCTGTATGTGTGACAGAAGTTTCAGAGAACCAAAGCCATCTATTGGGATATTTATATTCAGCGTACATCAATGTGATTCTCTATTTGATTTATGCTGTAGCACTAAAATCCACCTGTCTGGCAACGCTGTGCAGATTAAAACTAACTTGATTCCAGTCCTCTGACTCACTGCAGACATTGAGAAGTTGGTCAGGCGATATAGTGTTACTCATGTGAGCGGTTGCTCCCTGACTGGAGAAACAACAGGAGACTATCAGAGCCTTTGTACGTGGGACTAAGGTTGGAAACTTCATATGAAGTATGGCGACATGCATAGGTGAAATCAACTCTACTATGAGGCTGTTGGAAAAGGACCGACGGAACAACTCTTGAATCAGAACACCACCAGGTACTGAAGGAATTTTCTTCGACAGAGATGCTTTTGGTGTCCTCCATATTCTAGCTTTGAAAAGTCTAATTTATGAAAGTTGCTAGTTCAACGCTTACAGTACTTTCTCCCTAAAGAAAGGGAGTCTAAAGTCTGTTGAGACAACTCCAGGTAAGGTCTCAAATCTACTCAACTGAACCGTGTAATAGTGGTTGAACATAGCTGGGACCATGTCTTTTCAACGCACAGGCCTTCTTGAATATTAACACTGTGTGGATAAGCAAAGCCTGCCTCATGCTGTTTTATATATATATTACAATTCTGGGATTTTACTAGGTCTGAACTGGAACCTTAAATTGTTTGGCTTTTTAGTCTCAAGTCAAGTCTAGTCTTCAGGGAATAAAGTCTCAAGCACTAATTTTTGTGACTTAAAAGTCTCGAGTCTTCAGTTCTACAGCAGAACAGTGACAAATAAGCCCCTCTGCTACATGTATAATGCCTAATGAGCTAACATTATACCAAGATATTGCACTGGTGCTTTCCGCAGCTATGTTCGTCAGCTGCTTTCTTTGTTTTAGGAGGCTTAATATATTAGAATTTTTTTCTGGCCTGCCTTCTGCCACACAGCTTCTCTGTCACTGCACCAACGAGCTGTGTACTGTAAACTACGGCCTAATACATGCTGTATGGATACAGCCACACACTATGACACCATGTAGAAATGAGGCTTTTATTAATTGAATCTCCCCTGTCAGAAAATAAACATGTATAGCAGGGAGAGACGGTATTATGACCATGTGTCTAAAGCTGCGTAGCCTCAGGTTGTTTTAGCTTCTCAAAGTGAGGAGGTTTGAAATCGGCAAACACGTACTGTGATGTTTCCAGCTCAGATCCTTTGTGATAATCAGGACAAGCGTCTTTTAAAAGCAACACCAAGTCATATATTTAATAGATATTCCCCTGAAGGTTCTTTCTCCTCCTCAAAAACCAACTGATACGATAATGTTGTTGGACTGTACGGACACCTATCAGTATAGGCCTAATAATTAATGATGCCATTAATGAGGTTTGTGAGCTAAAATGTATAATTTAGTCAATTTACCTGTCTGTCTAGCAAAGAAACACAATATTTGTACTGACTTCCAAGGTGTCACATTATCAGGCATTTTTCAGTTTAAGTTTGTGTTTGTATGTCAGCTGTTGGGACATGGTCTCCTCTCATTTGCTCTCAACTATCCAGTACATTGTAAGAAAAATGGCAAAGATTAGAGCAAAGTCAGACAAGTTAAGAAAAAAATAAAGAAAATAAATGTTCTGCTTTCCTGTCCTGTTATAGCCACCAACACCATGGAGCCAGGGCTTTGCTGCCCTGATCTGAGACTCCCAGGTAGCACAAGGTAGACATTATGAATCTATGAAATATTCATAGTCACTCTCAACTGCATCTCGACCATATTTTGATTAATAAGAAATCAAAAACATTATTATTATTATTTTGTTTAGCTCAACACATTGCTTACTGGCCCTTTAATATGGCCCATTTTGCTTACACTGTGCACATATGTACAGACAAAACACTGTATACCAAAGTACACAAGTCAAATACACACACACACACACTCACACACACACACACACAGGGTCCATACGTTCACTCTGCCTCGATTTCCCACCACAGCAGAGAAAAACCCAGTGTCACCACATTTTCAGACGCATCACAGCAAATCACGTCCAGGAGAGGAAATAAATAAAGGTTTCCCATTTTGCTCTCACTTTGAAGCCCATTAATGACCATCTGTGTGTGTGTGTGTGTGTGTGCGCGCACGCGTGCGGTTCCTGGCCTCCTCACAAAGGCATCAGTCAACCCAGGAGGGCCTGGCAGAGAGCGCTTCAGATCCCTCCCACAGCACTAAATTAATGGCCTCTTTCTTTTCATTTCCCTCTCTTTCTCTTCATTCTTGTCTTTCCACCATGCCCTCTTCACACTTCCCCTTCAGCTGCCTCCCTTCTTTTCTCCTCTTCACCGCTTTTTTCCCCCCCTCTCCCCTCCCCTCGTTTCCAGATTTCTCCGCTATCGGGAGGGAGACAGTGATGGCGTCATCCAAGTCTTCCTGTCTTTAAAGTTGTCTTTCTAATTTTCTTGCGCGGCCTGTGGCTCCCGCAGTCCTCGGACCCCGGGGGGCATGCCGTTTACCGGTAGAGACAGATCTAACAATCCCAGACAGACACGTACAGACTAAAGCCATAAAATCCCCAACTAAGAACAATTCCTGATACTCCATAGTACAACAAAGAGCGCTTATCCTGCAGTGTTGTGGGCTGTGCTGGATATGTAATTTTAAACATGCGTGTGTTTTATTCAGATATGTGTGTGTGTGTGTGTGTGTGTGTGTGGGTGGGTTTGCACTGAGCTAAATTAAGAGTCTGTGAGCTGGAGCAGAAGTTGTGTCAACATGAAGCCACATCACAGGCCGTGCATTTGTCAAACACACTTTAAAAAGCAGAAGCCACTGGCTCCGACAGCAAGAGTCAAAGAAACGGTTAGAGTTTAGTGGGAAACCATCATGCACACTGTACTGCACAATATATACGGCAAGATGTCAGCCACAGATTTGTCAACGGGTAGAGATTTTGGTGTACGGTTTCTTGCTGTATCCATCCCTTCAATATTTCTGGTTGTATGAGACCATTGTGGGCAGTGGTGCAAATCAATAAGCAGGACTGGTATTCTGTCTGTTAAATGCTTTCTCACACTGTTTTCCAGGAAATGTACATTGACGTGCCAGACGATTTTATCCACATCGCCCACCCCGAGCTGGGAATTACCGGATAACTAAACTGGAGCTAGACTGATTAAATCGACCGGGCCGATATACCGGCTGATATTAGCTTGGTGCAGATATTTCGTATCAGTCTACATCTCGGGCCGCTGTTGTTTTGAAACAGTGTCACCTTTACAAAGTTTGTCCAGCAGAGTGCGGTGACAAGTTGACAACTGTAAAATTTCCTGCTCAGTATGTATCTTGGTCAAATTTCTTTAAAAAAAAAAAAAAAAAAAAAAAACTAATTTAAAAGATTCATATCAAGATTGTTTGTTTAAGAATTCAACCGATTTGATTGTTTTATATATATTATATATTTATTTTTGTATTTTTTTTTTTTTTTTTAACTCAATATCATTGATATCAGTATTGGGCTTTAAAACCCAGTATCTGTCGCTCTATTAACTAACTGTTAACTATTAACTAACTGAAGATAAAAAAATACCTCAAAATATTTTTCCCAAGTAAGAATTCAATCTGTACTGTATTTATTCACTACATTAGTTTACCTTAAACAGCTGAGATCAAGTACCGTACCAATCTGCAAAGTTTGAAAGTAACTTCATTTGTGTCAATATTTCGGGGTCAAACTGGACAGAGACGGTGAGCTGCCAGAAAGCAAAACACTTCGGAGTTCAAATGCCTGCAACAAGGAAAAGGGAAGAAGGAAGCTCCTATGTCTCAGTAAGGCCATCGAAAATATCCTTATACTGGTGCCAATATTGTGTCAAAAATGATACATGTCCCACCACCGATAGGTTCATGCTGTATATGTACAGGCACACCAGCCACAAATTAACAGTCTCTTAAGGTACAAATGTCCTTTAAAGTAATTCAATACAAAATACAAAACGTAAATATGCATTGTGTGCATAGATGTGAATACTGTCCCACATTGGGGGGGGGGCATGCTGACTCTCTTTCAGGATGTTCTGGGAGAGAAAATACTGTTTCTTATGAGCTAACAGTAAGTGCCAATAAACAATGCAAACACTAGTTCATAGTCTTGTAACGTTGCCACCCAAAATAACCACAAGTTCAAAACTAGGATCAAGGAAGCAAAAAGGCCCTGATATTTACTGATGAGACGGATAGTGATGAGTGAGAGATCAACACACACATTATTAGTTTAAGAAACCAGCGTGGATGTGAGTCAGAACCAGCACACCGACCAATATCTCCTTTATACGGAGAGCATGAGCTCACTTAAGAGGTAAAGAGACAATCATCTCTACTCACTAGATTGTTATGTAAGGCTGCAGACAAACACATGCGCACACGCACACACACACACACACGCACACACACACACACACACACACACATCATGCAGCAGCAGCCAGGCATGGCAGCCCGGCGCTTTCAAGAGCGCCAGCATGACAAGCCTCTGATGCGCCACGCAGATAGGACATCACATGGGCTGTTTTGCGGAGACAATGGATCACTTTGAATGATGTGTTGTCGCTAAACTTGCGCTTACAGCTCAGTCTATTAAAGCGTGTTTAGGTGGAGCAGGAACAGTAGAATCACCTGAGCTGTGAAGTGATCTTAAGTCGGATTTCTTTTAAACTGCCTGAAAAGCTGAGTTGGGGAAAATAACTGAACACAAGAATCACACAAGCCACAGTATGACTTTTCTGAACTATTCTGATGTTATCATGCCTCGTCTGGCTGACTTTCACAATAAAAGCCTTCCAACATAGGGAATTTGGAAATTTGCGTTTTCATTTGTGCTTTTAGGCTGCCACAGCAGAAGATAAGCACAGGTTAGGGTTAATCAAGGACAGTTGTTGGTCTAAATGTCCATGTGGACATTTTCAAGCCACGTTTTTTGTCAGCGGATCAGTTCGACATAGTGAACTGGTCAGCTGAAGAGCTGCAGACGCTCAATGCAATTTGGGCAAATATTTTCATACCTGTGATTAAGGTAAGCAATGCCTTTTGTGCCTGTGCCTCCGCGAGCGTTCATACCCACTGAGAAAGGAGGAAAGCTCCTGTTTCGATCCAGTAACAGGCGACACAGGCTGACATGTTGAACCTGCTCTTCAAGCCAACAGTGAGACAGACAGACAGCTAAACTCTCACTTCACCTGCTGCTGCCAGATGCCCGGGCTGCGAGCCGTGAGTCAGCAAGAACCTCCAGCAGAGAAAAAGAAAACAAAGACCACCAAAGATCCTCCACCGCGTGTTACTACAGCCTGAAACTGTCTAAACAGGCCTGGTGTGGAACAAGACAGGTGGTCCCCCAAAGGTAAACAGAGATGGCCCACCGCAAAACCCACCCTTACGCCACGCCTGAACCTGACCCACCTACACCAGCAGCCAGCCAGCCACCAAAAGCCTGTGTTCAACCAACCAAACCGAGCCGGAAGCTGCCACGTCGTAGGAGTCTCAGATCTAACCAGGTGGCATTCAACCTCTATTTCACAGTTTCCCAATTTGCTGCTGTTAAATAGTTAAATGACGAGTGTGAAGAGTTGAGGAGAGAGCAGTCGGGCCAAAACACACAATGGCTACCCAGCCCGGAGAGCGGGTGGCCACACGCTTTGAACGATGTCAAAAGGCTGCCAGTTAATTAGCCGTGGACCTCCCTGGAGACTACCTGGAGGGTCGGAGCTGCATCTTTCTTTCAGTGTGTGAGGGTAGCGCTATAAAAAGTGATAAGCGGGAAATTTGGGGGGGGGGGGATTAACCATCTGACAATGTGGAGCATGGAGGGAATGAGTCGAGGCTTTTGTCCGTCCTGTCTTCCTGCCACCCTTCCTATGCCGGTGTCAAGCTGTAAAAGTGTCGCTCCAGAGAGACAGCTGCGTCTCAGCGTGTCAGCAACTGTTCAGCTCAAACAAACCCAAACCAGCTGCATTCAGCTGCGCCGCGCAGCGCCGCACAGCGCTGCACACTGAGAATGGACACAACTGGTGTCCCACCTCGCTTGTCAGGCAACAGTGTTCATCCATCGTCACTTCGCGCGGCGTGAGACTGCGGCCAGAATGAGACGGCTGGCTGATCGCGTACACAGGACGGCTGTTCACCTGTAACAACGGTCATCATTCGCCGTTCACACCAAACCGAGAGGACTGCGAGAGCGGTCTGGCTTTCTTGATGTTAAGACGATGCTGCTGAACGCAGAAATGACCGGCCCAAATGCAAGACGAACACGATCTTGACAGGACTCTCGCCCTTTTGCAACACCTGTTTTTAGGTGAAGACATTTTTAAAAGAAAAGCAGGCAAATATACCATTCTTAATATGTTTTAGATGTAGTTTCACATTTAATACAATAATGTGTGAATCTGCCTCAGAGGTAAACGCCAATATCTACAGTGTTTTCAGCTTCACTGAGAGCAGAGGGGGATAGTTCCTTCTCAAACATTTTTGGTCTACCAGACATTCATGAGAGAGACGAGGTTTTTTTGTGTGTTTTGTTTACGAGGCCTGGAAAGCTGTCCTGGAGCGACAACAGCGTTCCGCTTCTCCCCGCTCCGACACAGCGGTAGGTTGCTGCCTGAAAGCACCTTAACATGTTCGCAAAACAATTCCTGAGTTAGGCATCAAGCCGCCACGCAGCAACATCATCATTCATTTGGAGTTGGGTTTCTGTCCACAACCAAATCCGATTATTCACTTAAATGTTTTTAAGCAACTAGATGCTCTAGTTTCTTCACTGACTAGTCCCTAGTCTGCCCTTTGGTACTGGGCAGGTAGCGTGCAGTGGGTTTTTTGCTGAAACCAGCTGCCTGCTGCTGCTGCAAACGAGGATGATGACAAGCAGTGAGACTGAAAAACACAGTAAATGTTCCATAAACCAAAAACAATGAGCTTGAAGAGGCTAAAAATGCTCCGCGAGAGAGTTGGTGATAATTCTCAATGGGTTCATCACCTTTCACTATACACATTCATTCTCACATAAAATATCGATTGACACAGTGCCCGCGCCTTTTCCCAGGCTCCTGCTCCTTCTTACCTCCATATATTTCTCTCCATTACAACATGCGCAACATAAGCTCATCTCCACCTACTAATTTGCCCGCCGAAGGCCAGGCCGCCCTGATGCGGCGAGCTGTTAACCACAGCAGCACATGTCGAGCCCTGCTGGGAAAAAAGACAAGTGTAGAGGAACAACATGCATGGGCAGATTCACACACGTACCACTTTTCAACCAAATTCTTAAAGTATCCGGTTTACGTGTTCAAGTATGTAAACAAAGCACCGGGCAAACGAGTTCAGAGTTGATGCCAAATCTTCAAAGCATTGCTAGAAATCTTCCTGGACAGGCCCATCATCACAAGCTCATCCCTCTGGTTTGCTCGCTCACACACACACACACACACACACACAGGAGGGTTGTGCAGCAGTTGGTCGGCAGCGGGGTTCTTTTCACGCCTGCTCATCTCAGACTTTCATTAAAACTCCAGTCTTATCACACCGCAGCGCTCAATCACTTTCTTGTGACAGGAGGGTGTGTGCGTGTGTGTGTGTGTGTGCGCGCGTGCGCGTCCGTGTGTTGTTGGCTTGCCTTTAAAGGCCAAACCATTTTAACAATCCCCCAACATGATCGGCGTCTTCATTACAGACGCTCATGTCTGCATGTTCGTCGTGTGCAGTACTTCATTCAAGCAAATAACGCCAGGCAAAACACACGCAGCCTATGTATTGCCAATTAACGTTAATGAAGTGCGACCCAGAAGCATGTGGGAGGATACTGGCCTCTATTCCCTTGAAACGAGCGAAAACAACATAATTACACGCTTAGTGATATATCATCGTCCTGCTGCTAAGGGTTAAAAATAAAGGTCTCTGAGAACAAACAAAGGGGGGGGGTGGGGGTGAAAGGATAGTGCTGCTATGGAGCTGTATACAGTGCGCGCACACACACACACCCACACAGTGCCGTCATCCGCGGCCGGCCAGCAGGACTCTCTGAAGTCAGTTCAAAGATAACACTGACTTGGCCAGGGATGAGTGGATGGCTGCTGGACGGGCATGCGGGCTGGCACTTAGTGGGGGGGTTTAATACATGTGCCCTCTAGTAAGAGGGTAGAAACATCCGTACAGAGAGGGGG
>CM022485.1:5729035-5827402 GCA_011952105.1 Coreoperca whiteheadi
AATCCATTTACCTCGAGATGTCGGCTCGATCTGTGTCTTATATTAACCCTTAAGTGTTTGAGTGTATTTTTCATTTGTTATTTTATTTAAAAACAAGTGACAAAAAAGAAAATCTGCCAACATCTTGAGATAATCCAACATAATACCCCAAATCTCATTTTCTCCGGGCATAGTGTCAAGATTTTGCACAGTGACAAGAAAACATGACTAGGATGCACTCAGTTGAGCAAAAAAACCTCCACTGAACAAGCTTCCAACTTGCAGAGCTGCGGCCTCCAGAAATGTTTCTATTTGTTTATCATTCCATGTTAGATTTTATGACAAAAACCATGTGAGTGCAACGCTGTTCCTACCAGCACACAAAACCCATCAAACATGTATTGTAGGATTGCATCTGTTTCGGCAATGCATTTATATTCTCTATGTATGTTTGTGTTTGGTATAATTGCATATTTACTGCATTGTTCTATGTGCTGAGTTGGACTTATCTGAAAGAAACCATGTGCAATATCAGACATAAATGTTGTCACCTCGGTACAGAATCGTACCAGAGTTAGCTTGGAGCCTATCTGCATTAAATACATAATAAGAGCTAAAAAGCAATAATTATGGTCTAATAATGAAAACCATAAATCTATGTTACAGCCAAAGTCTAATCACTTGACCTTTGCATCCAGCAGAATTAAACCAAACCTGTGTGTATCTTTGTCAGATATCTCGCTGTAAACTGGCTTACGCTGGGAAAAGTCACATTTTCTCTCCGGCTTGGCAAACTTAAAAAAAAAAAAAAAAAAAAACACAAAAACAAACATTTTGCACCTCTATACCAGATGAAGTCAGTGTTTGGATGGCCGTATCTGGCTGTGTGTGTTATATGCGGTGTGGTCTTTCTGGTCACCAGGCCATGAAGGGGTTAAGGAGGGAAAGGGGCGAGCATGTCGTAGTACGTTTCATTTTCCACTACTGTCAGCCCTTTGTGATGACTCTGGCCTCCGCACACTGTACTTATGTGGCTTTGGGACGCAACGTGTGTGTGTGTGTGTGTGTGAACATGTGCGTGTGCACTGTATACAGTATGTGAATGAGGGAAGGACTCTGTATTATGATCAAAGAGAAAACACATTAAAAAGATCCATCACAGCTACTTCCATTTACTCTGTTTTCTGACATTGGACGCAGGTTTTAAGGATTAAATGACCTAATGGGAAACTGGGCGACTACTTTTCCACAAAAGATGACACACACACACACACACACACACACACGCGTTAAAAAGGGACAAACTCAAACACACGTGGCGACGATGGTGCTGATGGTGAAGCCGATGCACAGGATGGAGGCTGCATATGGGTCAGACGTTAGAGCGAGCGCAGGGCAGATGAGGAGCCGCAGCTCTGGCTGTCATAAGCCTGTGTGGGAGGACTCCTGTGGTGTTTTTTTAAAGTGTGGGTGAGAAAGTGAGTGCTCCACATGGAGTCAGAGAGGAGGGGGGAGGAGGGCAAAGAGAGGCAGGGAGTGAAAGTTTGTCTATTTGTTCAACAGCTGCTGAGACAGCAGCATGAGCGCCGCGCCACTGAGGTGAAAAGGATGCTGTTGGGAGAGAAAGACGGTTTCAACCTCAATGCCTTTTATTATTTTTTTTTATTTTTTTAGTACTAAACAAAATGTTTCCATAGCACAGATTAGCGAACACTATTGAAAGTTGACATTGAATGCCTGGTCAAATTCATAACTTATTCTCTGATCAATATTCCAAACTTAAATCACGATTTTGACAAGTTTAGGCTGCATTTTTAGGCACGGTTCTTATACGGCCTCTGGTGTTTGGACAACATTAAACATTTGAGAACTTTGGCTTCTTTCATTAAATGAAAAAAAATAGGAAAAAAAAAAAAATTCAGTTTGGTTTCTTCTGCGTCTACGGTTCAAAAAGCCCTGCAGATTTACAGAAGAATATGAGACTTTAAGCAGTTCAGTGCAAACACATATTGGCTTTAGTATGAATAGGATTGTGTGTGTGTGTGTGTGTGTGTGTGTGTGTGTGTGTGTGTCGGGCCTGGCAGTGTAAACACAGAGGTGCTCTGAGCTCTGCCTCTGGCTCTGGCTGTGAACACTAGACTTGCTGGGTAATGTGCTGAGTGAGCACTTGGTGTCCAAGCTTGCTCTAATCCACAGATTGTCTCTTTGGCCTCCAAAATCCCCCAACAGGGGCCTCTATCAGGGATACATGGGTCAGAGCTTCGGCTTAAAACCCCAAGATCCATCTTTCAATCTCTACCTTTTCTCAGGGAACGTGTTGTTTTACAATAATTCTTAAAGTCAGTGGTTCCCAGCCC
The DNA here is from genome assembly GCA_011952105.1 of Coreoperca whiteheadi. Classification (NCBI taxonomy): domain Eukaryota; kingdom Metazoa; phylum Chordata; class Actinopteri; order Centrarchiformes; family Sinipercidae; genus Coreoperca; species Coreoperca whiteheadi. The sequence continues at coordinate 5,731,372 of CM022485.1, forward strand.
AGTTCACGGGTTCCCAGCCCAGTTCACGGGTACCCAAAATCCTTCTTATTTTCCAGCTAAAGTAGGTTTTCAGTCAATCAAGAGTTCGTTTCTTTCTACACTTCATTGGCTGAAGGGTTGGGATCCACTGGTTTTAGTCATAAATCAAGGAAAAATACCAAACATTCTTTGGTTTCAGCTTCAGAAAATGTGAATATCTTCTGCCTATACCAGTTTTATGTCTTTGTAAACTGAAAAACTTTAAGTTTTAAACGGTGGGTCTGAAAAAAAAACAAGCACTTTGAAGACAACACCATTTTACAAATGATACACAGTAGTTTGACTTGCATCATGCTGCTAAACTGCTACAGAAAACGTGCTTGATGAAACACTACAGTAAGCATGTAAACAGTGCCGGTGCTCAACCAGACATCTACAAAATTACACGGCGCCCCCCTGGGGTCAGGGAAAGAATAAAAAAAAATTTGAGTAAATCCATGAGTAAATCGGTACTCTTGGTTTACAAATCTGTGCCCACGGTTTTGTAATCCGTGAGCACAGATTTGTGAACGACTTCTTTCTTGCGAGAACAAGGAACGGAGCATGTCGACGGCAATAAATACAACGTCACACATTGAAAGCTGAGAAACGTCCAATGCAAAAGACAATATAGTATTAAAAGGTCCAGTGTGTAACATTTAGGAGGAGCTAATGGCAGAAATGGAATACATTATTTATAAGTATGTTTTCATTAGTGTATAATCCCCTGAAAATAAGAATCGTTGTGTTTTTATTAGCTTAGAATAAGCTGTTTTAAGGCGTTTGCGAATCTGTGGGCACGGATTATGAATCAGAGAGCCCGGTTTATAAATGGACGCGCGTGGATTTGTAAAGCGAGAGTACATATTCACACATGGCTCTTTTTTTCTCAGCTCCGTACAATTAAAAGCACATGTATCAAACTTTACTGATATATATGTATATAAACATTTTATTTTATTTTATTTTTTTTTTAAATCATGAATGAAACCAAAGACAAACGAGGACATCGTGAATCAAAATTGTTCGTGGTTCATACATTACTATTCTAAACTGAGCTTTAAAAAGTGGAAAAATTAACCCAAACTAAGTGACCCATTTCCACTGCAAACATCTATTGTTCGGTGGAGGAAAATCAAAACCATGTTTCTGGTTGTAAAAGCGGTGGACCTCACTCAGCTCAAATTAAAGTAGCTGAACCAACAGGAATGTTAACATCGCTGAGCTTGAACAAGAGTCGAGGAAGAATAAAAATCCCAGAATAACTGAAACGGAGAGTGAATTGGGTGTCTAATCAAATCTGAGTTCTCTGTGTGTGGGACAATTTTACTATTCCGGCAGGACGTCTCTGCAGCACACGTGGACTGCTGGTGAAGTTTTAGTGTGTGTGTGTGTGTGTGTGTGTAACTAGTGTCTGGATCAAGTCCAGTACAGTGGAGTCAGTCTGTAAGAGCTACACGAGCCACACGTCTGAGCCATTACCCCCCCCCACCCTCTCCCCGGGATCTATCGATCACCTGCTCTGGGGCTGCCCGCTGACAGACTGAAATCCATCTGACGTACAAATCAAACTCAGTCCGTGGCAGCCTACAGGAGAAAGTACAGCAAGCCAGGATAGATGGCAGAATAACTTTCACAAAAACAGGCATTAAAACGGTCTAGAATCTTTTGTGGATTTGGTTTTACAACCCTTGCAGTCAGTTTGGGCTGCGTGATTTAATTTTGTGCTAAACTGAACGAAACAATTAGAACGAGCAAGAGACTGAACTTAGAATTTAGAACACTTGCAATGCACAGCCTTATGAACGGTCATACAATCATTAGTTACTATGAAGTTTGTTCTTTTGGTTATCTGACTATGAATAATGCAGGGATCTAACTTCTCTCTCCCAATACTGACTCCGATACCTCAACTCTTCTCATACAGAGCAATAATCCGATAACTGTGCTGTCTTTTCCCCAAATGTCCTCGCTGCATGGAAGTCATTGGACTCATTTTTATGTAAGATAACTGGAATGTAAGGAAGGTTTGTGGCACTATAAAAAGTTAGTTGATGGCCCGCCTTGTCTGAATTAAATGTATCTGATTGGTAACAATTGGCCAATACCCCATCAGCTTAGGTCAGTATTCGCACGGATACCGATCCAGCATATCTGTGCATCCCTGACTATGAGTGTGCTGAACTAAACTAAATGACTGAAGTCGTCAGCAGAGTGAATTGCAGATTTATTTCCAAATTGTAGTGTAAATTTTAACCTCTAGGCATGAAACTGAGATGTTTTGCACCTTGTCCAAACATGTACTTACTATCAAATTCTTTATCAACAAATTGCACGTGCAAATCACATTGTATCCTTATAGACGCTTCATTGAGCTATTGTGCACATATCAGAACACCTGAATCAATAACAAATTTAACCAGTGCAGGCTAATTTTTCATCTGTACAAACCGTCGCCGGAGCTTTGTATGGCACCAAAACACGAACCGCCAAATTTTGAACATGCGCAAGTACAGCGTTCCTGAACCGGCCTCATGGCAGCGCCGGATGCCAGATCAGTATTAGCAGCTCAATTTGGTCCATGTCTGTGAATGTGAACTCACGGTGAAGGGATAAGTGTAATAAGAGGAGATTATTCCATGCGGGCGAGCTGTAACTCACTTTATGGGCTTTGACTGGATGAGGAAAGCAGGCACTGAGGTCCAGCTCTGTAATATCCAGTTATAAACTGACGCAGCATGAAGGGCTCCGCTCCGCAGCTCTAACCTCCTCCATGCTGGCACCAGACGCTCGATGATGTTAACATTTGGGATTTGGGGCAAAAACTGGGCTTGTAAATTTCAGATCTCCGAGGGCGAGTTTGCCAGTTTCGGTATACTGACCTCTCTGTTTTCTACATAAGTCAAACATCCAGCCATTAAAATGAGCTGCTAACTACGGAGGGCTCAAACATCCACACACACACACACACACACACACACACACAAACACTCATGCTTGTGCAAATGGGCACACACTGTCTTGGCAGTCAAAGGCTTTAAGTCTTACCAATTATCAGCCAAACTGGTCAAGAAACACCATCTTAGAGCCAGACCGATGCTTGACTTTGAAGGCCGATACGGATATCAATATTTCAATTTATTTAATTTTTTAACAATAATAATCTGATAGCAACAACTTGGCCAATGTTTTTGGACACAGAACACAAACCGATCCCTCACGACACTGTGACATCTTTGTACAGACATTTCACACAGTAACCATTTATTCTCAGAGACACCAGCAACCGCATGTAGGCTATTTTGTAAAATTCCACATAAAAAGACATTTTTGACTTCGAATTTTTATCAGCAAGCCTCGCTGAAAACAAAATTCTTTAAATAATAAATTAAAACCCAAACACCAGATGTAAACATAAAGGCTTCTTATTCTCACTAAGAAAAGGCTATTTTGCTGCTGTTTTTGGACACCGTGAAAACAGCTCCAGTAAGTTTCTAGATTAGTGCTGAAGTAAATCCCTGTCACTCACCTGATAACAACAGGAGGAATCAAAGTCTTCGCCAGTAAATAATCCCTTTAAAATGGTTACGTTAACAAAGGTCACTGTCACTCTCGCTTTATTTGGGGAATCTTTATTAGCTTGAACAGCAGCTACTTAAAAGCTGGTTATGACATGTCAAGTTTATGTCTATTTACATATGAAACAATTTGTGAACTAAATAAGGGAATGTGACCAAGACAAGAGACAGGAGGACAGAATTATGCTTTTAAATGGGTACTGTTAATCAAGAATGTTTGGGAATTTCTGTGTAATTCCAATTTTGGATTCATTTTGTATCCGTTATTTTGTAGAATAGATGCACCTCTTAAAGTTATGAAACCTCATAAGAAACGCACCCTGGTCCCCGCAGGATAACAAAACCCCGGAGCATTCCAGAGGAGGTGGGAGTGGAGAGTTTAGAGGGCGGTGGGGGTGGAGGGATGTTAAATTGGTGACTTGGAAGGCAGAGCCTTTCCAGAAGCGAAGCGGACAACCTGTGGTTGGGGTTGAATTCTTTCCCTCTCTGGCTCCTTTTAGAAAAAGAGGAGAAAACGGCAAACACAGACCCCTCCATTCAGAGTAATTTATCCCTATGGCCAGGCCTTCTTTACCGACTGCAATAGCCCCCTTCCGGGGCTGCCCAGCAGGATGCCTGCGAGTGGCGTGTGAAACTCTCCTGTCTCCTTCAGCTCAAAAGGGAAGGATGAACAATGGCCCTCGCCAGGCGCTGGCTCCGAACAATCCCTCTCTCCGCTTCGCTCTCTGCCATACTTTCTCCGCCTCTAAAAGCAACCACAAGCTATTCCCGCAAAACCCACATTCCTCTATCCACCCAATATCGTCCGTCAGCAGCCATTTCCTTCAACGTAAACTATTTTCTCGCATCCATTCCTCTTTACTTCTCGCTTTCCCCCCCAAAATCTTCACTTGGCTTCCCATCCATTTCTCTTTGCCTCGACTCTTCCAGTCTTCCTTTTTGGTGAAACTAAGACAAACACTCTGAATCAGGGCGAAGGGGAGCACGAAGCGCCTCAAAATTTTCGGGGTTCTCAGGACCCCATTTGACCCTCCCATTGCCCCAATCAAAACGTGGGTGACTCATCCTCCATCACCATGTCTCACCCCAACCATCTTTCCACGTTTGAAAGAGCCCTGCTGGATCTTTACTGCCTGAAGGGGCTTGGACCAGACTCAGAGAGCGGGTGAACAAAGCAATTATTGGTCTGATTTATAGCATATTTGTCAAGGTCCAAATTACAACCGACTGATTTACCGAACCCCATGCGAGATTTTCACAACACATGGAACACAACAGCGAAAGCAATGAAAATGAGTGTTTACAGCGAGACGGCTTTGTGCCATTACAATAAACTCCATAGCATGTCTCTTTCCCCTGGGCGGAAGATGTTAGAGAGCGAGCTGGGATTCAGCGGAACATGTGGCTCATCGACTCGCATGGCGACTCTCCAACTGGTTCAGGCTGGGAAACAGGCAAAGTACACGTCAGTCTGATCAATCAATAACAAAACACACTGTTTCTGCACTCCTCTGGGGGAGTCAGCAGTCGGGGGAAAGAAATGCGGACAGTTTCCCCACAGAAGGAGCCTCAGCAACAATCTGCACAGCTCTTGCGGGAAGCCATTTTCCCCCCCCAGCACTCAGCCATTCACCAGTGGCTCCTACAGAGCTATTGAGCATTCACCAGGCACCTCCACATCCCCGACAAGCGCAACAAAAAGCATTTTAAAGCAACACTCCCCGCAGTTCCCACACTATTTCACCTGTCAAGCGCTTACAAAACAGTCGAGGAAGGCCAAGTGCTCCTCAGGGGCGCCACAGCACACCTCTTGCCAGCCTCGGCCCCACTAAAGATGTTGTTATTCCTCTCAAAGAAAGAATACACTATAAATCTTTCCCACCTACTATCACGAGCAACTATTCTGAGCCTCAAGGCCCAGACAGGACCTTCCACCTTGACGAGCATCACCCAAAGTGGAGCAGGAAACCAGAAGAAAGTGTTTCCTCGCAGAGCCAGACTCCCAGAGCGATTGGATGAGTCATCTGGGAATGATGCTCAGGAAATCAATACAAACCAATTGTCTGTTTGAGGAAGGAGACAACAGAAAAGGCAAAGAAAGGGCAGTGGCTGAGATCTGTAGGAAATTAGAGGCGTCTGCAGAGTCAGAACCTTGTCCGGCTGATTGATCATTTGAGTAAACTAGAAAGATGTTAGGGTCTCGCATAGCTTCACGGACGTCTGACGAAGAGAGTAAGAGCAACTCTTCGGGTCAATCATTTACTCAAGTCTTACTAGGTGTGTAATGATAAGGTTAGCTTACAGTTTCGACTCGTGCTATTGTTAATTAATACAAAGTTGGGAGAAAAACAACAAGTGACTGTGGCAAATTCCATGTTTATTCCTCCTTTGCCTTAAAATAGGCAAAAACTGTTCAAATAACTGATTGGGGCTACAACTAACGATTATTTTCATTGTCGATGGATCTGTCGATTATATTATTAATCGAGTAGTTGTTTGGTCTAGAAAATGATGAAAAATGTCGATCAGGGTTTCCCAAAGCCCAAGATGATGTCCTCGAATGTCTTGTTTTGTCCACAACCCAAAGATATTCAGTTTAGGGACATAGAGGAATAAAGAAACCAGAAAATACTCAATTAAGAAGCTGGAATAAGAGAATTTTGACTTTTTTAGTTGGCGAATAATTGTTGATTAATTGTTGCGGCTCTATAACAAATCCGATGTAATTATGCACTAAGTTCATATACACACACTACATCCCAAGTACTTAATCGCTGAGGTTATCAGACGTTAACAATCTGTACTTTCTTTTCTATGTTTGACAAAATACGGTGACAAAGTGTGCAACCCTATACCTTATTTAATGACAGGCTTTTATCTCCCTGCTGTTGGAATTAGAGACAACTGCTCAGTAAATTTGCAGCTCTCTAACTCATTTTAAGAGGCAAAGCAAAACTCCCACCAAACGTACTTTTTCAATTTTCCGCTGTGTGTGTGTAGGATGGAGAGGTACAGCTTCACTTATGCTAATTATAGACCGTCTCTAACTGGTTTTGTTGCTATGGTGCACATAATCCATTATCTGCATACCAGGGATGTCAAAACGTAAAACTCTCTGGGAGTACATTTGCTGCGTATAGACGAGAAATTCAGCAAAACAACACAATCTGTTGATGCAAATATAAACCAAACAGACAAAAAAAATATATAAAGACGTTTTGAGGATTTGGTTAAAGTAGCTCTGAAACAAGGCAGTCACTTGAGCCGGGGTTTTAACTCTTGTTGCCAGAGCGTTGTACAGCACAGCAGCTCGGGCTGACGAGAGAGGAGAAGTTAAACGTGACAGAGAGCTTTCCACGTGTCTTTAAGTAGAAATGACAGCAGCCCACTCCGCTGCCCTAATAAACCTCTCGTTTAAAGAGACGGCACAAATATTTGCTCAGTCTGAGGCGCTTAATGCGCGGCAGCCTTCGGATCGCTTTGAACTGAAGATGCAGTTATGTATCCCCTCTGGCTGCAGAATAATTAGGATCCAGTGTTATGACAAACGTTAATGGATCAACAGCCAAAAGGAGGTGAAAGCGCAAGCCTCATCAAAGTTTCATTTGTAGACGCTGCAATCATCGAAATCACAACATAATTCCATTCTTCGAGTTAAGCTCCCCACCTTGATCAACAATAAAAGCTGAAACAATCATGAGCGTGTGTGTTGTTCAGTCCCAAGCCATTATTGGTTGTTTAATATCTGCCTGTGATGACGCGCCTGGTGTCCTGTTTTAGGCCCTCATAAAAAGGAAAATCAGAATGTAACTCAATAAGCGTTCATTTGGCCCAAGGCATTTCGGAATATGAAGACATCAATCTTAATGTGCCCCTGCCCACCCCCCACGCCCCGTCAGCTCGTGACAGCAGCTTCAGCATATCAAGTCATCACCCAAAACAGCACTAGTGTAATGATGGAGAGAGGATGATGGAACAGAAGACATTTCTCTGGGTAATTTCAGTTTATTACAACTTCAGTCAGGTTTTTAATAGTTTTGGCCATCATTTCTATCAGCAATAAGAACGCTGTACTCACCAAGCTAATTGCTGAGATCTGGGAACATGACAATATCACCACAAAGAGGTCCAATGGGGAAAGAAACGTGAACAGTCACGTAATCGTATTGATTTATTTATTTTTTTCAAAATGAAAATGAAGACGAACGCTAACATTTATTGTCCAATCGGTTTCCAGACTGACTTCCAACCTTGACATATCGAAAGAGTGCACCCTTTCAATTTTCCTGTGGAAGGGGGGGATTACGACTGATATCTCAGGGTTGTCGACCTTCCGTTTGTATCTCCAAATTAATTTGGATAATCAGGCTAAACTGTTCGCCTGTTCCCAGCCTGTGTGATCCACTGGCTGCTCGTGTTTCTCGCAGCGATGTCTCCCAGATCTTAGCAACGACTTTGATAGGTACACTGTCATAGAAATGATGGCCAAAACAACAAAAATAAGACCGGTACGGTTTTTCCCCAAGGAAAATGGTCAGATTTGTTAGTTAAGTTTTTTTATGATACGGTTAACGTTATTTCATAGAAGCGTAATCATTTCCGAGAACATTAGCAGAAGTAGTCTTTATTGTCGGTAAGGTGGCCCGCCTCCACTATAATACGCTGTGGGAGGGTGGGCAGGGAGTCCAACATATTGTCATTTCCGATTGTTGTACAAATACTGCAACAGCTACAAATATCCATATCAATATCCTACAAAGACTGAAAGCCCATAACGTCACTACGAATTTTAATTTTCTTCAAACAAAATTGTTAGATAAGACTTTGGTCATGGATTATACCCTCAGAACCCTGGACTCCACCCTCTCTCTTTAGAAATCCAGTTAGTTGTTTGAGTTTAAGGATCACTTATTTTGGTTATTAAGGAATACTGAACAAGATATGTACCAAGAGCGACATTTTATAGACCCTCTTGGCACATATCTTTAAATCTCAGTGCTCTCTGATGGACGAACTATGTAATGGCAACACTGCTTCTCAATTGCCTCAAATATATATTTGGAATTTTTGTACAGCAATCTTTTGTTACTTACACATGTACACCTACATACATGCTCGTGGGGCTCTAACGACTTGCAAAAAATAGGTTTTGCTACAGTCATACAAAACAAAATATGTTTGTAGAAATAAGTCCAAAGCTTCACATGAGCTCCAGCTGCAGCTGCAAAAAAAAAAAAAAAAATCCCATTCTGTCCTGTTTTTATCCCGGAGGGAACATTAAGGTCCTTTTTCAGCATATTCTTGTTAACAATGCATCAACATTGTGAGCACGACGTTTCTGTCTTGCAGTCATCACATCCTTCATTCAGATAAATTTGTTTCAGGCTCAGCCATAACAAACGTTGCCTAAGAGCCCGTCTGCCTTCAGACAAATGGAATGACAGCATAATATTTTACTGTTAGGACAAAGTAAATCGCTCTCCTGAGACACACACACACACACGCCTCAATTATCTGTTCTGCTGCATCTTCTCTGCACCTCCATCTTGCTGTCCTTCATCTCCAGCTTTTTTTCTTTATGCCTCATATCCCTCCTTCTTTCCTCTTCTCCTCTACCACCGTTGGCTGTCCCCTCCTGAAGCTGACTGACAGCTCTTCCCCCTGACAAACGTGGCGTTACGATCACTGCTGTCTGTTTTCAGCCAACTTTGATTAAAATAATGGACCTGTTAAGGCCACTGCGACGCACACCTACAGACACACACACACACACCACATGGGCAGAGTGATATGGCCCCGACTGAGAGAAGACCGAAGAGGTGCTGCCTGACGTCGGATCTTAGCGTTGGGCCTGCTTGGGCCTGCCTGCTGGCTCAAGACGCCTGCGGGCTGCTGGCCGACGGCCGAGAACACACACTCTTACAGAAAAACACGCACTGCTTTCCTTGTTGCCATCAGTCAGGTGAACATGACGTAACATTCATTCCAGAAATAAAACTGAAATGATCGTCTGTTATTTCTGGATGAGGCGGTGTGTAGGGCTTCAAGGCTTCTGGGAAAATTCTAATTAAGTATGAAGCACATTGCAAAATGCTGGGATCAGGGTTATAAAAGCTGATTGTGTTTCTGGAATCAAACTTATTTCGATGCACTTTTGCACCTTCACATATTTTCAGTTGAAAGAAGTGCTAGTACTAATTCAGTAGTACTGAATTTAAAAAAACTGTGCCGTATTTCAATGAACCGGGCATTCACTAAAGAACATGCTTTTTAATGCCACTTATTGAATCTTTCAAAGCAAAGTTTGGACCTACTGAGCTTCACAAACGACAGTAGTGATACAACAAAACGCAAATACCTGTGTAAAGAATAGCTTCATGTAAGGGAAGAAGTCTGAAGCATTTCCATTGATTTGACAACTTATTTTTTTTTAATTTTCTTTAAATTTTAACATCTACGTCTTCCATGACACCTGGCCAAGCGCCATCTGCTGATGAAGATCATGTGATATGATTGAATTCTCCAGAACAGCAACTAATGGCGCTTTTCCATTACCAGTACCAGCTCAGCTCAACTCGACTCGCCTCGGCTCGCTTTTTGCTCCATTTTCCATTGCAGAAAGAACCTCCACAATAGTACCTGGTCGTCATAGCGACGCCGCAGGAAACTGCCGTGACACACACCCGCTATCCACACACACGGGCAGGCGGCTGTCGGCCACCAATCGGCAGGTCGGCGGTTCGATCCCGGCTTCCCCCAGCCATGTGTCGAAGTATCCTTGAGCAAGATACTGAACCCTGAATTGCTCCCGAAGCTGCGCCTTCGGTGTGTGCGCGTGTGTGTGTGAATGAGTAGTTTACTTTGTAATGATGGGCAGTTAGCTCCTGCCATCAGCATATGAATGTGTGTCACTGGGGTGAATGTGATATGTAGTGTGAAAGCGCTTTGAGTAGTCGGAAAGATCAGAAAGGTGCTATACAAGTACAGTCCATTTACCATTTACACGGGACAATGGAGGAAATCGACGGTGTGCTGTTTCTGATCGTCGGGATGTGGCTGTTTCTCACAGCAAGAAGACAAACGTTGTTTCGCTTGACCGCGGCGTGTTCTTCAGAGTCGCCGTAATAGTAACGGGTATACCACGCAATCTCTGGCCAAACTGTTAAAAAATGGCGGGGTTATTCAGGACACTCCGTCTGGCGCTTGCAATGATGACGCAGTGAAAAGTGACGATTCTCTCTGACCAATCAGCAGTCTGCCGTGTTTTCACGTGACATTTTAGTATCGCCTCAGCACGCTCAGAACCGCGCCGGAGGTGGTAGGAAAAAAAGTACCTGGAAGCAGGTGCACGTACGACTTTGACACAGTGGAAAACCAAACCGAGTCGCGTCGAGTCGAGCTGAGGCGAGCTGGTACTGTGTAGTGGAAAAGCGCCATAAATGGACTTTGTGGTGAGTTGGTTTCCTCAACATTCGGATTTTACCTTCACCGGGATTTGATGGAAACTAGATTTGAGGCACCGCCCTGCCCCCAACCTCCGGCTAGCTATCACCAATCGTCCCGTGGCGTTTCTTGCTTGTTCTGTAGCATCTGAAGATCTTTACCTTCATACAGAAAAGATGCATCCCTCTTTGGGGGGAGATAAAGTGAAAAGGGAAAAAAAAAAAAAAACTAGGAGATAGAGTTACAAGAGTTACAAACCACAGCGCTTTGGAAGAGAGGAGTGTGGAGGAGGATTGCTGGCAACAAACAGGGAACGCCATTGATAGAATATTTAAGACTTTGATTAAAGAGGGATCACAGCACAACTAACGTCCTCCTCTTCTTGTTCTCCTTCTGTTCCAGCAGCCACCCGATCTCCCCATCCCACAGCCTGGATTTTCTACTTTTATCGAGAGTAGAAGAAGTGAATGAAGCGGAGGATCGTGGCGGGGGAAGCAGGCCTGTATGAGATGAGAAAGGAAGCGTTTCATGACTCGACGATGAACCGCGGGAGCAGATGTGTGTGATGTAAGCAGGCATCGTGCATTCACTGCAACTTCATCTCGGGGAGCTGAACGGCGGCGGAGGAGGAGGATGGCGATGAAGGGGAGGAGAGGAGGACGGGGACGTAAACAAACTCGCTTTCTTTCTTTCTTTCAAAGCCGATGCCGTTTCCTCTCTGACGAGGTTTTTCAGAGATATTTTAGTCAAGGCGGCTTTGAGGCAGAGAGGAACGGGCATCAGCAGGATGCCAGCTTTTGTCACAGAGTTGGGTTTTTTCCTCCTTTTTGGCATCTCATCCACTTTATCCCCCCCCCCCCTGCCCCTTTCCTCAGTGACAGAACAACATCTGCGTCTTTACATTCTGTAGAACAACAAAAGCAGCGAAGACTTGGAGGGATGTTTAATGAACAACCTGCTGATCCTCGTCAGACCTGCAGGACGACAAGCTGAAGCTTCTAGACTCTCCTCCTCTCTCTGCTGTCAACTACCCGAAAGCAAACAGAGTTCCTTTTGTGTGGGGGAGAAAAAAAAAAAAAAAAAAGACGATTACTGACCTCCAGACAGGCCGGCGGAATAAAACCTGCAATGATTAAAGGACCTTTTAGTAAATCATTGGCTGTTTTGCATGGCAGAACCCTCTGAAGTCGCCTGAAAGACTGGAAGTGGAGGTGGAGGAACTGAAAGAGGTGGGGGGGGGGTGTATTTTTCTTTTTTTAAGTGCAACAGCCAGTGAAATGAGATGTGCTTGAGGCTCATTTAGAGGAGAGGGGCTGAATTCATTTAAAGTTCCCCCACCCACCAAAAAACACACACACACACACACACACACACTTTAGAAATGATCAGCTGTGGCCATCTTGAACCTGACAGCACAACACACACAGCTCTCATTAGCTTAACAAAGCTGTTGTGTCGGTTGTTCTCGTTAAGGAAAAGACAGCCGGGTGTGCAACGTGCGGCACATTTCAGCTTTAAGATGAGGATTTAGTTACACTCTCCCTCCTTCGTTTCATTTGCCTGCCCGACATCATGCTCCTGCGCTTCTGATCCGATTAGCACGTTTGGAGATTTGGATTAGTACCAGCTGAGGATGCAGGTTGGGAAATATACATCAAGCTGCAAGTGCGAAAAAACAACAACAAAAAAAAACACTAGTCACAGGGAAAGGGGAACAGTAGTTTAGTTTCATCGTGGAAGCAGGTGTGTCCCAGATAAGCTCACATCAAGTAACAAACATGTAAAACAGGACTCAGCACTGTTGACTTGTTGAGAACTGGGGATGCAATGCCATCTCTACAATGTCAAAAGGGGAGGGAACATGAGCGGACAAAATCTCATTCTACCAAACTTCTTAGAAAGTGAAGGGAAACAGCTGCCTTATTGGGCTTACCACACCTAAGTAAGGTTGTCAAAAGTATCTTTATTTAGATACTTTTTCAACACCACATGTTTAAAACGATATGATCTCTGTTAATTATATATTGGATAGTACTGAATGTAGAAGATCTACAATCTTTAGACGGCGTTCGGCACGTCCACAGTTTGGAGAAGCAAACGGGAGTAGGCGACCAGCATGGAAGCGAAGCAATGCACTGCTGTGGACGTGGGCGGCAACAAAACGTACTTTAGCCACTTAAAAATAAAATAATCAAATAAAAGCTATATCAGTTTAAGTGTATTCTATATTGAGAATATTCTCACTGCCTTACCTTGCCGGCAGACAGCCTTGTACCGCTCTCCCAAAAGCCACCAACAGACTCCTTTGACAAAAACTGTCATTTTAACTTGCAGAATGCGGTCGGGGCAGCTGTGGCTTTGTGGTAGAGCAGTTCGTCCGCCAATCGGAAGCTCGACGGTTCGATCCCGGCTCCCCCTAGCCTACGTCTCGAAGTGTCCTCGCGTAAATTTACTGTTTTTGTCAGTGGGGTCTGGTGGCTTTGAAGAGAGAATATATGGATATGACAGCTTCAGTTTCCCACCAGAAAGGGCTGTCTGGCGGCAACGTTAATCTGCGAAAATATTGTACATTTAATATGGCTTACACTTAAACCGATATGGACTTCTTTTTTTTATTTTTAGGTGGCTAAAATACGTTTTGTTGCTGCCCAGATCCACGGCATTGAATTGCTTAACTTCCATGCTGGTACTCCTGGCTGCTTCCCCAAACTGTGGAGATGCCAAACGCTGTCTACTGTAGGTATTTATACAGGGGAAACCCACGGAGACCACTGTACTGTGTTTACAAGTGAAGCAACATTAGAGAAGAGATGAAATACTAACGACAAAGAATATGTAGCCCTACAAGATAAGGAAAACATTTAAGAATAGTAGACTAATAATAATGTTAATTACTTTTAACATCATTACAAATGTGTTGAGTGACTTTCTGTAATAGTACTGTGTACAGGTTGTTAATAAACCAAATTAAAATATTATACTATTTTATGTGCCCAGGACATTTTTTTTTTTTTTGCCATGGTATCGTGTATCATTTTTTCATACTAGTATTGTATCAAAGTTTAAATTTCTGGTATCGTGACAACACCTAAGCAATTAAATTGGTAAATAAAACGTTGTTATAACTGATAGAACTATTTAGGATTTTCCTTTAATACAAAGCCTTGACTTCCACTTCCTATATGTCCTTCTTGGGTTGTTAAGGTTTTTTTAAAAAAAGACACACAAAAAAAAAAGACACGAATCCAGCATCAGAGTAACCCTACACACACACACAGCTCTACATGCTCATTCACACACACACACACACACACACACACACACACACAGAGGGTGCTCAGGTGTTTAAGAGGTATCCTAGTATAATCTGGTTCAGATACCAAACCCGTGGATTAAGTAAATTAAGCTCTTTGTCCGTCTGCACACTTCACCACTGAGCTGGGAGCAATTAGCCACTTACTGCACTTGTGGTGGGACACACACACACACACACACACACACGACCAAAAAACACATGTTCTCTCTCTCATATCTCGTATTCAGACACACAATCTCTCTCTGTTCGACACACACACACACACACATACACCTCATGTCTATCCCATTACAGGAGCCCCCAGGCCCAGCTTGCAGGCTGAAAAGCCCAATTTGTTTATTCCTGTGGGGATTATGGGGGGGGGGGGTTGAAATGCATCTAACAGAGCGCAGGGGCCCCTCTCTCAAAGCTCTTTAATTACTGCTCCTCCTCGTCACCCCCCTCCCCAACACCCTCCAACACCACAGCCTCCCGGAACTCAGCCACAATGAACTTGAGCTACAGTTAACTGCACGGCCACTCTCGGTGGGTGTGTGTGTGTGTGTGTGTGTCAGATATAGACAGAAAGGGAGGAAGAAAGAGATCACTAGCCAAATTCCCATCCCCCATAATACTCCCTTCCTCCTCCTGCCCCTGTCAAGGCATTCCAACCTCACAGTAGGCCAACATGGGGCAGTGATCTGGGACTAAACCAACAACGTCCCATCTCAGCCCAGCAACACATCACCTGCATATACACCTGTGTGGAGAGGGATGAGAAGTTCTGCCGCATATAAACCAACATTCACGCTGCGTCCAAACGATGTAGCATCTTCATTCATTTCATGAGACCACTGTTGGCACAGAGGGGAACGCTACACAGGAGCTCCGGCAAGGTTGTCTGCAAAAAGTTGAACCTGGCTAAGCTTTGGCGCAACGTAATGCAACGTCATCCCTTTACTGAACTGTGCTGGCCAAATGTGTTGCAAATAACCACACTTCTAAATAGGGGCGGGCGATACGGCCCTAAAATATCATCACGATATTTCAGGGTATTTCTGCGATAACAATATAGCAAAATCCTGAAAATCCGCTGATAGCCTGAGTCTACACAATGACTTATACAGAAGAACACCACTCATTTTCAATGCTCCACTATAGCTTTTCAACACACACCGTTCGGATATATGTTGCATTCCGTGGGTTTGTAATCTAGCGGCGGGACAAGCAGAATTTATGTAGTGCCACATTAATGTGGTGACAGTGACCAAAAATGTGAAATATTTTCTTATGTTTCTTCTGAAATGGGCTTTAGAGCAAAGGTTGGTTTCCTGCACACAGAGGGGAGCATGAAATCATTAAAAACTCCCACGTTGAAGAGCAGTGGTTGATGAGAATGATGATGATGATGATGATGATGATGATGATGATGGCGGCGGAGCTCACTTCCATATTCCAATTCATTTGTTGATCCCTGTAACTGAATTACAGGACTTTTCCCACAATCCCCTGTGCTTCTCCCACAATGCCCGGTGGGGATCTGTTGGTCCCAAACAAAAGCCCCCGGGCAGCCTGGACCACAGTTAAACATGTTATAGAAACACTGAGGCACTCGCTCGTCTTTATGCACTCCTTTCTCTCTGTATTTCACTCTCTCCCCCTCTTCTTTCTTTCATTGACTCACCCCCCAATCACGACCACCACCTTTCCTCCTCTCACTTCATAAGAGGGAAAAAGGAGGGGGAAAAAAAAAAAAAGAGACTCTTCGCCCATGGAAAAGAGAGAGAGAGAAATAGTGAGGACGGGGAGGGAGAGGGTCTCGGTGATTGATTAGGGGCAGAGAGGAAAAATGGTTGCGTCTCACATGAAACACAGACGCAGCTAGAGATGACTATTCACACTTGTTAAATAGCACTTTTCAAAGGCTTTCTCTCAACACACACACACACACACACACACACACACACTCACATACACAGAAAAAGACTGACTGCTCTGCTCTTAAAGGCACTCTGTCAGGGTGAAAGCAGTTTTCCTCTATAAAAGACTCCCAGATCCAAACATCTCTCCGAGCCCCGCCAAAAACTCCGAAGCTGAATCCAGCCGACGTTCCGCTTGCAGGCAAACTCCAAATATAGATTTTGACTTTGATATCAAGTTTGGTATCTGAAACAAATACTTCTACTGCAAATTACAATCAACGAGAGTTTTACTTGGCCCCTTACTTCCACACCTTTCTGATCTCAGAATTTGGGGAGCTGTGTCAAACAATTTCTGCAACTTCCTGATACCAACAGTCCAACAAGCATGCGTACTTTACACAGCTATTGGCCAGATGTGCAGAGGTGAGAAAGTATGCAGAATTTTAACTTCTCTTTCAAGGCCCCCCCCCCCCCCCCCATTTTCCATAGATGTGACTGGATGATGATTGGACAGCCTTTTTGGAGTTCACATTGAACACCTTTGTCTCCTCTAGACTTGATTAATGCAAATCCCTGTATATTGGCCCTTGACCATAAAGCCATCCCCCGTCTCCGAGATCTCGCCTACCCTAGCCTCACCACACTGGTTGCTAGTAAGAAGTAGAAAATATCTTAAGATCTTATTCTTCACATTTAAAACTGTGCCCTGGTTATATCACTGATTTGTTAGCGCCAGACAAGTCAGTGTGATGCCTTTGATTTTCTTAAAAGAAGCCCACATTTAGTTCCTACATCCTCAGCTAAGCTTTTGCAGTCAGGACTCCTTGGCTGTGTAATTCCCTGCCTTTTTGCTTTATAAATAGATTTATTATTATTATTATTATTTGATTACATCTGGACATTTTGATACCTGCTGAGACTGTCGCTAAACCCCCAGTGCTGATGCAGTGGGCTGCAAGACTGTAAAACCCTAGAACAGTGGTGACCTCATGGCCCAATCTACCCCATGCCAGGCTCCATGTCTGTTTTCGATTATTAAGGAATTAGAACAGGTGGGCCAGTGGCTCCAGACGCATGGACATGCAAGTAATTGTCACGACACAGGGATTTGGACCCAGAGCAAACAGCCTCTCACCCCAGGACATACGATACCTCCTGACATCATGCTGGACAATTGCCTCTGTCTGTGTATAACATGTGCATGTGCATAAATGTCTGGTATTCTGTGCGTGATCCGTCACTCCAAATCTACAGATAGTTTGACTTTTTAAACCTCTGATGAGGTCAGGAAAGACTTTGCTTCGGTAAATAACCTGTGAAATATACAGGAATCTGAAATATTATGTGCAAAAAGTGATGAGTGTTATGTTTCTGGTTTGTTCAGAAGAAACATAAAATCTCCGTGGTCATGATTTTTAACCCAGGCAGCCACAATAGCTTAACATAAAAATAAATGTGTGTCCCCTATAGAAAGTTCCATTTCATTAACAGAAAAGCCCAAGGAAGAACGGGTCACACATCCTGTCCCAGGTGATTCTCTGGGAAGCGCAAAAACACCACAGCAAGGAGTGGTGAGCCCCAAAGTTGAGGACAGAGACAAATAAAGAAATTCTACAAACATATTAAACAACACTGTATCATTTCTTCTTTCTTGACTTTATCATCCAGCCCTGGGGAAAATATCCAGAGACTCATCATGTTCTTCAGCCAGCTTTTCTCCATCCACAGTTAACTGAGTTGCCAGCGATATTGCGTAATCGAGTTTGTTGCTAAAGCTCAGCTTCCCCTCACCTAATCCACTGGTAATGGCTCGCCTTGATAACCTGTTTCCTTTCCACTCTTTTGGTTGGCTTATCCAGCCTTCTCCTCCTCTCTGCATCCATTGGACCTTTAACCTTAGTCTGTTTGTTATTCTATTCTAGTCTTCAAGTTCCTCCTCTCCGACCCTCGCTCACTTCTTCCTTCCTTCTTCCTCTGTCTGTCATCAAAGAGAAGAGACCACAGTTTTACAGCACTGGCCGTGTTTTTGCCACATCGTGCATGTGGTGGCCTCCAGCTCTGGGATGTCTCATCGAGACACCGGGATAGGATACTATCTCTTTTTTATTTGCCTCTTAAGTTACAAGACAGACGATTGTTTAAGCAGAGCTCTGCTCCAGCCAAGCCCTGCTATAAATCTGGGCTGATTTAGACTGCACAGACAGCTTCCTGGACAGGGCCGAGGATGCGGGGATGCACTGAGATTTGATTGGTTTGATGATCTGGCCGGGGTTTAGCTGAAAGTGGTGTCAGATAAGAACAGAAAAAAACTAGTGAGTCAAAGTAATCACTTCTGCCAACCATGCAATCTGCTGATGTGAGGTGTAATGTATGTTAGGGTGGGCCATGTTGCTACAATCTTTCATGTGGGGATATGTAGTATCCAATTTTATATTTCAATATATAAAATCATTGATATGGTAACTCTAAGAAATTTTATGAAATACCTGCATAGATGGGAATGTCTAGTCAGGGACCAGTGAATTCAATTTCATTATTGTCACATTAATGTAAAAATGCAATATTGCCATAGAGCACACATTGTCCAGAGATACCTTGGTATAAATTGTGTACAAAAAAAGACTGACACATTTCTATTGTTTCACAGCATATAGTCCTATAACCCAACCTTAGTGAATATGTGTTCGAGCAACCTGCTACAATTGTGCGCCTCTATAAGCTCTATGTCGCAGGCTATCAGGCATCAGGGCACTTGCAGAGCTGGTCAACGTTCTGGGAGGAGCTTTGTGATCGATAGGCCTGCCAAGCGGCATTAGTCCTCCTGGCCCACAGGGCCCGTCTCTGGACACAAGAGCACAGGGAATTTAACTCTGATCTTATTTATGAGCACACAAAGGGCAGCACAAGGGGTCTTTTGGTGGGGCCTGTTCAAACAGAAGGCCGATGCGGATGGGTCTTTGAGGGGGCCGGGCCACATTGACTCTGGGGAAGAGAGAGCGGCTGACAGGTCAGTCTTAAAGCCTTAAAAAAAAAAATGGGGCCGGGATCAGGGGGTACCAAGGGAGGGGAGGGTGAGGGAGCCTCAGCCTTTTCCCTTATCTCCCCAGAGACGAGCAGGGGCTAAGAGACAATGAGTCTGCGCTGTGGAGCTAAGGGGAGCCGAGAGTGAGCACTGGTTAGGTGGAAGTTAAAGCAGGGAGGAAAGCGGGTGGACCGCAGCCGACCTAGAGAAAGGGCCTCCATCTTGTCCCAGCTGCCGCACAAGTATGCATCGCACCTCTCCAACCCAGGGGAGGGGAAAGAGTGCTAAATCAAGGAGCGACCCAGCCCCCTCTCCAGGCTGGCAGGGCAAAGCGCTGATTTGGGGGATGAAGGGCAAAGGATCAAAGCCCTCAGGAGATGAACATAACAGTTCCATCCAGCTGGAAGCTTCCCTCCTGTCACCTCAGTGAGAGGGTGCTGACCAGGGAGCCATTTTGTGGGGGGGTTCAGTATCATAAACCGGCAAACCAGCAGGGCACTTGGTTGTATAGCATGTGTGTTATGTGTGTTTATCTGGGAGGGGGTTGGCTAAAGTCAGATGCGACACTGTGTGAGCCAAAGCACAGATCTGTCACGGCTGTCATTGTTGCTTAGCAATGAGGCGAATAGAAGGAGAGAGAGTGAAGAAAGAAGTGGACAGGAGAAAAGCTGGAACAGTGGGAAGAGAGCAGAGGATTGCTAAAGAGAGGAAACCAGGAAAGAGATCAGCAAAGAACAGAAGTGGAGAGCTGGATGCACACGTTTGCTCATCTCTGCATGCTAACACAACCCACGGTCATGTACTTTCATGCACGTGCCACACACACATCTGTGTTTCTGTGCAGCACAAAAAGTTGCCCGGTCATCCAATTTATCGCTGCCTCAACCCAACCGTGACCTCTCACCCCAAGTCCACTGACCTGGAAGTTACGTCCATTCGGGGCAGCCATTTCCTGACTCTATAAAGGAGGCAGCGGAACTGAAGGAGACTGAGGGTGAAAATGGAGGGGCAGAATCATTAACTACCAGCACAATGACTACAACTGTGTCCAAGTCCAGCCAGGCTTTTTGGAGAGGTCAACCTCTAAAGATCTGAGAGCCCCACAGCCAGCAGCACACAGAGCCTTCACAGCTGAGGGGGAAAAAAACAGGCCTCTGACAAGACTACAGGCAGAGGCAAAGAAAGTCTATAAACAGCTGGCCGTGCTCACACACACAACAAAAGGAAGAAATTGCCTGGGGCACTCTTTGGTTTTCCAACAAGTAAAAAAATGGAGCCAAATTGGCTGCTGTGAGAGGTGTGTATGAAAATTCTGGTGTATGTTGGATGGATATCAAGTCTCGATCCTCAGCTACCAACGACAAGAGTGTATCCTCACCCCTGCCCTCCACTCCGATCAAATCAGTCTTTACAGCTCAACATACAGCCTCAGAGGCCGTAAGGTAAGGCCAGGCTGGAGACAGAGGCTCTTGTCTGGGCATGACAGTCTGGCGTGCTGGTCCTGGCTTGAAGCAGACCTGGAATTTGACGTCCGTCTCTGCAACGATCTCCGGCGCAGTCGAGGTTTACGTCAAGGACCAGACAGCCAGACGCGACTGAGAAAGGGAGAATCTGGCAAACCGCCATCTTCTTCCTTCCAGTGCCAACTGCTCCTAAAATCTGAGCAGTGTTCAATCCACAGCCCGGCATGGCAGATATCATTCATGCTACTCTATCAATGGTGCTGTCCCAATATCCCTACAAGGGTTATACACACAGAACTGGCGTTTGGCAATAGTTCAGATAAGCCCTTGGCAGAGTCAACAGTGTGATACAGAGATGGGTGTGTGTGATGGATAAGGAAGTAGTACAGTGGCTGGATGGGAGACAAGCAAAGGGGAGGGAAACAGATTGAGTGAATAAGTGTTTAGATTCATGGGTGAGGCAGAATAACTCTTCCCCTTCAATTTTCCTCATCCCTTTTGGGTTTTGATGTCCATTGTCTCTCCACAGCACCCACTACTTGACAGTTTGGCCAACACTGAGGTTCAGCCGTAAAGCTGAATTTAGACTTGCGAGTAAGAGGATGATGATATAGCAACAGAGCCTATACACTTAGCTACGCTGTGGGGTACGCCAGAGCTGACTGGTGACAGAAAAACGGCATGCCAGGCTAACACGTGGAAACTGTAAGATCTGTGATTGGTCAGCTTGACTGCTTGTGTTTTCGCCTACATGTTCGGATGTTTCTGTTTCCAAGATTTTTGATAGTGAAGACAACATGTAGTACACATATACTACTTATTTATATTATACAACATACACTTCTCACATGGTAAATGTCTAAAACCAACCATTCATACAAAAACTAAATAAAGATCTTCGGTACTTTGGGTATTTGACAGTTTGATAAAAACAAATTTCAGTTGAAAAAAATATATTACAAAGTGAACGACAGAATGTAAACATGCTTACTTTGGGGTATATAACTAAAGCACGTCGTGGCCTGATAATGTAAAACATATCCAGTTTGCGTCACAGTGGTGCTATCAGGTTGAATCCAACACTGAATTATAAATCACTTCCTATGCCAAAGGCATCTTACGATGGCATCGTCTATGTCGAGAACCTCTCAGCAGCAGAGTGAACCAGTTACACGTTGACGGCTCAGCTTCCTCTCGTGAAGCCCACACAGCGAGATATAGATGCACATGTAGTGCCAAAAATGGGATGAGTATATTTAGCATCTCTCCCGTTTGATGTTCTCCCCCTCTCCTCCCTCAGCCTGCTTCTCTCTTTCTAGTGCCATCGCTTTCCAGATAAGAAGTGCTTCTATCTCCCAGGGGAATGGAAAAATCTGCAAGGACATTGTAAACACAGTAAACAGGGCACAACACCATTAAGTCGTCCGTGACTCAGCGCTGGCACCGAGATCCTGAGCCGCTGCTTTTAAACAGGAGCAGTATACTTTTTTTTAGGAAAAGAAAAGCCGTTTCAATACAGAATGTGAAGCATATTCTGTGATGCAGTAGCTACAGTGAACAGTTTCAACGCTCGTCACCGCTCTTTGTTGTTCTTGGTGATCCATGGCGAAAAATGAATAGCTTAAAAAGGTCAATCTAAAGACAAAGCATTGAGAGACGCCGATGCTTTGTTGATGTTTGTGACGGGGCTAAAAACTGCAGCTTCTCTACAAACAGAACCTTTTCCCTATTTATTAGGCTTTATTCTCAGCCTTCAAGTGAAAAACACACTTGAGCAGGTTTGAAAAACAATGATCGGCAATGTGACCTTCTGACTCTATTTTGTTGCTTTCAGTTATTAGAATGAATTGTTGAATACTCCACCAACATCTAAATAGACCAGACAGCAACATAACAAGACATGTTGCATTTTGAATACGGGGTGGGACCATGAGTTGTTTTTTTTCCTTGACTGGAAAAAGTCTTCCTCTTACTATGCTATCACCGCAATCACTACTAGTATTGTTCTCTCTGTGAAGACATGAAAAGCATTGTTGAATGCAACATGTTCAGGCCCCTTCTCTGGGAGTTTTTAAAAGTGCTTCGGGGAAATTGAAAAAAAAAAAAAAAACAACAAAAAAAAAAACAGCATTAGATGAGGGAGACTGAAGAAAAAAACGAATGGGTTCACAGAAACTCACACATTACAACACTTTGTCAAAGAATAAGCAGTTGAACATAAAGTTCCATAATTGCGGCAGTGTATCAGAGAGGGGAAATATATTTTTCCTCTACCCCTTCCCAAGAACCAATGGGGAAACATTAAGAAACTATTTACAAATTCCGTCTTCTTCACGTACCATCATTACAATAGCGATTGTGTTTTCCAACTTTCTACGCCATTTTCAGTTCATTGCCGAGACTTAAATACGCTCGAGTAAGTTAACCCGTCACAGTGAAAATCAGCTCTTCACTGTAAACGCTGCAGTTGAGTTAATGCAGTTGTAAGTGCATATTCACTTGTAAAGTCTGCACTGGATGAGCAAGTATAAAATTCAAAACTTGGAAAAAAGACAAAAGCATTAAGTTATCATTTTATTTTGAGTACTTTTTTGGATGAACTGGAATTCATGCCCTTCGTGTGATGGTGCACATTTTAAGTGGATCTGATTGAATTAGGATGGTTCAGAAGTGCATCGTGTTTTTGTCGAAGACCTGGGTCAGCAGCGGCTGTGTCTGAAAGTGACTGGGTTAGCCAGTCTGTTGCTGCAGTGAATGGTGGCTCTGTTGCAGAACAGCGAGCCCTGAGCCGTCTGACTGATCAGGAACACGAGGTCAGCACTTGATGTTCCCTGGACATTGTCTCGTCATGTGACTCACCACTGGGTTGACATCTTTGAGGGGTCACCAGGTGTAAAAACTAATTTTGCAAATTGGAAAACTACAGTTTATGTTATTGTTGTCTTGTGACCTGCTACTGAGAAGCTCTCCATTGTCTTTTCAGGGACTTGCATCCTTATGGACCACAGATGTTAAAATGAATTATGTGAATGAAAACATACAGTCCATGTACGCTTTTTGATGCTTTTTTAAGGTGGTCTTCATTTTAGGCGAGATGGTGCGTTGGAAGTCATTGTCTGTCGATTTTGCTCTCTGTGAAGGACCAAACTAAGATTTTATTATAGTCAACTTTCCATTTATCCACATTTGTGATAAACAAAAGATAAGATTTGGGGTGGAGTATCAGTTTAAGTGTAGTTATGTGGTGCAAAAAAAACATAAAGCCAGTCCAGGATATTTCACATGCGTATCAAGTGAGAGCCACCCAAAAGCCACAGCTTATCTCTGGACCAACAGCTGTGAAACTGATATTAAAAGAACTGACTGCATTCCACTGAACCAGATCAAGGACGTTTCACACTCCAGTTGCTCTGCAGAGAAACTGCACCAGAAGGTGGATGACAGGTACAGCATCCACCCATTATCCTGACCGTCACTCCCTTGCTAAACACAAACCGAGGTCAGAGGCAGTTCAAGGGTAATAGGAGTGTTTGTTTGCATTCCAGGTCTGCTTCTAAAGTGGTTATACAGTCAGTCCTGGAAACACAAAACCTCTGCGTCCTCCTCTGAAGGGCAACGGGTCATCTGCTGCAGGGAAAGGGTTAACGTGGGGAAGGGGTGAGGGTGTTCGGTAGTGAACAAGCACACTCCGCCGCCAAGAATAGCCATCACCCAAAACCCCGAGGCAGGAGGAGGAGGAGGAAGCAGGGTGCTGATACCCTACACTTGAGCAAGACTGAGTGGAGGGTGGGGGTTCCAAGTTGATTGAATTTGTTGAGCTCACAGTCGAACAAATCTTTTAATCAATTATTTTATGTCTTTTTTTTAATTAATTTATTTTTTATAAGGAGTTGTATGCGACCTTCACTGCCACTAAATGTCGCCCTAGAGCACCAGCATCTCAGACCAAAACAAATGGGCGCTAAGACCCACCAGAATCCATTGAGAATAACGGTCATTTAAACTTGCAGATCATCGTAAAACACACTTCATTCAAACTGGACAGAAACTAAATACAACTCCCCAAAACTGTCTCGGTTAGTCTTTCCACTGTTCCAACAATCCACAACTCTGCTTTGGTCGAAATAAGCCCTTAATTCACTGCGTTAGATGAGAAAAGAACCAGTTGTTATATCGCTTTCCTCAAAGCCAACCGTTTCATGCACTAACATGCAAAACAAAGAGCAGAGGAGCTCGGATGCCAACACACATGGAGAGAGTGTGAAGGTCATGCTCTGTTTTCTGCTGTTAAAATTAATATCCAAAATGTCGTATACGGAACCTTTATGGTTCTTCCCCTTTTTTTGACTAGCATTGGGTAACGTAAGAAACATTCAGCCAGCAATTTAGCTAAAGAACAAAATATGTATCTGGAAAAATGTTGACTATTAGAACGTGTTGAGAATTTGTATATCGATCTTTGAGTTTAGAGTTTCAGTTCTTAAACTTTTGTTTCTTTAGAATTGTTGAAAGCTAAATCTAAATAGATTGGATACTGGATTCGAAAAGATTGTGATTTGATACTGGATTCGAGTCATCCCGCAACTCCCACCCCAGCTCTCCGGCTGGTCAGAAAAACAATGCCAGTAGTCTATCTGCAACATACTTTCAATCAGCATATCAGATAAGGAGAAGTAATAAAATGGTATCACACAAACTAATCTAAATTAGTAGTAAGTGTATTTCTAGATATCCACAGCACCACTCAGCTCAGTGACAGAGGAGAAGCTAACAGCAGGAACAAAACCTTCAGTGCGGCTCTATGCTTGTTGGACTCGGTCACATACAGTCTCCCAGGCCTCCCTCATAAATCAATGCTATCCGGCTGAGGGGGGAACGGAAAAGTGCCAACACTAAATCCAATTATAAAACAGGCTGGCACCACTCAGCCTGATGACGGTGTCTACCTGAACCCCCAGGGGTGACAGCAGAGCCGGGGGTGCCAGCTTCAGCTGTGGCAGCAGAGAGGAAGAAAATCTGCAGATGTATGTGGGATTTTTTGGGAGTACATACATGGGTGTATTTGTTACAGTGCGTCAACAGGGGTTAGTTGAGTAGTTCCTGGTTGGTGCGTGTGTGTTGTTGTGGCACACTGCCAGGGGAACATATTTGAGTAGAGCACTGTGGGCGCCAGGCGCCAGCTGAACCTTTTTATTTCAACCCGCTGCTGCAACTGCCGGGCAACTTGACTGCACCCCAGCACCTGTCTCACACACACACACACACCCACAACACAAAAACGCACACAACAGAGGCATATGTAGCATGGAAGAGATCCACAGTAAGCTGAGGCACCTGTCAAGGATTTACCATGAATGACTGTGTAAAAGTATAGGAGGGAGACACCTCTGATATCCTGGAGCCACAAGTCGTGACCTTTCGGTCCCAAACTAAAACTCATATGGACTGCAGTACAGTACAGCGCCGGACAACTGAGCTCCAAACGGGATTTAAAGCAAGAAGACCAGTTCTCTCAAACAACACAATCAGTGAGCTGGTGAAAAAAAAATAAAAAAAAATAGCCAGCCGCTTCTGTACCTAACCATGACCCTGAAGGCTAGCCTAAATGCAGACATAAAATAAATGCTTAGCTGCTGAGTGGGAGGGCAAGAGGAAGAGTAAAAACCCTTGAAATATGCTTTTAGAGCATGCACTGCTCTCTTAAGCGAGCAAGAGCCCACACAGCATCCCTATTAAATGAGCAATTTCAGAAGTGACTGTGTTTTATGAACGCTGCTCTAAAGAGTGTCCCTGCCTCCCTGCCAGCTGCCAAGGTTACACCAATCAATTGAGCGTCTAAAGTAGCCTGCAGGACAAGTAGTCAAAAAGGCCACTGACTGACATTGTCAGGATGCATTTGTAAGTGTGTCCTAACTGCCGGCATATGTATAGTGCACACAGGAGGGTGGCTGTGTAACTCATATTCCATAGGGCAGTTAATATATATATATATATATATATATAGTCCTTAGAAGTGTAGGTTGAAACCTTACAGAAGACCGCAGACCCCAGGCCATCCTAACAGACAATTACCAATCTAACAGTAAATGGATTGTATTTGCAGCAGGCATTCAAATACCTTTTCAATATGCACCCTGAAATCTGACTCTCTCTCACCAGAACATATGCTGTCACACTCAACACTCCTTTTCATATTATCAACGCCCATCAAAACTGACAGACGCCTTGCTTGTTCCGCATCAAACAATTTTCTGGCAATCCTAACCCACGTTTCACAACGTCGCTATCTAACATGCTTGCTTCCTGTCCAATTTGCTTTTCCAGGTTGGGTTCATAAATTAAAATTGTATATTCATTTATGTATTCCATTATAAGTTCAATAGATTTTTTACAACATTTAACAATCAAAACACACAAAACATGGGTTTGCAGTTGGAGAGTGAGCTGTTCATTTCGATTTATGTAAACAGTCAGCCTCTTATGGAAATTATGCTGTACATGAATGACACTGAAGTCCTCAAACCACCATGGATAGTGAAAGAAGGCCAAACAGGCACTGACCAGAGTTTTTCCAATAGCCAAGTCCAACCCCAGCATGCTGCTACAGCCTACAGGCCTGGGTCCAGGCCTGGCTCTGATTTAACTGTGCCCCAGATTTCCTCTCCCTCCCAGGCTAACACCTGGACAGGATCTGTAAGCAGCACCAGTCTTCCAGGTCTGGACAAAAACATCCCGGCCTGCTCTTTCCCCAATCACCTCATAACTTCGGACCAATGAACACACTCAGCATCTGCCACCAGTGTAATGCTGTGTGAGAGCCTCTGGGCTGCATGATGCTCAAGATTTTGGCCAATTTGAGCAAAAGGGGAAAACTTTTCAATCAAATCGGAAAATTCTGTGACAAGACGGGCAACTTGATGTTGCTGCCAAAGTTGAGCATTTGACATGTTCCATATGACTTCTAGAAGTTTAACTTCTACTCAGGTCGAACCCTTTACTACTAAACTAGGTCTTCTTTCCTTTAATCACGAACAAAAATGCAGACATACTGTATGAATTAGCTTTAGGAAAACCACAGGGCCCCCTGCCTGTTACCGACTGGCCCACAATCCAGAGGGCCCATCCTTAGTTCTCCCCATATGAACTTGTGGTGTCCCTGCCATCTGTGACAACAATAGAAAGCGGACACTCAGGGCCTCCCAGTTAAACGCCATTTATTAAAATAAATAAATAAAACTCACAAAAGAAGTGGAAAAAGCCTTTGAGAGAACCCATTTTGGGCCATGACTGTGATTTGGAACAAGCTCTCTAAAATAAATGTGGGCTAAATTGAAAATGAGGACGATGTGAGACAATGGACTTTGCCCAACATAGATGGATTTGTCTCTTGATGGCCGATACAATAACTTAAGTAGGCGCTTCTCAGAATAGAAGCCCCATAGATCAACCACCTAGCAACAAAAGTAGAAAATCATGCTGACCCAATTAGTGCCAACTCTCAGCAGAGTATTGTTGCTGCCCGCTTAAGTTCACTTTAGTCCAGGCTGATGGTTCCCCTGGTTCTGGTGGAGAGTTTTGCTGTTGTTTTTTTTTTTTGTTATTATCTTCCCCTAGTTTTGCCTCAAGGCATAAAGACAATCTCTGGTCCCTGGGAGTGGCTACTACAATCCTCAGGCAAAGTCACTGTAACATTGTATCACTCATTATTCATCCTCTTTTCCTTTCCTCTCGCTTTTATTCCTACCAGAAAGTGAACTGTTTCTTGATCATTTTCTAAAGCCTTATATTCTGACATCCAACTATTGGACTTTTCCAAACACATTCAAAAGTAGAAGGCACCAGAAGATGATCAATTCTTTGTTTTGCAAAATGGTAGCCTCCATTGTTAACTTGTGATTTGCTTTCTGGGTTTTATTTTCCAACGACGTAGCACATTAATGCCATATTGTTTTAGCAGCAAACATGAAATCACTGTATACTGGAGATATCCCCGTGAGCACTGAACACAGCATTACGGTCACGGCACAAAAATATAATCATAATGGCAGAAATCCAACATATGGATTAAAATCTAATCAATCAATTCTGCAACCAAGAAAAATCTTTCCAATTCAATTCAATTCAATTCAATTGTATTTATATAGCCCAGTATCACAAATCACATTTGCCTCAAAGGGCTTCACAATCTGTAACATACGACACCCTCTGTCCTTAGACCCTCGATTCGATTAAGGAAAAACTACCCAAAAAAACCCTTTTAACAGGGGAAAAAAAATGATAGAAACCTCAGGAAGAGCAACAGAGGAGGGATCCCTCTCCCAGGACGGACAGACATGCAATAGATGTCGTAAGTACAGAATAGATTTATAGCATCAAAACTATAACATATACAGCCATGATGGCAAAATTGTTGTATATATATATGTATTATTATGTTGGAAATGTTTAGGTGGAAAAACATAAGGGAAGATGATGGGTCCAGACGGACAACCGAGCAGCTCCCGGTGGAGCCCAACGAGCAGGACCCTAGCCACTCGTCCCCTGCACCATAGACACAGCAACACTGCCCCAGCAGGTCGCCATAGTCACCGATCCAGATACATCTCCGGACACTGAAATACCTGCTGAAAGTGACACTAAGAAAGAATAGACGGACGACAAAGCACAAAACTCCGGGAGAGGGAAGAAGTCAAGTTAGTGACATGCATTTATGGGATGAGAATGCATACGGATGGAGAGGAGGACAGAGGTGAAAAGAGAGAGGTGCATCATGGGAAGTCCCCCGACAGTCTAGGCCTATAGCAGCATAACTAAGGGATGGTTCAGGACTCTCCTGAGCCAGCCCTAACTATAAGCTTTATCAAAGAGAAAAGTCTTTAGCCTATTCTTAAATGAGGAGATGGTGTCTGCCTCCCGAACCCGAACTGGGATTTCCAGTCAAATCAGTTTCATACACAGTCAGTGTCGCCGATCTTTGAAGAAATCAGAAGTTCAAAAAAGTCTCTAATCTTGCAAACATGCCTTACATTTACACTGATTTGAAACTGACCCTTGTTGTAATCACAGTC
Organism: Coreoperca whiteheadi; assembly: GCA_011952105.1. Taxonomy (NCBI): domain Eukaryota; kingdom Metazoa; phylum Chordata; class Actinopteri; order Centrarchiformes; family Sinipercidae; genus Coreoperca; species Coreoperca whiteheadi. The sequence continues at coordinate 5,761,181 of CM022485.1, forward strand.
CTGCAATTAAGACCAGTTGTGCATGTGATGATGACAGGGAAGTCCGAGGAAAGTCAAACACCGAGTACAACCGCATAGATATACAACATCAAACATTACAGCTTTTGTTTGGAACGCAGCGCTCTAGTGCCGCAAGACCGATGCGGTTGTTAGGCGAGAGAGGACAATTATTTCACAACTGCAGCGGAGCAAACACAACCATGATGCATGCTGAAGACACAAGTATGCTTGCAGCATCCTGGCCAGTCCAGTCTATGGCTAAAACTGATGATTACTTGGCTACTGATTATTTTCTGCAATTAGTTGAATATTAGCATATAAAATGGCACAAATTATGCCAAATTCCCATCCTAGCAATGTCTTAAAATGGACCATTTTTTCAAGCCTGTCAAAATAAGCATGCAATTAAAAATTTTTGAAATGGCAAAAAAGCACCCTTTGCATTTTTTTTTCTCCGTCAATTTAATGCACAGGCATAACTTAACACTGTCTGCTCTGCGTATTATAAACTCTGGCCATATAACAATCGTTGCCCCATTTATGGCACCAACTTTCCATCACTGCACCGCAAACAGTGGACTCAGTGAGCCATGGGCCCTTATCAGGCGCTGCTGAACTCCGTTCTATTCTGAAGGTGCTGTTATGAAACACTGAGTGGGAGTTGTAGTATTATACATAGCTGCCTGTGTAGGCCAACTCTTTAATCAGTCACTGTAATTGCCGGGATGGACTTTGAACCACAGACATATTTGTCTCTGCTTTTCATCCGTGGCTAAACAACTAAGGGGAGGGAGGCAGCAAGCGCTCGGGGGCCCCTGCCATGCTCCGCTACTGCCCCGGCCCCGTGAGCAGCCAAGCATGGAGGAGCAACAGAGGGGTCATAAACTGAAGAAAGAGGCTGAGGGTGGGACAGAGAGGGAGAGACGAGGAATGGAGGGGGTGGAGTGGCTCAGAAAAAGAGGGAATAAGGGAGTGCAGAGGCAACGAACAGAGAGGACCTGATGGCACACAAGTCCCCAGTGGCAGATTGAGTGCTTTTAGGAGCCCAAACAGGGCTCTCCTCTGAATACTAAGACCTTTCATAGTAGGCAACACTGCTACTGAGACACAACTCCAAAGCATCTCCTTTGAGGCCCCTGCAATATATGGGGCTTTCAACTGCTTGTGCAAGAGTAGGTCTAATTGGAAGTTGAGGCGATACAAGGAGGGGGTTAGGGAGGCGGGAGCAGAGGAGCTTAGGAGAAGAAGAGAGGCAAGGAGGGGTGCTTGATTTAAGAGGCCATTGTTTTAACAAGTACATTCTGCCTCCCCCTCCTTTCTCCTCATTGCCTCCCCTTCAGATGCCCACACTCCACAGAGTCAAAAGGCGGCGTTTAGCCCCTGTAAACGAAGAGGGGCTGGGCTTGTTTTGACACTTTGTCCTCCTTGGCTTCTGTGAAAAGGCCCCGCTTCTATGGGCCACTCGAGTTCATTAGGGAGTGCAGCGCTTTCAGTCGAGTCCCCATTCTATCTCCAGGCCTCAATGGGGCCTCCAAAGCCCTTCACTGTTTGTATAATAAAAGACCCTCACCACCTCCACAACTACCACCTCCATTTCCTTCATCACAGGCCTGGCCAAGATAGCGTCTGTAGGTTAAGGGTCCATTGAAGAAAAAAAAAAATGGGAAGAAGAAAGAGTTGGGGGAAGGATATAAAGAAGAAGCAGAAGCATGAAGACATATGGCAGAGAAGGAAGATGTGGGAGGAACATTTTCTCCCTCCGTGAAGTATGAATCACACATGTGCGGTGCTTTACCTGCATCAGCGATTAGCTGTGAGGCAAGCGCACTCTCTCAGATCAAACATTGTGTGTTTGTGTGTGTGTCGAGAGTCAGGTTTCCGCTCTCACACTTTCAGGTGACATCACTGTGCGTCAGTATCGAGAGGACAAAAGGGAGAGATGTCACCCTAGAAGAGGCAAAGGCACTCCGAGATCATGCGAGCCCTGAGGAAGTATATGTGTGTATATCAGATCCACTTTCCCATAGTTTCTGCTACTATGGGAATAGGTTGTGTTATGCATGCTTCAGTTTTAGGCATAGGATCGTGATTATGTTTTATAAGACCTTAACTGTGTTTCATGCTAGTCTAAAAATGTGACTTTGCAGCAACCAGACATAGCCGAGTGGCAACCGGTCTTTTGGGGCGTCCTTTGTCAGAAGTATGCGCAACGTCCAGTTAGTCTTTCAAAATAAAGCTTGCTGAGAAACATTTCAGCTGATGGTCGCAGTGTGCTTAAGTTTAGGCACAAAACCTATTTGGTCAGGTTTGGGTTAGAATAACGGTTTCTTTAAAACAATCAACTTTGATTATGGGTTTCACACAGAGATGGACAACGCGTCTCCTCTGACATATACCCCGGATACGGGAGCACCAATCTTGCGCTATTGACGCAATTTGCAACCAGAGTCTGCGCAGTAGGGATCAGAGCTGGAGCCGCGGTGTCCGACAGCCTCAATCGTGAGCGGGCCTCAGCTGTCAATCATTACGTGTAACCCCCTTTTTATAGCATCAAATCAACTAATTAAAACCAAGCTTATTTGAAAAACGAACACTTCAGTGAACATTCATCAGTGTGATAAGAACTATCTAAACTGACAGAAACCATCTTTGGGGAAAGTTTATTTGCTGTGTACTTTGAGTTTTTTTTCACTTCAAATTTTTCTCTGGCCTCTTTAAGTTTATATTCAACATAACACCTTATCTCAATGAAATGTACTGAATCAAATGTATATGTGACACAAAAAGGCAATTTATTATTTTGGCCGGTAAAAAATATGCTCGGTCGGTGGATTTTTTCCATCTGCCAGTCCCATTGGCCGCGGAGTCAAAAAGTTATTTCGGACACTCCATATTATTTTATGACCAAACCGAGAGCTGTCCGCTATCCTCTCTTACACTTTTATCTTCATTGACAAACATTTGTCAGACACTGTAGCCTTTGGAAGTTGGTGTCAACTTAAAGCAGGCTTTTGCGAGTGTGTCTGAGATTTCTTTGGACGCGTTTTTAATTCCATAGGTTCTGCAGGGTGCCTCCTACTGGTTTCAACAGTTAGAAGGACATCAGATACGTAGCAGGTGCTTCCCTGCAGTTGTAGCGTCTCAGGAAGGTATGGGAGGGAAAGGCGACACTGTTACACCATGTGCTCATACTGGACGCAGTGTGAATAAAAGTCACCCACCCATCAGCTGGTACACAGACATGTGGATGAAAATGAACTTAAAACACAGCCAGTTATATTCAGAGCTTCCCATTTGTCTGTGAATTTATGATATGATCTGAGGTGATCTAAGATTTATTTATTTCAAATATACAATACTACATACGTATACTATACGTAGTACAATGAGCTTTCACTGTACCCTTTATGTACAGATTTTAGCTAAACTTAACCAAATTTTTGGAAAGTCATGGATTTGTATTACATTTCCAGACTTAAAAATGCATCAGTACAGATTTTCATCTGGAGTTTGTTCAAACGCAACAAAGCGAATGTATTTCCTGCTACACGGTTCAGTACAGTTCACAGTAAACAGGGTGCTCGGTTAGCAAGGAGTAGCTTGGAATATACTTATAATAACAAGATATGAAGAGAAAAATGGCGGGAAAATGACACAGAAGAGTTACTGATTAGCTACAGATGACTCAGAGTCCAACAGAGTAATTAAAAACAGTAAAACTATGAATATTTGCACTGCAAATTGATTGCGCACAATTCAATTTCTGTTATTTTAGTATTCAAATGACATACGTCTAAATTTTAAATATTTACTTTGGAGCAACGAAAACTGAAAATAATGACCAGTGTACACTATATAGGTATTTTAGATAATCAACACAAGGCAGTGTAACCACAAGAAGTCATTACAGGAAAACTACAATGTTATTTTTCACTACATACTGTAGATACCACCTTAAGTCCATTAGGTGGCTAACAGTGTAAATCCACAGACAGGATTTGTTGACGGGTTACAGGATTTAACGCTCAGTGTGTTGGGGAGAAAGTGTGCCGAGTGTGTGGGGGGTCTCAGTCAAATCATATCACACCCTAATCTTATCTGACGCTTGAGATGGAGGCTGTGAGTGTTTGTGTGTGCTTTCCGGAACATATGGCTGAACAGGCTTTTGCCTGCATACAGGCATGTAGAAGGAGCCACCTTTTGGAGGTGATCCATGAGACAGCTGCAGGCACCCCCATCGGCAGGACCCCCACTGGTGAAAATAGAGTAGGTGGGCAGGACGCTTAAAGATGGTGGCCATAAGCAACCTGGAAGAGTTTAAGGTGCTGAGCATGAGAGCAGCGGCGATATGATCAGGAAGACAGGAAAAGAAGCCAAAAAATCCCACGTGAGAATAAAGGCAGCTGTGTGGCAAAAAAAGTCAAACAAAAAGTAGCAGGTAAACATGTAGCCTGGCGAGAGTACAGAAAGGGACATGCAGGTTTAAAGGTAGGCACTTGTAGTCAGCTTGGAATCACAGCAGTTACAATTGATACCAAAGATGACCCAGAGCCACGGCGAGAACCTGACTAATGCTGCAAAATATGCTACTCACTGGCCATGCCGTTGCCTCCTTGTAACACAAAAGCTTCACCTAAAGCAGCTTTTGCAATTTTCTGGTGAAGCAACAATTGTATGGAACTTATCGATCAACAGAGGAGGAGGCTCACCCTCCAAGTTGCCACTCAGTAAAGACTGAACCCATACGGACACTGGCATCAGACAAATGTCTTCTTTTTGTCTGCAGAGGTCTTGTTACCGAGACAATTCACAAGAATGAGTGGCTTATTTCTAATGCATGTCTGAAACCATATTTGGGAACAGAAAGAGGCCTTTCATCACAAACAGCCACGATAATTTCACACTTATGTCGTCTTACAAATTTGCAAGAATTTCATTAACGTTCCTGCAGATGCTTTTCCCTTAAGTCACAGCGAGAGAGGCGTGAAGCCTCTGAAGAATTAAGTTACTATGGATCTGTATGAGTGTGTGTCCTTCAAAATGTCTTTGTGTCCCTGCCCCCCTCCCCTGGTTGCGCTCAGACAGCGAGACTCCAGCCCTGCTTATCTTTCTGTCCTCTACAGCAGACCCCCGCTGAGACAGAGAACCAGAGTTTATTACAGTCTCCAATAATCTGCAACCCCCGAGGAACTCCGATTCATACTACATGGCCTAAAAAACGACAAACGTCCCATTCGATACCAAGCCTCCGCCGTGACGTGGCCTGAATTCAAATTCTGATCAACTTTATTGTCAAAAACAAGAACATTTTCATTCAAATGAAAACCAACTATTTTGTAATACATGTTTTAAGGAAAATCGAGTTGCTGATGTTACCTGCCCCATATTAGCTCTCATTCACCCAGTCACACACCGATGGCCACTTGCCCTTCCACAGGGAGCAAATGGGGATTTAGCATCTTTCTCAAAGGGAGTACATTTTGACAAAAGAAAAAAAAATAATAAAGAAAACAAAATCAACCCTACGATTTATGCAACCCACTCTACAACCTGTGCCACAGCTGCCCACAAACCCCAAGCCGAGTGTTCAAAACTGTAAATGGACCTGAGTTAGCTTGGCAGGCTAATTTTCATTTGTTGTTCCTGGCCAGATGTCAAAATGCATCTTAGGCTAATTCCTTTGGCATTCTTTAGGTCAAAGACCGAAGGACAAAACTGCACTTTCAATTCCCTCATCCAGACATTTAAATAAAAAAACACAAATAGGTGGCAAACCCATCATCCCTGTAGTGTGTAAAAGTGGCAGCAAAAACAGTATAACAGAATTCAAACTTCGACACAGATTTCCACCAGTGGATCGTTTCTGTTTGCTCTCTGCACTGAGGGCTGCCACTGGTTGACTTTGTTTGTTTGCGTGCTTGCTCGTGTGCTCTCAAAGCAGACATCTGTGACATATATTAGCGCTCTGAACATAATTGGAATGGGCCCCGGGGCCGTGGCATCATGTTCTGAAATCAGAAACGACCCCAAAGACGAGTGCCTGCCCGGGGGTTTCTCGCAGAGGAGGCCGGCCTCGCCGGGAGAGAGCCTGGTGATTTATAGGAAGTTGGAGGAACATGAGGAGCGGAGTAGGGTCTGACATTCAACCATATGGGAATGTTGGACGGGGGCTTCGACTCAAGTAATCATACGTTACCTCCACTGCTACCTTGGAGGTGCAATTCCATCCCCTCGGCACAGGCACACAAAACACAGTGGGGGTATCAGGTGGCCCAGTCTGCCTTCCCCTGGTGAAAGCAGAAGCCTGGCTGACACCAACGTAACCAGCTAGACCAGAGGAGGGCGGGCACACACACACACTCATTCAGAATACAAAAATCCCATACACTCATCCAACACAGCAGCTCCAGTCTCAGATCCATTAATGAAACTTTCACCCTTTGTCCTCCCCCCTGAAGCCCCTGAATAGCTTCAGCCTCAACAGTCACCAGAGTGGAAGGTGAATGTGCATATATGCCAAAACAATCAAACCCTGCCAGGAGGAAAGACAAAGCAGGCCCGTTTCATAGACGTTGAGCCATGGCCACATCCTCCAAAACAACGTTTCCCTGTTGGAGAAAAGTATGGTCGCCTGCAGAGTGGAATCCGTACCAAAAACAACTTGTGGCAAGCAATAAATCTGTCTGTAGGCTGAGTTCTTCAGTAATATCAACATTGCAACACCATTAATACCAACACAATTACTCTGAGGACACTTCATCAAACGTGGTGTTGCAGCAATTTAGCAAGACAAAGTCGTAAATTAACATTGTAATGCTTGCTGGGTACGCAAAACCACGCATGCAGGTTCTGTAAAAAGGCCACAAGTAAGAGAGTGTGTGTGTGTGCGTGTGTGCGTGTGTGTGTTAGTCCAGGATGAGGAAGGCAATGTCAGGGGACTAATCAATCCAACGAGGGGATACAGGCAGCAGGGATGGGCACAAAGGCCGACAGCAACTTGAACCACAGGGCAGGGCAGCAGAGCGCGCACACACACACACACACACACACACACGGCCAAATGCCCCACCTCCCCTTTTTAGCCTGCTTTCTCCTTGCCTCTGTCTGTTCCTCTGACTCCTACTGTATCTCGGTCTTACGTCTGTGATTTTGCGCTTTTAATTTCTTCTGTTCTCCTTTCATAATCAACACTAATGCTGAAATGATTAGTCGATTACCCGATCAGACAGCCAAAGGAAAGGTTTAACAACAACATCTTCAAAATTCATTGAATTGATTTGCAGAGGTGTCGAGCCGGAGACCCGACAGATCCTGACACACCTCATCTCTATGGCTTTTTATGGTTTGACATTTTTCTACACTTGTCTGGCCCAGGCCTATCACAATAACTGCTTTTGTTGGACGATAATATACTCCCAGAAAAAACTGCGATAAACGATATTATTGTCATTTTAAGACCATTTTATGCCACTGATCTACTGATAATATAATAGCATAATAATGCAAGTACACCCTTAGCCGCCTGAGCCCCACCCATGGCCTAACTCAGACACCGAGAGCAGATGAGGACAGAAGCAGCGCGACCGCAGAGGACAGAAAAACGTGACCACCTCATAAAATATGACAAGAGACATACCTCGAAAGAAGCTTGGAATGAATGTTAAACAGACACTCGGTACAACCCTACATTTTTTGTTTATTAGGGGTGTAACACAACGTACACAAAATTCACAGTTCTGTATGTACCTTGGTTTTAAGGGTCACGGTTTGGTACAGCAAGAAAACAAAGAAAAAATGATTTTTGTAATATAATTTTAAAAATGTAAACATTCAGCAGTGGCTCATTGGACATGCTTCTTACTGTAACAATGAATGCATTCAAATACGGTTATATTGTCAATAAATAACAAATAAATAACACAAATGTCAGCAATTCCACATCATAAGACTCTGATCTGTTGATAATTCCTGAACATACGCAGCTTATCATTGATACAGGCACAATGGACTGACTAAAATGCACACGTGAAGGCACATTGTTGTGGGGCTCAAGCACTTTGACCATATGCTTACAATTCTTTATTCTCTACGTCAGAGTATGGTCGCATATATGCAGCGATAAACAGTCCTGTAGCATTAGTTATTCATTTGGCACGGTCTGAATCTGCAGTGAGAGGCTGCCTGAACGCTGTGGGGAGAAGGACTCGCCTTCCAGTCCGTTTTGATCTCGCTCCGCCAACCAACACATTCCGGTGATGCGATATATATCACGATATACACATTTTCTCTAAAATTACATACCGTAAATTCTCAAATAATACAAACATATGATGATCTTGTAGAATAAGATGCTGTAGATTAAACTACCCAGCTGTATATAAAGCAGTTAAAATTAGCTCAACCCTAAACATCTACAGCAGTAAAATGCAACGTACACATTAATGCTTTAGTAATATTAATCCAGAAACATCATATGTAATAGTAAAACACTGACAGGGAACATTTTACTGCATAATGAGTACTTGCAGAGCTTTTACTTGTAGTGGAGTATTTTCAAAGTTGGTATTAGTACTTTTGGTTAAGTAATGGACCTGAATACTTCTTCCACCGCTGGTTAGCACACCGACAACTGCACCTGTGTTACCGGCCGAGCCTTCCCCTTTAAGGAAGGTGGCCGTGTGGGAAACAAGCGGTGAAAGTGAGCCTTTCCCTTATGTTACTTTAGTCGGCCATACAGTGGGTAGATGAGCTCATGTTGCAGTATAATAGTTACTGGATGGCTGAGTGTTGTGTTAGCTGCCACAGAAAAGGTCTTTAAAAAGTCCCTGTTTATGTCAAGGTATTACAGGGTCTTCTTTTACACTTCAGATTTGCTCCAGACTGGCAACAGCTAGCTACTCAGCAGCTTCGGATCAGGCTAAAGTCAATTAAAATAGCCTAAAACCCATTGATGTAAACAATCCCATGTCTCTTCCTTGAATTTTACGGTCATCATCCCCATTATTTTCCCCTTCTTTGTTTGTCTGCAGCAGTTAAAATCAACCAACCCCATTCAAGGAAGGAGTTTTCTGGACAGCTGCCCAGCTGTCGGATTCATCCAGCAGCACTGTCTCAGTGAAGTCCCGCTCAGTTCTGCAGGAGAGGGACCATCACGCAAGATGAAAGTTTCATCCCATCAGATTTATCGGTCAATGACGCTTTCAATCAACAGCTGATTAGTAAATGAGGAGGGTCCGGTGGGGGGTGGGGGGTTTGGGATCACACGAGTGGGTGAGGGGTCGTCCTGACATCATTAAACTGTATAACACACTCTCCACCACACCATTAGTTCAACTCTAGCCGATTACCGCAAGGCCACTAGACTTAGAGGGCATTTTGACCTCACACACACACACACACGTGGGAGATGCTTACACACATAACACACACATACACAGGCAGAGTAATAAATCGTAGCCCCGGGTCATCTACTGTCAGATAAGACTGGCGGCTAGCACTTATAATGCCATTCACTGTGTACAGCTTAGAAATGATAGCTCTTATGACTTCATTCATCTTTCCATGAACCCATAATGTATATCTTACAAAACACAAGAGTCAAGATCTGTCGGGGTTAGCCCAGATTGATATATCACTTTGCCAATATTTGTGGCCGATGTGCTAAATGTTTAAATTCTTGACGCACTGGAATTTCATCTTTGCTTTGAACATTTTAGTCAGTCAGTTGTTGATTTTTCATGTATCCGGGAGTTTCCCCAACTACCGGGTAGCTGTGATATGATCTCGTCTTTGGTGAAAGTCTAAATGTCACATGAGGGCAAAATGATTTTTCAGAGGCTTTTCCGCCCCGACAAAAAACGAAACTCGGGAGTGGAAAACGTGATCTAATTTCATTTGGAAATTCCTGGCGTGAAAAAAAATTGTCAAATATAAAAGATACTTAATTGGAATGAAACACCATCTCTCAGCAGCTTCAGCACCAAAGAGGGCACTGGCCTTACAAAAACCAGCATCCGTTGAGCTAAATGTTGTGTGTGCCACAATGGAAAATGTCAACAGCAGCAGCTCACACTCATGCACACCCGACAACGATGTGTTTAAGACATGATACAGGCCCAGTGGGCTAAATTGCTTTATGACAGAACAAGTCCATAATCAAACGAGCTTGGCCCCTTGCCCCAGATAAAGGGGCAGGGGGGGGGGGGGTGCGTTGATAACTACATCTGAAAGGATGAAAGACCCAACTTTAAAATAGGATGGGGATCATCCAGAGGGGGGCTTTTGTTTTCAATTGGATATTGATTCTTATCAGGCTGACATTTTGGAGACAGTCTCCTGGTGACATTTAGGAGTTGTCACAATTATTGCAACCTCCGTTTGAGGTCCAACCAGCCAATTACAGATAACATTCTTCCTATCCTGTTCAGTAAATCTTTTCATGTCATGTCACAGGGCACAGCACCCCTTGTGTATGCATGCACGCCTAGCCCGGAGTGTGTGTGTGTGTGTGTGTGTTTAGAAAACGCTTCCGTAGGGTCCTTGCATTCCAGCTGCTGTTCGAACATGTTGTAAATACAAGGTGTTAGGAAAAACATAGGCAGGGGGTGGTGGAAATCACTCAGACCTAATGCAAGTGCTGCTGGGGGGTGGGAGGTGGCAGGATGTAGGTTACCACAGATAAACCACCCAGTTCACCTGCAATCACAGCCGCGTGCTTGGTTCGCTTTTTTTAAAACCTTAAATGGAAAAATAAAGACTGTATCCACCAACATCGGCTCTCACATCCCAAGGACTTGGTTTGGTTTTAAGTCAATGGCTCATGTGCATATAACAGAGTCAAGTGGGAAGTGCATTTTTTTTTTGTAAGTAACTGTACAGAACTTTCTACCAGCTTATAACCCACGCAAAGGCAAAATATCATCACAGGTCCTCTTTCATACGTTTCATGCCTCAATCATCGAGGCATCTAAGACTTAATGCAGCAGTTAAGATTGCGGGTTTTACTCCCGCGTCAGCCAGGACCGACGGCAACCTGCCTCACGGTGGAGATCTGACAGGACACCAGGTGTATGCGTACACCCCACACACTGTAGCACATACAGCCTAACCTGCATGCAACACCAGAATCCACCTACACAACTTCCAGAAACACATACAACAACACTGGACACCCATATACTTCCAGCAGCACGTTGCCTATGGCTGGCATGCAGGAGAAGTAGGGTGCATGGCGCAAAAAAAAAAAATTTAAAAATTAAAAATGACCTCCAAGCCTACAAAACATACATCGCATCAAAAGTGATGATGTCAAATCAAAAGCAACATTCTCACAAGTCAAATCCATAAAACACGATGAGCTGCTGCAGAGCCGTAAGGCTCGGGCCGTCGCCTCGACACTGGCACAGGCATGTTGTCAAGCAAGACATGTGAAAAAAAGAAGAAGAAAAGAATGAACACTCACACTCACACATTTTCCACTACAGCTTCTATTTTAGCCCCCTAAATTGCGCCCTTTAATACGGGGGGGAAACTTGGCTGCTGACTTCTGCGGGCTGAACGTGCGAGCCAAACCAATTCACCGAGCTGATAAGGAGGGAATTTAAAAGAAAGAAAGAAAGAAAGAAAAATAACGCTACCACCAACAAACACCGGCGGTGCAAGAACACCTCCATTCGCCCCTTCCCAAACACGCTCACATGCGCTTTCAACTCCACTTTGCAGCGTCTTAAAACGGACATTTTCTTACCTGGACTCTGGCTGAGCAGCAAAGTTATCACGGAGCCCCACAGCACCGCGGGCAGCTGCATCTTGTTACCCCGCTTTTCTCTCGCTTCTCCGGGCTTCCCTTCCCTTTACCCCTTTCCCTCTTCTTCTTCTTCTTCTTCTTCTGCTTCTCCTCACAGTTAAATATCAAAGGGCTTTGGTTACAAGAAGACGCTCCGGCTTTCACGCTAACCCTAACACCATGACTGACTTTTTAGCCCCGTTTCTCTCCTCACCCTCCTCCACCTCCTCTCGAGTGTGATAACGCGACAAACCCGGGATTTAAAAAGTTAACTCTGAGGGGTACGGCACGACTTAGGTCTCCAACATGTTGTGCTCCAGTTCCCTGCGATGTAGCTACCAAAAGGAGCTGTGGGCTGTACCAAACGCAAGCTAAGGGGGGACCTAGCTGTGTCTGCCGCGGGTATTTTAAGATAACTTCGGCGTAAATGAGAGACAGTGACAAAACATGATCATGTTACTTACGAGGCACATACAAAACAAGCACTAAATCTCCCAAATGTGTTGTGTTTCACGTTGTATTTGTCCTCTTCCCTATCCCTACTTCCCTATGCCGCTGGAAATTGTCTCGTCCAAAATCTCTGCTCTCGTTGTGTCATTTCTTAAATTACAACGTTTTTTTAAAAGAGGCTGGTGGTCAGCAAATCAAAGGATAAATTCAGACAACATCTGGAGCCATGAGTAAACTGTTTGTGCCTCCCCTCGCAGCGTGGAAAACTTCTTTCCCCCCTCTCTTTCTGGTTCTTTCTTAGAAAATGTGGGTTAAAGAAGAGAAGCAAAAGAGGGAAAAAACCTTCTCTGTTGTCACTTACATCAATGGAGGCAAATGACAGAGCAGTGGTTTCCACAGTGGGGTGTAATGACCATAAGATGAGGTCATTACACAGTCATTATTCAGTACCACAGATTCACAAAAAAGTTACTGGAGGGATATTATGGTTATATTAAAATGTAATTAAGTCAAAAAAGGTCACTGTGGACACATGATTTCCCCCCGCCAGGATTACAAGATGTTCCAATAGGGATGATATACTTACACCACAAGTTTATACATGCAGTTTGGTCCAAAAAGTCACTATAAACTCATTTTAAACTGTGACACCCACAATGCAAAATCCCATAGGAATATGATAGTGATTCCATCAGCCATAAAACAACTATTAAGTACAATTAAGTCACTTTACGTTAACTAATTAAGACTAGAGACACAATGCAAGCTCCCATAGGAACAAAAGTTACAATACAGTTTAAGTATAAAGTAAGCACAAAGTAAGTAAGAAATGAAGTACCGTGCATCATCACTTCCAATAAGAAGTGTCCCATAATGTCAGACTTCGAGGCCTTCTAGGGGTCATCAGAGTGTTTTTTTCAGCCAGATGTAGAGAGCCACAAATGATAAACAATCAACCCAAATTGAATACTCTGTTACCTCATACCAGCAGCATACATTTGGGTTTAAACCTAGTCCATGTTCACACTGCTGGTAAAAGAAAATCATCTTTTGTCCCTCAAAAGGGACTCAGTTCTCTTTTTTTTGAAAATAACAGTGTGAACAGAAAGAGAGAAAAAAATCACACTGAATTGGACATTTTCAGATCTGTGGCAATGCGGACTCGGCAGATATGACGAAAAGTTGGGTGACGTTTGTGTCTTTTCAACGTGACATTCAGTGCGTTTCTGTACTTGTGCCTGAGCGTGGAGAGTGTTGTCAGAGAAAAGGAGAATCGCTGTCACGGCGGTGTTAGGGCTCACAGAGACAGTGAGTTGCTTTGCTGCGTGACGTGAAAGGGTTTTGCAGTTGCAATGGAGAATGTGGCCCCACTGTAAATGCAAGGGCCAGAGTCTTCAGGCTATGTCTCGGGAAGCTTACAGTAAGTCGCCAAACAAACAAAAAAACTCTCAAAATTTTGAGCACGCAGGTCATTTGTGGAGCATGACTTTATGGTTGTCGAAAACAAAACATCTGACATCACAAATCACAGTGGAGCATTACAGTCTGCAGTGTGGATGTTACCGTGGTATCATGATTATCTATGTTGTTGTCTGTGGTGTTTTAATTGGCAACTAATTGATAATAATGGGTTTGTAATGGTCTTTAGAGGATATTTTATGGTATACAGGGTTGATGTGGTATTTGCATGACACAAAATTAAGGTGAAATGTATTATGTTAGAGTGTTAGAGCGAACTGATAAAGTTAATATAATATAATTTTAAGCGTGCCTTCACATTTGTTGTCCTCATAAAACGACTGAATCACCAGCACATGCACTGCTCCACAGTCTACACGTTTATCTCTCCTCTTTCCACTGGAAAATCATGAGGCAGCTTTAGTTAGCACGTGAGCTCCCACGTCTCCAAACAGGACAATCATCATTCAGCACACGCCTCCCCTCCACTCTCCTGCGGAGCATCCATCAGAGTATTACATTTCAGCCCAATAAAAGTGGTGTGCGACCGTCACTTACTCATGATACAGAGCATTGTAATGAACAATGCTTTGGACAAAGAGCAATAGTAGTCCTAAGAAAAATCATAAAGACAATGAACAATTTTCAGATTTATTATCTATTTTTTTTTATTCATTATACCTTTAGATCATATTCCTGCATGTACAATCGCAATAGAGGAATAATATATAAGAGGCACAAATACACAAGTGCAGTACATTAACACATTATTATCTTCTTTTGGGAAAACTGTAAGGATATTATCGACAAGGGCATGATTTACTCATTATTAAGTGCTTTATATTGTGCTTCCTATTAGAATCTTTTTATATAGTCTTTGATTATAATACGTTATGAATAGGAAATGTAAGGGTAAAAATAGCTGAAGATTTAAGTCTTGGTTGATTTGGTGACTGTGCCAAGTGCGATTTAATAATATAGGTCCCAGAGTTTACTTCCAAGTCACACATGTAGCGACCACTGGGGGCTGCAAGCACACCTTGAGCTGCTGCATGGTCCGAAATGCTGTTCCCAGCACAGCCAAACAAACCACGGGCTGAGAGCATTCATAGCATCACATTATCTTAATAAAGGAGACGGTCAACAATGTCATGAAATGAACAAATGAAAACCTTAAGGATTATTTCTTTGAATCCGAAAGGAATGTGAAAGGAAGCGGCCGTTCACATGCCCAACAATTTTCAGCCAATCCCACAATCATGTATGCAGTTATGGGCCATGTGTGCAGTAAGGCAGCCGTTTAAGTACACTCCCAAGCTCTGCTTTTTTATTCCACTCCACAACTTCCTTCACTCTTTGCGTGTACAACCGAGTACAACCCCATCAATGCATCTGAGGAGGGACTGCGCAAAAGGTGGGCCGTTTTCCCCACAATCTGACACTGCATAGACACACAAAATACAGAGCTCTTGGGGAGAGATCGATGGAGCCAGGAGGAGGATATGACAGCAAGCTTTTCACCTTTACTGTGGCCATTAGCAACGGGAATAAACGCTTCTGAGGCGTTAACAAGACCATCACAATCAAGCACCACATATATAACATAACTCTCTTTAGGGAATATTATACTGGTTCCATATCAGTTACAGAGACCATTAAGATGCACTGTTAAGTAACCATAACCTCCTTGGAGAATATTAAATGTGATGTACTTAAATATATACTCATCAGAGCCAACAGAGCTCAAACCTGAAGCTTTAGGAGAATGTGGAGAAAATAAAGGCAGGATGAGTTTTACATGTATTTCCCCTCTGTGCGATGCGCTGCCGGTTTGCGGTGAGTGAGCGGTGAGCTGATCCAAGATCAGGACCTGGATGGGTTGAACTCCGGGCGGCCGGCCTGGCTGCAGTGTGAGCGGATAACAGCTGTGGCCCCTTTCAGCTCCCATCTTGTCTCTGGGTGAAGAGATTGAGACATTTAATTATAACCTGTGATTAATGTGTCCACAGCGGGCCAGAAGCCTGTCTGCACTGAACCTAGGGCTTTCGCGAACGTCTCAGACTTGTCTCACACACACACGCACACTGAGACTGAATTTGAATGCTCTAGAATTCATTGTTTCAACTTTTTTTTTTAAAGAACCTTCTTACTTAAAGTGCCAAAAAGTCACCCTACTACTGCACCTCTGACTTTTGTATTCTTTGTCTCTTTCTTAGACACCACTGGTATCTGACGCCTTTTGGTCAGTTCAACATATGGCTGTCAGAATAACTGTTTTAGTGTGTGTGTGTGTGAGTGTGTGTGTGTATCTTCGTAGGTGCTGGGAGAACAGCTGTGGGCCTATCACTTAGGTAGTATATGTTTGTGTGTGTGTGTGTGTGTGTGTGTGTGTGTGTGTGTGTGTGTAAAACATAGACATGACCTTCCGTTTCCACGACATGCTTGCATGAACATTCTTCTCTGAGATTAACACAGGATCTGATGAATTGCCTCAGCATCTTTCTTTCTCACACATGCCCCCTTACACATACATTCAAGTTAATGGACATTTATAGCTCTCTAGTAACTTGACACAGGAGTCACATGTTTATATGAAATAGACACTCAGTTATGCCAAAGTAACCCCAACTGTTTTATGGGACCATACTGGTGGTTTTGCATGATTCAGCCCATTAACAGCAAATCATTTTTACGTGACATAATTGCTGGCCAAGTTTTTAGACTGACTTCCTACATTCCAGACAGCCATTTGTTTCCATTCATTTCACTGCATTTTGAAAATCAGAGAGAGAAAGTCATGTGGGATAGGTTATCTATCACTGTCAACAATTTGTTGTCTTTACTTCTTGCAAAAGTTACATCGTCATTCTGTAATAATCCAAATGTAAAAAGGGACTCTTAAAGAATTCTCATCGGTGGTGCATTTGAGGACATTCTGACGTCCGAGTCACTTGTTAGAAAGAGGCGCATTCTCGAGCTACTGCCTGTTGTGAAGAAAACTGAACTTAGAAGATAAAGAAAATCAGCAGATGTGGACATCGAGAAAAAGACAATCCGTTTGCCAGCTTAGTCTTGACAGTCTAATGTGGGATATTCATTAAACACCCCAAAAAGGAGATTATTTGAAATAGTCCACGCTACATTAATGCAGTTGCTGACAATCAGTAGATAAGTAGATCAATTCAAGTCAAGTCTATTTTATTTGAATAAGTAATTTAAAGACGTTATACAACAATTTCATATTGTATTAAATGAAGTGAGCAATCGAATCTAACAATATATGGTAGACTTAAGAAAATGTTTGGCTTGTTATGTGCCGTTAGAGTTGGCGTTTGATAGTATTTTACTGAATTTGAATCCTTGCAAAGGCCTTATAAAATCTATTTACGCAACAATTTTAAATCCCCTGTGTGTAGAATAAGAACATTTCCAACTTTGGCGCTCCCCAGTGGCAGCATCAAAAAGACAATGTACCAGACAGCAATTACAGAGAATGAGAACAGAGATATTAATTGATATTGTCATTGTATTAATAACTAAACGTTTCATGAGTAATTGATAATTGAATTAAGGATTATTAATTTTTTTTTAATTAACATATGCCAAATGATTATGAGTAATATGAAGGGACTCTCTCTAAGTGATTAACTCACAGGGAATCAGCACCAACTCGGCAGCTCCAAGAAGGCTCTTCGCTTCTTTCGCCCCATTGGATTTTCACGGCACATTTACTGCATGCTCCAGTCTCAGCGCTTCCAGTGGCGGCAGGCAGCTAGTTTCAGCAAACAAGCTCTGATGCACCCACAGGGCGCTACCTGCTACTGGCTGGTGAGGGACGTGCAACACCTGGCAACTAAAAAGAAATGTTGTTGGGTTTTTTTTTCCAGGAGTTGAGAGCAAAACAGAGCTAAAAGGATAGTCAAGATTGGACTCGTATACATCAACAGAAACACAAATCCAACTAAATGCTAATGCTGCTCGGTGTCTGCTGCATGTGTAAGTAGCCAATTGCTAGTTTTATAAGGTGATAATATGTCATGGCGCCGTGTCTATCAGCTTGTTGTGGAGGTTTAATTAACTTAATTGTTTGAATTAAACACGGCAAACCACCAGAGGGGTATTGTAAATATTCTAATTATTCTAATGCTGGCAGTAGATTTTTTTCTGTTTCCTGTCGGCCTCTCTCCCCTCTCTCGCTCTGTTTCTCCTGGCCATGATGTAGCCAGAGACACCCTTATTAAATTTAGCAGGGGAACCCAACCACACCACAGTCCACATGGCCAGGACTGGCTGCTATGCCACAGTCATACCCACCGCACACACACACACACACACACACACACACACACACACACACACACACACACGTACACACACACGTGTCCTGCTGTGGTGTGGTTCGGAGCCTGTTCTGTGGCCCGTCTAACTACAGGGCCTTTCTGTGTTTGGTTTATTTTCGTGGATGCTCCGCTCTCTCCATGTTCTCCTTGCACAATGGGCTCGTTTACATGTGGCCAAAATCAAACACACACGCTGACATGGACGCAGGCTTTCGCCTCGCTTCGTTGTTGGCCTTTTGAAGCATGGAGACTTGGGTTTTGACCACAGGTCCTCGGTCGCAATGAGAAGGGCCTTTATTCTCTGCTATTTTAGATCCAATCATAACTTGTCCTTTTTGTGTCCTAAAGGAGAATACTGGTATTATTTAGAACTTACAGTCTATTTACTTCTGTCTTACATTTCACATGTAATCAGGTTTTTGTGATGCTTGGTTGTGTTTTTTAATCCTAACGTTTACATGTCAAACCTACAGTATTTTGAACTGAACAGCTGTCCTGGTCAACAAAGATGCCCTGAGTGAGAGCTCATGGATGTATTGCTTTCAAGGTTTTTTGACTCTATGGTTCTCCTTGTTCCCGAAATGGGCAGATGTCACCAAGTTCACCAAAGTTTAACTCTTATGCAAAAGCTGGGTGCAAATTTACTTTTCCTCCACAAGCTAAACCACAGATTGTGGTGTTTACATTGCAATGAACAGATTTTGATCTGAAATCAGCGAGGTGGATGGTTGGGTGTCACGGTTGACCCCAAATTACATCTGGCCTCCAGGTCAACAGTGGTTTATTTTTACCATTAGGCCGATCTTTCATAAATCCTACCCAAGTAGTTCTAGTTCCCCACACCTAATGTAACCTTAAGATTAGAAAACACAACACAAGTAATTTTTGAAATCAAAATCAATCGGGCATTCTGGAGAGCACTGACAAATTATTTGGTTGTTTAGGTATGAGGACTTGCTGGTTTACTGTCACACTGTACAAGGAAGAAGGGCGATAAAAGGCTTCCTCTGAAGTCTGATATCTCAAACTCCAAATCTGTTGGCCGATACAAGCAAGTTAAGCCTGGATCACTGACAATACCGCCCACTGACAAAGCATCCCTTTCACTGTTAAAACACTCAGTCGCTCTTGCTTGGGCTTGGTTGGTTTTTGATTAAGTTTTACACAAACACAACAACATTAAATACGTTTTACAGGAATCAGATTCCTGTTGACATCTTTAAACGTGACTGATCCACCATTAACATCAGCCGCAGCCACAAGAGAGATTTAGACATGAATGTATCAGCACCTACACAAGCAAACACACACTTGTTCCTGCAGGTGTACATAATTTGAATGAATCTGCGCGTTCACAACGCAGGTAAACACACGCACAGTCCTTCTCTAGCGCAAAGTACACACACTGCAAAAACCCACTTATACAGGCTCACACACCTGGCCTGTTGGCATCAGGTCTTAAAACCTCATTAGAAAGCCATCAGATCTTCAATGACTCACTGCGCCGGGGGCGCTGCTGCTACCAAAGAGGCCCCAGCTCTGAGGTCCCATACCCAGAGGGAGCGGACTGAGGCCTGGGTTGGGGAGAGGTGAAGAGGCTCTGGCAGCTCTGGATGGGGCAGGGCCAGGCTTTCTGTCAAAGCCACTGAAATGGAAACAGAGGCAAAGAGCTTTGATATTGCTTTGTGGGCAGAATTATCTCTGAGGGTGAGATTAAGATTTTAAACTAGGATAAATTGCTGCTAATCATTCTGTGCCTTCGCAAAGGCATACTGCACGCATACATGGATCTCATGCGCACACACAGCGCTGTTCCTGAAATGATGAATCCTTAGTGATCCTGTGGGGAAACTGGATAGCAATCAGAAATTAAGTTAAAATGTACCAGTGGGGGGGGATTATAATTTGTATATGTGATCTCAGTACAAGCATTGGATGTACACAGATAAAACTGGATTACATTTGGTTGAGAAGTGACAGTTTTTAAAATGTTAACCATTGTTTCAACAGCTATATATGACCATATTTCAATACAGAGCAGGGCCTAGCTACGTGTTGAAATATTGTCAGGATTATATGCACAACTTCTGACCTGCAAATCACAGATGAGAATCAATGAAAAATATGTCAGGTGTGCACAGCAACAACAACAGCAGCAGCAGAGCTCAATGGGACAAGGAAAAGCACGGTATGAAAACATACGTAGCATGAAACATGAACATTATGTAGCCTATGAACATGAACACTATTACATTAATAATGTATGTGTAACAGTGCAAGACGTTGAGAATATGAGAATAATGACACATACAAGAGGTCAAAATTGACAGAAATGTTTTTAAGGAAAATGGAAAATCCTTAAATGGGATATAGATAAATGATTTGAGCATGATCAAAAACTTAAAAAGTAGAACGGAGAAGAAAAATAAAAATAACCAGAAAAAAGTACACAGGAAAAGGAAAAACACATGATAAATAAGTTATATATATATATTCACTTATATATTTATTTGATCTTTTTTTATATTTAAAATGAAAAAATATGAAGCTTTTTCAACTTTTGGAATCAGTAATTCACTCAGTTTATTTACTGTTTGTTGTATTATACTATCACACAGACTTTTGAGATATTTGTGACTTCTGGGTCTCCAAAAAAATGAGATAATGGACTGTACTTGTATAGCGCCTTTCCAGTCTTTCTGACTACTCAAAGCGCTTTCACACTACATCACATTCACACACTGAACTGCCCATCAGTACAAATTAAACTAATCATTCACACGCACTCAGACACCGAAGGCGCCGCTTCGGGAGCAGTTCAGGGTTCAGTATCTTGCTCAAGGATACTTCGACACATGGATGGGGGAAGCCGGGATTGAACCACCGACCTTCCGATTGGTAGACGACCGCTCTGCCACCGAGCCAGAGCCGCCCAGACCGAGATGAAACAGACAGAGATTTTAAAGATGGGATTTTCCTTTAACCGTTGCATTGAAACTACTTTCGTTTTCTTTTGCAGCGGCTCTGTTCAGATCACAGAATTGTCTCCGCTACAACAGTTTTTTTCCCTAACAGTTTGTGGTTTGGGGCAATAAGATAATAAGGCATTGTGCTTGCTATTGGAACGGGTATTTGGTTAACGTAGAGCAGCTTGTTTGTTCGCTGCTGGCTCGACAGCCTGTGGAGGGCTGCAGCACAAATCCAACTCTGGCTGAATGCGTCACAGCCCTGACCACAAGGAATGGGACCAAATATTGACATCCAACTCTGAAAGCCAGGGCTGCTATAAAGCTCACATGTTTACCGTAGGACCGCTGGCGATTTAGTGTTCCTGCATCCTCTGGGTTCCACCCAGGGGAGCCACTCGTCCTGCTTACCCAGCGGCCTCGGCTGCATTTCAGCCTGGATCACAGTTCATCCCCTCAGCACCGGCGCATTACATCAAACGTGCCACTGATCCACTTCACAACAAGGATGTTGACAAAACTGAGCCAGCAGTGTTACAGTTTGTGATCTGTGATGTTTGACACATTCCAACATTCATCCTGCCTCAGCGGGAACTTCAGCTAGTGATTTCCTACATTTCCCAGAACACCGTTCGCCAATATCCAGAGAAGGCGTGGTGTGGACCATGGTGAAAGTTCAAACAAAGAATACTTTGACAAACAACAAGAGGGACACTTGAATGTGAGGAGAATTCAAAAAACTCTTTTCAGTGAGAGTAAAGATGAGCTGCTTTTGTCTCCGTAGGACTGAGGTGTACAAAATAACACGTACATGCAGACAGGTGACATGGAACATATTCCTGCCAATGGTTTCATGCGGTTCCACTGATCCACAGGTGTGGCCAACAAATGCAGGGAAGAAGAAGACCACCACCAAGTAGACGCGTCTTTGCAAACGAGGAAGGAAATGCATCCGGCATGTTTGCCAAACCTCAGGGATGCACACAATGTGTTTCGGTGAGTAACACTCAATGTAAACATTACTTTTGTGTGTTTATAAGAAAAATCCACGGGGCACCTCTGAATATTAATGCTCTTCTCTATCGGGCGGCATTACTGTCACCATCTGGTAACAGGAGTGGGGCTGAATGGATGGACTGTTATGACAAATATGGCTGGTCACCCTGCTTGATCTCAGCGGTGTTCTGTTTCCCCTGACTCTGTGATAACCTGCTGTATTTTGTTTTTCAGTGTAGCCGAAATCCCAGTTTTGATCTTGACATATCTTTCTGCTTCAGTTACTAGAAGACTGCACATGTAAGTATAAACTATTGGATTGAGGGTCAACCAGTCACCAGGACTCCGAGGCATCCACTAAAAATGGCCCAATTTTGTACTGTGTTGGCCAATCAAACACATGAAAGTGCACAGTCTAGGTAGATGCTTACGTGGATAACGTTATGACGGAGGCTAAAATGATTGTTCCCATGGTAACTTTCTAGAGTGTAAAATCCTCTCTGTCTCTATTATAAACTGTTCTGTGTCTGATAAGCCTTTAAACTCATAGATCTATTACCCAGACGGGCCGTATTGGTTTGGCTTATTTCATCTTCTCACCTGCAACTGAGGCAACACACATACACCAATGCAGTTCCTTGCACTGTTAAACGCAGTGACATTGCTTAGTCTGAATGTGACTTTACTGTTGAAACAGTGGATTAAATGAAATCATACCATACAACAATTCAGTTTTCAGAAATCTTAGTGTTTGCTTTCAATACTACAGTGTCAGACGCCCATGTAAATGTAAATGACGCAAATGTACTGACTCTGTAGAACTGTTTCCAAAAGCTCTATTTTCTGGGGTGGAAAAACATCCACTTATGATGAAAGCCCAAAACAGAGAACCCCCCCCCCCCTACACACACACACACACACAAATGTGTGGACATAGCCTGCCTCTCTGTTGGTAAAACTGGAGTCAAGGTCACTGAGCCGTCACAGATTTTCTTTGCCGTTAAAAATCAATGCCTTGTGTATAGAGATGTACTCCAGTGTGTGTGTGTGTGTGTGTGTCCTTCAAATCACACGCTGATTGATGTGTACTTGATTTACACCCTTTTTCCCTCTGTGTGAAGTTCTCTGCCATCGTTGATAACAAAGCTCTCGCAGAATCGCCCCCTTTCACATTTCAACAAAATGATAGGTCAGACGCCTAACAGGGTGTAATTACGTGACAATTTCTCTCATCCACATGTTCCATCACAAACACAAAGCTGGCCATCCGCTCTAAATACCCAGGAGGTTCACTATAAATATAAATCTCCATTGGCCCGTCCACCGTTGCCTTCTCTTTGTGCTCCTCCGAAAGCAACTTGTAATTGTGTGCCGCTTCTTTTTCGCGGCGACGGCACTTTCCCTGCAACAGCTGGAGAAGGACAGCGCACACAAAGATCACACACACACACACACACACACACACACACACAGAATCAAAAACAAACACAGAGCTTGTATGCATATATGTGTGCCGGCATGCATGTGTACACAGAAAATCCTAATTTTCTGCTTACAAAAGCTCTGGATCCTCCGGGGCTTACATAGGCGTGTTGGGTTTTTGTCTGGCTTCTTCAGAATGCCTTCTACCCGCTTGGATTTTTTTTTAACCTTCAAAATAACAGATTACGGTGCATGCAGGCTTCCATGTGAGCTTCTTTTCTCTAGGCGATATGGGCAGAAGGTGGGGCTTGCAGCTGTGTCAATAGGCTACCGAGCAATCCTAAAGAAAGCCTCCAAACCCTGCAAACTGCCTTTTATGTTGGCCTCCTGGCTAAAAGACGGGCCTGTTTACACTTTGCTCTTTGTAGAAAGTCTTCCACCTGTGTTTGGGGGAGGGGTATGTACAGCGTGGTGCGAAGGTGTGCGCGCGTACCTGTCGAGTGACGAGCAGCACCTGTTGCGTTGAATGGACCCCGTGAACTAGGACAAGTCTTATCTCTGGCACAATTAATAAACTGTTAGAGTAATGGCGGAGGAAGAGAAGAAGAGTTGAGAAGAGAAGAAAAACTGAAGTGGTGCCTTCTCATCTAATAGTGTGTCTTATTATGTATGTTGAACAAATATCATTTTTTTCTTTTTAACTTCTGCATGATATTCCACATCATATTGAATAACATTTCAACCATGAAGTTCACATTTTTTCACTAGAGGGTTTGCTCAGCCAAGGTTCAAAACAATATATAATATTACACTTAACCCTGGTTTGTGTTTCTCCAGCTCTTGAGAACATTTTGATTCTCATAATTTGTTAAAATATTTCAACAGCCATGGGGCATCCTGGTGGCCGTATATATTTATACCAGTGTCTCAAGGGCCTATCTCACCAAATGCGTCACATGTGAGCTGCGATTTGCAACATGGGGTAATTTCCACTCGCTCATCTTCACACGTTTCACTGACATATAAAAACTATATAAGAGCCCCCTAGGACTCATTTGTGAAATGTCCTGCTGCCACTATACGCGATCTGCATTTAAGGGGTGCTCGGATGGATGGACGTATTAAGGAGCATTAAATAAGGCTTACTAAAAACGCAATTACATCATAAATGAGAATTACACTTTGGTGTGGTCAAAATTGTAACTATTTAGAACTGCATCAAGTGTCTATACAATCATTTAAAAAGCTAAACCACAATTTTTGACTAAATTACCGAGGTGAATAAATCGAGCGTTTCAACTTTTAAAGAAATAATAAATATGTTTTGCTTAAATTTACAAGTGGCAGAGATGACTTTAGGGAAGTTATTTTACTGATTGTCTTACGAATATGAACTCCTCAACCTAGACATTGATACACAGTCATTAAAATTCCCCTTTTTGAAGTTCAACATCATCAAACATGTGATAAAACATTTCAATGCCCTCTGAACTTTCTCTCATCCACTTTAATTTTTATCTTTAGAAAGGTAGTACTATTATTTGTGCTTAGCTCGGTAACAACTGAGCGTACCAAGAACATAGAATATTGAAATGCAGACTGATAGAGGGTTAAGGCCTGAAGACATAATAACCTGAAGATTACGCTGACAGTACTCTTTAGACACCAAGAGAAACAACTTAATAGCAAAAGCAAATAAGTGTTCTGGCATTGGCCCCAGCCATTGTGTTGGCACAGTCCAAATCCAGCTGGCCCGGCCACTGGCCACAGAATTCATTTCATGCTTCATCTCTCGGCCTAAAGAGCCGAGACAGAAAAGGCCGCAGTGATAATTGTGCTGCTGAATCCGGCGTGAACAAAACATATTTTCTACAAGTAGGGGGCCAGAGGGGGAGACGGGTGGGCGTGCTGACACATCCACATCACACACACGCCCAAGACACAATGTCTCAGACTTTTGATCAACGCTGACTTTTTCTCTCAGTCCAATGTAATGAGAGTGTTCTTCTCTAAAACTAAAACAAAACCTTCCTGAGCATCACATATTTAGCAACCACTCCACAAGTTGAACCATTAAGCTCAATAAAAACACTATCAAGATATTATATCAACACTGAGCCAAGTCGAGTTTGCTTTGTTAAATAAATCCATGTAAGTTTGGCACTAAAAGACTGACAAACCGTGTTGAAATCCAGGTTTTTGTCTTAAACGTGAACACACTGGAAGCGAAATTGTCATTCGCAGTGCAAAGTTTTGTTATTAAATGATCTTTAATCAATATTCTTATATTAACAATGTAACCAATGAAAATGTCAAAACAGTGTGAAGATGTCAAAGGGGTCGCGCGCACTGATGAACCTACAGAGAACTATCACCTGACTCTGTAGCTCGCCGCAGCGTTACTGAGCTTTTCAGTCCATTCTTTAGCTGGCCGGCCCCCAATCTTACTGTTTTTGTCCACTCTCAGCACTCTCATAGTGCTGTTCTCGGCCACAGCCGGCAGCTGTTTTCAGCAGCAAAAGCTCTAAAAAACCCACTGTACACCACCTGCTCAGCAAGAGGCGGACAAGACGCAGTTAGCGACTAGCTGGCGAACACGGTGGAGCATTTCAGCTACGGACCCAGATATTTTTTTCTCGGGAGTTAGTAGAGACCATTCCAAAATAATGAGAATATCGCTCCATAACTGCTGGATGTGTAAATTAGCAACTATTTGCTAACAAATTCACCATATCGCCATAAAAGGTGATGATATGTCAATGTTGTGTTCACAACTTGTTTCCTCTGCCCCCAAGTGGCCAAAATTAAGAAGTTATTGCACGTTTGACATTCTGCTTTCCTCCTAAAACTGTTTGCAAACCAAGCAGGTTTAAAAATGTCCACTTAATGCTATTATCTCATAATTCAATGCGTCAAATAAGAACATGATCTTCACACGATCATTTTCAGATGATCTGATAAGCAATACATTAAGAGAAGTTTATGGTATGTTGCAGCTGATTAGACTCGTACAAACAGACACACAAACACATGAATCTGTGTGACAGCCAGATCAAATGTCTCTGAACTTGTTTTAGCTAAGGGAGTACGGGGGCAGGGAAGGTTAGAGAGGTTGTCTTAGGTCACGGAGGTTTGATTCCTGAAGCTCTCCCTGTCCAGTGCGTTCTTGAGCAGGACACGAAACTCAAAGTGCCCTCTCTCTGGGTCGCAGGGGTGAAGAGCATCAGCTTAATGAAACATGAAGCTCGGTCTGCGTTGCTACTGCTGCTTCTCTGTAGACTCTGAGCTCTGTGAAATCCCTCAGAGGAATATTTAAAGTAATTACACACTGTCTGGCCTGTCTAATATTGCGACTGGGTGCTCTAAATTCCTGAAAAATTCCTAAACATGCACTGTGACCCGCAGCATTTGTTTGGACTGTTTGCTTTCATGTGGTATTATTCAAGCCGCTGTGTGTTGAACGCTTCTGACCGAAACAATTCTGTTCTCGAATTATAAGTGTGGTAGGGGTCCACTGAGCTGTCTGGCGCCATCGTCCTCCTAAACATATCATTACTGTAACCACAAGGTCAGCGCAACACAACCCCCGAACACACATCATCTGAACGACAAATCAGTGCTGCCACTACATGAACAATAACTCAACGAAACGCTTTGTGAAACAGGCCACAAATAAACCACAACACTTCTCACGTCTGTAGATTGTAGTCTATCAAGCTACGAGATATGAGGATGATGTTTCGGAATAATGTCTGGTCGTGTCTGCTGTGGTTATTTCTCTGGCAACGGTTTCACACGTCATAATTGCAAAACTAAATCAACCGAACAAGCAATAATGGAAATAAATAAAAAATTGTATGAGCAATTTTTAGTCAGTCAGTATAATTATTGGGAGTGGAAATCTGCTATGGCTCTGTCCAAAGGTAAGGTGACCCTCACTCAGACATCAACATGTGTGATTGATGAACTGGTCTCTAAAATGTCACAAAATAAGGATTTCAGAAATAACATAAATGGGAAGAAATGCTTTGCGAATCCTCCCATTTGAGAGGCTGGAACCTATAAATACATTTTTTATGTGATAAATAACTTAAGAATTCATCAATTTTTACATTTTCGACTCCAGCAAAAGAGACACGATCGAGCGTTGCACTCGTAAAGTCGCTCACCTCGTTGTTGCTGGTTTGCACTGAAAACGTCATCCGGCTACCAGGTAGTGAGAGCGCAAATCAATTATTTATTGAGGGGACGAGGTTAGACAGCATTATCATTGTCACCAATAAAACAGTCAACATTTCTCAGCAGGTGAGCAGGGATAAGGACTCCGACCAAGGTAAATGTGCTGTCTTGGGGCCGCTGAGTCCTTACTGCACCGGCCCTTTGCTGCACGTCATCCCCTCTGTCTCTCCCACATTTCCTGTCTCTCTCCAGCTGTTCCTATCAAATAAAGGCAAAGAGCCCTACAGAGTGCTGCCTTTAGTGGCTTCCGTGTGTTTGTGAACGAGAGGTAAAATTGTAAAGCACTTTGTCCATTAAGGTGGAAAAGCGCAATGTCAGTGCACTCCCATTTTGTGGATTTCAGCTTCATAAGACATAACAGCAGTTGGTTTTTTCCTGCTGTAGGGCAAACATTCACTCGAAATAAAGCCATTGGCATCTACAATAACACCCCTCTGCGTTTGTACCAATTCTTAACAATGTCTTCTGGGGTGGGTGTGTGGCCTCGAGGAGGAAGAAGAGCACAAGCTCAATTTTGCTTACAGGGGCGATAGTTCACCCTGCAGATCTTAATGGCACTGCTAGCAGTGCTTGGATGCTAATCCCCACTCTGTCAGCATGGTGGTTGTGAGAGTGTGAAGAGGTTATTTTGTTCTGGAGACCGGGGCCAGGAAAAAGGGAGGAAGAGGAGGAGAACTTCATAGATCCAAGATTTGTAATAGAGAGGGACACAGCTAGCTGCTTTGTGGTCTCCAATCCCCCAATGTCTCATTTAGCCTTATTCCTCCTCTCCACTCCCGCTCCCGCTCCCCCTGCTCCCACCCGCCCGCCCTGACAGATTGGAGGAAATGAGCGTCTGCAAATTGGCCTCAGTGGTGAGGCGAGGGCGACTTCGAGACCATGTCGGCTCTGTTTTCAAACCAGCTAGCTTGCGGTCTCTCGCCCCGCTCCTCTGTCTCCTGTATTAAATTAGCATCAGAAAGCAGTCTGTTTGGAAATATGGTTGATTATGGACTTTGGGCTTTGTGTTTATATTGGACAATGTAAGAGTGCCTATTAGTGGTTAATAATAATGGTGTACCATGTGAAAGGCTGCAATGTGAACTATTTCATGTCTTAAGCAGCCTCAGGCTGTGTGTGTGTGTGTGTGTGTGTGTGTGTGTGTGCGCATCAGACTGTACAGCTGAATTAGGTTTAGTATGGTTTGAAGAAGAAGTGTTTTGATGCAAGTGTCTACAGTTTTGTAAATGATAAACAGGCATTCTGATGATCACTTTAGATCCCAATGTGGTTTTATCTGAGTGCTGGGAACATTTGCATTATTTCTTGTCCCTACATGAATGCTCTTTTCATAGGAGCGACTTGTTTCTCTTCTTGCTATGTTTGCATGAGGTTACTGTATGTATGTCAGTGCTGTGTGTCTTTCTTTCAACAAGATGTTTCCTAGACTTCAACAGACTTGGACAGAGTGCCCTCAATTTAGAGAACAGAAAACTGGAAACATACATACACTACATGACCAAAGGCAAGTGGACGACACTGTCCACATTCCGTGGTTTTGAAATGAGATGTTAGACAATCACATAGGGTGTATCAACACTTTCACGCTTTGTTTCTATTACACGATGCTCATGTGTTGCATTCAGCTGCTATTTTGGTATATAATTACTCAGGGTCGGCATAGGTTTATGACTATCACTCTTCCTATCAGACTTCCTGAATAAATAAAAGTGAATTACTCGCTTTATCACACAGCATTGAGAAAGGAAAGATCAGAGGATGACATGGAATAAAACATCTGCCTGCTCGTCAGTTCTTACTGTATCATCTGAGACGGCTGTTGGATACATGCAGGTTTTCTACATTTCCCCAAAGAAAAACAGATTACAGATCCCTGTCACCGTAAACATGTGCTCAAACACTCATGTCTTTTGGCAAAACTGGTGAATTACTGCCATTTCACTTGCACTTCATACGTATCCGTGCCATATCGATGTCATAAAAGGAAATATGAAACTGAGAGCATGCCTGCAGGGAAGCCTCGCCCTGAGATGTGGAATAACAAGGTCTACAGCTACGCTAGCAGCTCTGTGAGGCTGTATTTAGGCACAGTGGTGCGTTGAGCTAAATGCTAACATCAGCATGCCCACATGCTTACAATAACTATGCTAAAATGTTCATGTTTCGAGGTATAATGTTGACCATGTTCACCATCTTAGTTTAATGTGTTAGCATGCTAATAATTGCAAATTAACACAAAACACAAAGTACAACCAAGGCTGATGGGAATGCCAATGTTTTTGCAGACAAAATTACAGTTTGATCTGATGATGGCACTAGAGGAAAAGTTGGGGATCACCAAAGTTTCACAATTGTTCCTGTAGGCGACATGAATATCATGAATATCAGCCATCCAATAGTTGTCAAGATATTTCACTGAAAACCAAAAAATGTCAAACTCATGGTGGCGCCAAAAGGAAAGTCAGGGGATCACCAGAATCATCAAGATTCCTCCTCTGGGGGCCACGAATGTCTGGACACATTGTCAAGGCAATCCAACCAATGGTTGTTGAGATATTTCAGTCTGGACCAAAGTGCTGACGAACCAGACTGACATTGCCATCCATTAGCCATGCCGCTGGTTAAAAATGTGTGGCAGACAATGGCAGGCAGTCAGCAACTTTTGCCCTTTTGCATCTACAAAGTGTTTTTTTATTCACAATGAAAATGCCCATGTTTGCTTTGTTCATTACAAACACAAAGCGAGAATGGGAAGGCAAAGAAAACCCTACATCTTTTGCACTTTGATCATGTGAAGTACTTGATTTGTTAAGCTCTGTATTCCTGAAAACAGAAGCCCTGACATTAGAAATGCTCCTTCTCCTCCCTCACTCTGTTCTTCTCTCTTTCTTTATGTCTTTCTTCCTTGTTGGCCGGGCCCCCTCTTGCCCTGTAGGAGTAGGATTAAGTTTACTGCTGCCAGTTCTTTTCTGAAGGTGGAAACTCACAAAAGCCTCAAAGGCCCTGCAGGCTTGTTTTCTCCCACTGCTGATAGATTTCATGTGCAACTTTTACCACGGCACACACCACAGACACACTACGGTACACACAAATTACCACACACTCTCTCTTGCCAGCAGTCTGTTAATAGTCGATGATTGTCCCACACACAGGGGACAGCTCTGCTAGAAGCTGCACAAGACCCGAGTCTGAACCTGCCTCAACGGAGCGATTTGTTGTAAAAGAGGAAAAAGCAGAAAGAGAGAAAGAGATATTAAGCTGTATTCAGGATTCATAAATCCACATTGTGAGCTGAGCTGTGAGGCACATCAAAGAAACAAGAAGCAATCATCCCTTGATCTGTTCAATTATGAACTTTTTTATGCACTTTAAAGGTTAATAAATTACATTAAATGGACTTTGATCTCATTCGCAGCTATTATCTTTGACAGAACATTTTACTGGATGTCAGCCGGCTGTATGTGATTTTGTATGATACATCATGACATTGGTTATTATAATGACAATGGCAATGTGTCTCCGTGAGCAACTCTCCAGGCTGCTTTTGGCTTCTCATAAAATAATGAATGTTACAAATGCTATAATGGAGGTTTTGTTCCTTGCATGTTTAAAATCCTGCACCAGTGCGTTTTACTGATGCAAACCACCATTATCTATTTTAAACAAAGTATTTCTACCCTGACAGTCAGATTTGCCACTTTGTTTAACTTTTCTGTCGCTATTTTTTTTAAAGAATATAGCTATGCAAGAAGATAGCATAAGCTACTCACTCTTAATTCCTAACCTCTGATTGGTCAACTGTTTCTCTAACTAGCTGAAACAACCGTCAGTGGGCATAACACCAGACGTGGTTCCAGACCTATTTGAATAGCTGTCCACATCTCCCAATTTGTCTAGAAATTCAGGTCTCGAACCAGGCTGGTGTATTTCTAAGATATGTCAATTTAAACTTGTTTTTCATTTCCATAATGTCATTTGCCAGCTGAAAATGCAAACTCCTGCTGCTGTTTCATTGTAAAAGTTTTTCTGTGGCTCAGTGTGCATGATCACTTCTGCAGGAGGATTTTACTGTGAAGCTGCTGCTCATGGTCAAGTCTGAACCCTAACGAATTATTAAAGAGGATAATCAATAGACTGTACTGACGTAGTCCCAAAAATGTACACTACTTCGATTAAGGAGCAAAACTTAACGGAGTGATAGGAATGGCATGACTACATGACTATGCTGTACTAATGTAATTAACGCTGTGATGCTGAAGTGACCACCTTAAACCCATTCTTGCACATTTTGATGAATTCTATGTTAATCTTTAGTGGCAAAGCACATTGTGGATGATTGGCTCATGATTGGCAGGCTGCCGGTTTTCCACAAGGGGCAGCTGTTACCTGCCATGTAGCAGGAAGCTACATGAAGCTACATGAGAAGCTACATGCAGGTGTGGTCGCTAATTGCATGTACAGTATTCAAAAAGGGTGTTGTGTTGCTGTATTGTCTGCAAGGTTTGCTGCAGGGTATTTTTAGCCATGCTAGAGGAGTGGCTCTAATGGAGGTAATAAAGGTCGGTCTGTCGGTCGACCACTTTAGTCCAAAGTAAAATAACTTGACAACTATTGGATGGATTGCAATAAAAATTGTACAGACATTCCTGGTCCCCAGATGATAAATCCTAATGATCCTTTTCATCTAAAGCTCCAGCAGAACTAGTCTTGTTTTGATTGTACCAATAGGAGTCAACAAGGTCAGAATTTCTAATTCCTACACTTAGGCATTGTATGGCAACAATGTCTTTCTTTTCTCTGGGAAGCGTGTGTGTGTGTGTGTGTGTGTGTGTGTGTGTGTGTGTGTGTGTGTGTGTGTTTATGTGAGAGAGAGAGAGAGAGAGAGAGAGAGAAACAGACGGAAAGTGTGTGAGAGAAAGATCAAGGTGTTGGCACTTGATATCATCAAGTAGGAGAAAGGCCGTGATTATGTAAACAGAAATATTCGACAAATGTCTCTGTTCTTATTATAGCTGTGCAACGTAGCAGCAATCCCATCCAGTACAACACTACTGCTAAAAACAGCGTCCATGTTTGAACAAGGACAGCCTTTCATTACTTCATCTCGAAATATTCACTTCAAGCAGCCCAGTATTCCACCCAAACCTACACACCCACCACATATGCACCACGAGCGCTTCTGTTAGAGTGGTGTCTCACATCAGTGATGCTATGTTGCTGTTGTTGTTCGTATTTGACTTTATAATATCTTTTTAATAGAACAACATTTTCTTAAAATTGTCAACATGACACACATTAATGTGAGGGACATTGCCTATCAAGATCTTATTTCATGGGAAAAATACAGTATATTTCTACATTGTTTCCCGTTCACTTCAATACCGCCCGGCTCTAGGCGCCATTAGGGGAACTGCACCACTGTATAAAGACGAGAATACATAATTGTGATTGGCATGGAGGGTGTGCAATGAGCCTGGTAAACAGACTGAATTGCCATTTCTTTTCAGTTGATTCAGTCAGCCTGACATTGAATGTTGGTGGTTCGAGCCTGGCTTCCCCCAACCATGTGTCAAAGTATCCTTGAGCATGATACTGAACCCCAAAAATTGCTGCAGAAGCTGCGCCTTCAGTATGTGAGTGTGTAAGTCGCTTTGGATAAAAGCGTCTGCTAAATGACTAAATGTAAATGTAACGTAGATGTGTTCATGTTGTGTTCGAGTTGTAATGGTTTTGCTCAGATCAGTAGCGAGTGAGGAATTCATCCGACGTTATTTTTTGTTAACACGGAAGCTGAGGTAGCGGTTCCTGGGAGCAGTTAACTTATCATTTTTTACATTTATCAAAGAAATATGTCAATTTAACAGTCGTTAATACATCTGTAAGCCGACTTACAACAACAGCAGCACTGATCTCATCCCCAATTATTACCATTTTGGTACAGCTATTTCTTGAATGAATGTATGCCAGGTAGCTATGTAGGAAGATGATCAAATTCCAAAATAAAATAAAAAATATGAATATTACATTATAATTTTGTTGAATTGAATGTATCCCAACATAATCACATACCCCAACAGCAACCTCCTCCCTCACAAAAAAAAATATATATATATATTTACACCCCCTCCTCATGTAATTTGTATGGGTTTTTGAGTCCTGCATGCGTTTAGCAGTGAGGGTGTTAATGGATGGAGAAACCCTCTTTGTGGATTATAGATGAGGGCGGGTGACCTGCTTCCGTGACTGAATCTGTGATGAGGTGATAGAAGCAGCATCAGGCTGTTTAAAGTCTAAATTATTCAGGAATCGCCTCTGGCCGCGAAGAAGTTGCACTCATTGCACATTTTGATTGAGAAATAACACACGGAGACAAATTTCATGATGGGAAAACATTCAGGTTAATTTTACACAACAGCAGTCGAACCAGTGGTGTATAACCCTGTAATAGTTTAGGTATCCACATTGAGGAAGCCAATTTCACCCCCTGCTCATTTTTATACGGTAGCATCTGATCAGTCATTGCATTCAAAGAGTTATTTTTTTCTCATGAAGAGTGGAAATGTAAGTTTTTGGGGGTTACCTACTTTCTCTCAGCCAGCTGCTTCCATTTAATAATTTTTCCGAAAAACTAGTCAGAAAAAAAGAAAACGAAAAGCTACAAGGAAAGATACTATAAATGGTCAAAACACCTAGTTACTGTCACTCCACACGGCAGTAGTACAAATGCACACTTAGCCAAAACTACTACAAAATACCAGTGAGCACTACCATAAAGCCATCTCATCTATCGAAGGGGGTATGATAGAGGGGTACTTGGGCCCATCTGATAGGGCTGTGGGGGTTCATCGGACAAAAAAGGTTGGAAGCCACTGCCCTAGAGGATGTAAAAATGGAAACATGTGGATTATCAAATCATGATTCCACGTACCCCCTGGTAACTGCAGAAGTACCCTTTGGAGTACAAGTACCCCTGGCTAGGAATCACTACTCTAGGAGTTTATCATGGGTCCATTTCATATGATATATCGTATTTAAAAAGGACTTATGACTGCCTGAAGGCAAATGCCCGGTAAATATGACACGGTTGCGTGATGTTTCTTGACTTTGCAGTTTGACAAGGACCACAAGGGCGCTAGCTAGTTAGCGCAGTAGCTCGTTCACTAGCCATTCAGCTTGCTAACTAATTCTGTATTCAACACCTTTGGACTAGTTCTAGTTTGTACTGATACTTTTGGCCGCTCAGCAACCTCTATATTTCCACAACGGTCCCGCGTGTAACCAATGCAGTATTTGTCTCTCTACAGGAAATACTTGTATAGGCATTCTTTTTGAGTTGAAGAGTGGGCGATTCTGCGTCTATGCAATCCACTGTGGGCGGCTCTGGGGATTCAGAGGAAACCAGATACCCGCTCATTTAGTTTATTGTGTCTCTTATTTTCCTTTTGAGTATGTATTTAGATGTATT
This sequence comes from Coreoperca whiteheadi, assembly GCA_011952105.1. Classification (NCBI taxonomy): domain Eukaryota; kingdom Metazoa; phylum Chordata; class Actinopteri; order Centrarchiformes; family Sinipercidae; genus Coreoperca; species Coreoperca whiteheadi. Next base: position 5,796,302 of record CM022485.1, read on the forward strand.
TCCATTTTACCAAATTATGTTGTAAAGTTTTTTTTATTTTTATTATTATTGATTGGGGGGGTGGTCCTCTGTATAAGATGCTTCTTGACTTCTATTGTCCCGGTGTTTCACTTCTGGTATCTGTTTTTATGCTGTTTGGATAAAAAAATGAAACTTGCCACTGTTCAATGTTGCTACAAAATGGCATCTCTAGGTCAAATCTCTCATTCCGACAGACTGACATTTTAACCTGACATTTAAGGCAAACATTCAAAAAAAGCACTGAACATTTGCTGTTACCAAACTCAAATGTAGCGACTGACGTTAGTGTTATACAGTGGATTTCTTCCTTCATGAGGCCTGTAAGGCCTTCAGCACTGTGTTGGAGCGATGAAAGATGATTACAGGTGGAAGCGCCCAGGAGCTGAGTCCCAGAGGGAGGGGGAGAGAGAGAAGAAGGCACTGAAAGATGTTGACAGTGGAAAAGTTGAGCATCTCTTGCTCTCCAGTATATTTGTCATCACTATTAATGCTGTCATGTTCAGTCCAGGCATGCTGTGATCTCCTTATGGTATCCCAAAGCTAAAAATGCTGTATATAGTATGGTTACAGTATGTGTGATAGTAAATGTATGTTTGTCTGTGTGTGAATGCATATAATTGCCTCTTTCTTACATCAAATGTTTCAATCTGCACTTCATTATTGCTGCACTCCAGTGGGTGGGAAAATCAGGTGTGTTTATGTGAGTCATGTGTGTGTGTGTATGTGTGTGTGTGTGTGTGTGTGTGTGTGTGAGAGTGCTGGTTTGTGAATGTAACCCACGGCTGTTAAGTGCTGTGAGCCTTAGGAAAACATTTCCACTTCTCCACAGCTATGACTGCTCAAACTAAATCATCACTAAATCTCCCACGCACTCCGCCCTCAGTAGCCCATGAATTACATGCTCTCTCACACACACGCACACACACACACACACACTCACCAGTCTGTAAAAAAACTAAAATATCTCTTTGCTGCAACACTTAATCCCTATGAAGTGTTTAATTATGGTAATAATGTTTTCACATCTGTGGAAATTTATGTCATAGCAGAATGAGAGCTTAAGGGAAAATCCACCCTAAAACACTTCAACACTGTTGAAAAGCTGCTACTGGTGATGTGTCGTACAGTTCTCTGTCCATTTTTGATGATGAACACAGAGGTAAATATCAGGTTTCACAGCAGAGACCCAGAATGCAATTCTTCCAGCTTGGCCGTGTTTGTTGGTGGGAAGCTGGTGAGGGATCGTGTCCTTGTCACTGCATTAGTGAGCCTTATGAAAGGGTGAAGCAGGCATTCTAGATCTGGGAGAAAAAGAGGCTACAGCAAATTTTCACTTTACCTAATTTGTCCAAATGTGACTGCTGGGGGTGTTTTTGCAGTCCATCGCAAACAGCCAATGTTATCTGTAGCTGTACACACATATAGCTGTATAGCTGTCAGCTATATGTGCGCAGCAAGCATGCGTGTGTTTATTTCTGTGACACATCAGATTTTGACTGATCTCAGAGCTCACCAGGAACTCCAGTTTTCCTAGTTCATTTCAATACCCTTCCAAGAGTGCAGGAGAAAAAACGGTGGCCGTGAAACTCGCGAAAAACACGAACGGTCCTATCTAGAGCCAGCGTTTGGTTTGTCCATTCCGGGCTCCTGTAGAAACGTGTCGGCAGTGCAACATGGTGACCTCCGTGGAAAGGGACATGCTCCCTGTGTAGATAAAAATGGCTACACTGTAGAGGGCAGATATCTGAGTCACATACACTTTAAAAAATATAATCCCCACGGTCAACTTTCTGTTAAAAAAACATTGAATCCTAAAAAAAAAACCTTAGTTAAAACAAACCACACCAGAGGAGTCTACTTTTTCCCCCAAAACAACACCTTCAAGAACGGAACTGGGATTCCTACCCTCCTCACGTTGGGACGATTTCCCTCCTAGTTGAGATAGCACAGATGTTTATTTAAGCCTTTGAAGTGACACCATCTGATTACTTACCTGTCACATGCCATGCTGTACAGATACAGGAGATTTCACATAGTAGCTAATGGGAGTTATTCCGATTTGGTGTTTTCCTTTTTCCGAGCATCATTTCATGGCTGTGAACTGTAACCAATCACAGCTAATAGAGTCTGTAGCTGTCAGAGACGGCTCGAGAAACAGAGCGAGATAGGGGGCGACGTCTGTGGGGGAAAACAGACAGGAAGACAAGGGGAGAGAGGGAGGCAGCTGAGGAGGTAGAATTAAGAGAAAGGCCGCTGCTGAGATTGGCTAGACGCAGTCGTTTGCTGTGAAATTACAAAGCCATTATTTGATGGAGGCTTTAACATCCCGTGCCTTCTCTGCCTGCCTGTAAGCCCGTCGCGAACCCACATGCTGAGGAAACTATTTCCAGGTGTGAAATGGATCCACCGTGGCACTGCTTTAGGGATTTCAGAGGGAAGGAAAATGGAAACTTCAATTTGATGAAGACTTCGGCTCAGACAGACTTCCTCTACCCTCTGTGGCTTAGCCATGAAGCCATTATGACCTGCTCTGACTGGGTGGATGGGAGGGGGGGGGGGGGTCCTGCAATATACCACAACCCCCATTATTTTATAACAGTAATATAGATATACACCTCAGTGTCAACCACGTGAATCTGGTGATAAAGACACACCCGACACCAATGATGAAGCTGTACGCCTAGGATAACTAGGGTTCAATGGGTTTATGGAAGCCCACACCTATATTTTTACATGACCTGTATGATTTTTATTACAAATTATTTATTAGTGTTTTCCCATCATCACATGATTATGTGATTATTTTCTGATAAACTGTAAACTGTTTCTTTTTTTATCGTTTGTGATCTCAAAATTGGGAGTAATCTTTACAAGACGACAAGACTTCAGTTACTTTTTCAAGGGATCATGGATTAAATAAGTCAAAAAAACAACATCAGGAGGTTTTCTCATGATATTTTTATTGCAACAACAACAAAATAAAAACAACGCAATGAAAAGAAAAAGTAATTGCTACTAGCTATCTACCTAGAAATAGTATCTCAGGCACATTTCAAGAGAGTCACTTGAAAATCATTAGGCATGTGTCTGAGCTGATTTTGATTTTTTTTTGGACTTGTTTGTATCTGGAAGTGCAATAGTCAATTCAAAACGTTACAGCTAAGAGACAGGCCCAACCTCCAATGAGTAATGAGTAAGTAAAAGGTGGAGGCTTCTGTGGGCAAGTTTAATGAGCCTAATTTCGATAGATACAGTGATATTTAGCTGATATTTTCTTCCCCATGCCTCCTCGACTTGCACCTCAAATCAGTCGACGTGTACGTTTACAAAACGGGTGTTACCTGGCCATGTCTCAAAAATAAAGGTGTGTCTCTTAGCTTCATGCAGCCGATTTGACAACTGGTGGTAATATCTGGCAATGCATCAAAAAACACACACACAAAAAGGACCGCAAGCCGATGTAAACATTGCGAGTGTAAAAACATTCAAAGAGGCTTTCCAAATATTTAATGAGATTGCAAATACATTTTTGTTTGGCAGGAAAGACTAAAGGATTACCTTTAGTAATGAAGTGAAGCGCTAAACATTCTAACTGCATTTGTACATAATGAGCCACGAGGTTTTGTCCCAGTAAATTCACAGTAAACTGGCATAGCTCAAAACAAAATGCATGCTTGGTTCAATGCAAAATATATTTTAAGGTGCTCCTATTTAAGGGTGCAAAACGGGGCGTTTAAACGAAGAACCGATGAACCGGATATATTTATAACTAAATCCACCCGAATATGTTAATGAGGGCAACCAGCAGACCTTCATACAAACTGCATCATGTCCATCAGTTTTCTTCTTAACAGGATGTTTTATAGCATCAGGAAAGCAGCTTCGGCAGCCTCAGAGTATCCATATTCATATCCTTATACATTTACATTTAGTCATTTAGCAGACGCTTTTATCCAAAGCGACTTACACATGAGAACATTCACAAACCGAAGGCGCAGCTTCGGGAGCATTTTGGGGTTCAGTATCTTGCTCAAGGATGCTTCGATGCGTGGCTGGGGGATCGAGCCGCTGACCTTTCGATCGGCAGGCAACCGTTCTGCCACCAAGCCACGGCCCCCCACAAAAACCAAACAGTGCATGTATTAGCCTTGAGTCAGGGACAGTGACTGTGGAACAGCAGGAGACCGCAAGAACAGCAAACCGACTTCCAAAGGAAACACACACACACACAAGTTTAGTTTGTGCGTGTATTTAAGGTTTCGGTATGGGATCTTGAAAGTTGAAAGTAACAGCATTACATTCCCCGCTGGAAAGGTTTCTTTTGAACAAATATGACCAATTTTAGGTCAAAAATCACACAAAAAAAAATGGAAATTGCATTTGCAACACCCAAATTATTTGAGGGTTAGCAACTCTTTCAGACATGGGGGAGCCAGCGCTTTATCCGGGGAACCTTCAATTTACAGAACAAAATGACATTTCACTGCAGGTATTTTACTGTAGCTCAGGCAGTAACCAATAGCAATATCAGCCTGGTACATCAGACTAACCTTGGCGTATGTTTTTTTTGTGCATCACAGCTCACATTTACAAAGGCAGGATGTTTCTATCTATAAAAAGATTTTACAAATCCCCTGAAAAAGTGTGTGCTAAATACGTATTTTCTTCCTCAATTTACAAAATCATACTGTGTAATTGTTACATTTGTTCCCTTAAACTAAACAATGGTGCCCTCAAAATGACTCTATTATTCAATTAAATTACTTCATTTATTCCCCTCAATTAATAGCATTAGAATATCACCTTCATCTGTCCCTTGGGTGCACTCACTGTGGGCCACTTAGCTCTAATAAAATGTTATTTCCATCTTGGAATTTACTTTAATAAAGTTTAAATAAAACTTAGATTGCAGACTGTTTATTTTAAATTATTTTGTCATGTGGAGTTGTTGTTGTTCTGTTTACTTAAATAAAGGATTTAAATACTTTTTCCACCACTGATGAGTCGATGAGTTTTTTTTCCCGGTATAAATGTATATTTAGGTTCCTGAAATAAAGAATGGACTAACAGTGAAGCACTTTTCTAAGTGCGTGTTATTCACAGTGCTCTCTTTTCCTGCTGTGGCCATATGTGCGTGGGGCCACTGTGCAATTCCAACACTGATGCGGATACTTTAGCATAAATAATAACTTTTGGCAACCTTTACTGTAGACAAGTCCAGCAACATTGACAAGCACAGTTCACGGTGGCCTGTTAATGACAAAAAATGTTAAATTACACAATAGAGAGGACTTGAATTGGATAATCACAGCAGAGATCCAACAGAAACAGAATAAAGACTAAAACATTACCATGCTGGCCACTGAAATAACAAAGCTACTTTGGCATTTGCATTTTTGGCTTGAGAATTAAATATGTTGCACCAGTTTTTGATTCCAAAATGGATTTCGAGCCAGAAGGTGCCTTTTGAAAGCCAGAAATGTATGCACCACTCTGAAAACCCTCTGCAGACTTGTTTCAGTTATTTCAAACAAAATTGTTCTCGCTTATTCTTTAATCTCCCACCAGACTCTTGCAGATCTACGTGCGACAAGCTGCTGTGTCTCTGACATTTGTGAGGCTTGCACGCGACACTCTGTGACATTTCATGTTTCCACTTCAACAAGGATATGGTAAAGTCGTCTGAAAGGACAGGAGGAGGGATTCTGCTTCTTCTGCTGCTCAGACAGGCATCAAAAGCCCCGGACCTGCTGCTCTCCTGACGGATGAAGGCTGCAGGATGTTTAGTCATATCACCGTTAGCCTCATTAAAGCGCACCCTTGGGTGCTGTAAACAGAGAGAGGACGATTAGTCTGTGTTCAGAGCACCGTTTAGCTTCAATCTCTGCTCTCTGCGGGGGAGGAGCCACTACAGCGGATACTCATCAGCTTGTCCTCTGTAGTTTGGCCTGGATGACAGCATCACACGGACCACAGGTCTCCCTTTGCTCCCAAAGATATAAAAGAAGGTTGGTCTAGCCATCCAATACTTTGGTCCTCAGTAAGATGTCTCTACAACTACTGGCCAGGCTGCTATTCATGGTATCCACTGGATTAATCCTGCCCCCCCCCCCCCACACACGCTTTTCCACTACAGCCACCTTCAGCACAAAGTTGCCACTTATTCAGAAAAAATATTAACATCGGGAACATTGCAATGAGATTTCCTAAACACATTCGTGCTCCCCAGAGGATGAATCCCATTGATTCTGGACACTGTATGACGTTTCCGCCAGAGTCATTTTCAGGACAAAATGTCAACAAGAGATCACCTAATCGAATTAAAATGATGGCAAGTCGATCCGAAACATCCACCGGGCTGGCGTCAGTGCTGCAGTGACTGATGTACATACAGATGTTGCGGGAGCAGATTGTCAGACATCCTGAGATAAAGGAAATCAATGTCTTTGTCAGTATCCATCATCTGCCAGACAAGCAAGCGTACCCCTTGGATCTCCTTTGTTCTAATTTGATTAGATTTGCCGGCCTCTTTCTCCCTATCCTTCCTGCCTTCCTCTCGAAAGTTAAATATAATATTTCTTTCCCCAAAAAATATCTGACAAATGTGGCGTATGGTTTCCATAGCAACAACTGTTTCACTAAACTATAAATGCAAAACATGTAAAAGTGACAATGTGTTACTTTTCTAGTAAGTAAATGAGCTTTAAATTTAAGTAATCTAAGGTCATATGGTCCCCTCTTCAGTTTTCAACCTCATCTCGTGGTCTTCTTTAGCAAATGGAACTGGTTCAGGTGTTTTCATGTGACCTAAGAATGGAATATCAGTCACATGATGAGAAGTAGTCGTCTCTGTGCAAAGAAGACCTTTTGCGTCAGATGTGGATGGCCTCTCTGGTCCTCCTCTGGCCGTTAACTGAGTGATGTCATCCCCGTCGATAGGCTGAAAAGCAGTGTGTCACTGCCCTCTCTGGTTGATGTTCGAGTGTGTTTTAGCCTTTAGTGTGCTTTGCTCTGTTGCACCTATAACTACCCCCATCAGGGATGTTCCAGGAGTACGTTTCCTCGTCACCGTAGCAAGTACAGTTGTTAAACCATTGGATGTCCGCAAAAACAAGATTTTCAGCCAGTGTTAAGTTATTTGTCACACTTCCACCCTGATTTGCTGACTCCGTTAATTCAAATACGTAAATCTGCTAAGAGGAAGTGCTGCAAAACTGACCTGACTGAATGGATTTTAGTATTTCTTTAGTGAGGGGAGCCAACAAAGAACAGTTTCAGACGTGATGCATTTCCTGCCGTTAGTCCTGTATTACAAAGTAAAAAAAACTAAAAAACCAAAATCACCATTTAAATGTGTCGAAATGCAAAAATTAGATTGTATTGGGTGTTTATGTAATTGCAGTAGTACTCTTCAAAAATGCAATAGCTGCCCTTGTTTTATCAGATAAATTCAATAGTCTAAATTCAATTTGCAACTGTCAAACATTAAGAATGTCTGTATTAACCACTGTGCCATATATGAAAAGGGTATGAATGGAAAAAGAAGATCGTGATGTAAATTTTCAAACTGTAAATCTCCCCAGTGAGAATCTCTTCAAAGTTTATTACATTAACAGAACTGCAGGTCATTTGTAATTTCACAGCTGTGAAAGTCATTACATTTAAACTGAATATGACACTTATATCTTTAAATTATCATTACATAAAGGTATATGGTTAACAGTGCCAACAGAAGGCCAGGCGTTGATTCCTGCATTAGACCTGACCTCATCAGCGCGGCACGTAGATACGTCAGGAAACACGAGTCGGCGTGTCTGGTTGTTGTGAATGTCGAGTGTGATGTGACGTTGATCAGAGTGCAGACAGCGAGAGGTGGAGGGAGGAAACTTCCCCAGTTGCTGCCCTTATGCCAAAGTCAATGTTGTCTTAAAGTCCCAGGCCCAATTTCAGAAGGTGAAAAAAGCCTATCCACGCTGAACGGATCCGGAGGAAAAAAAAAGTGAGGTTGAAGCCTGCAGCTCCTATTAAAATATCACTTGGGTAAACAGACTGGGTTTCCTCCTGTGGTTCCACACTCTCAACTGCCATGTCACCTTTTTCTGCCTGACACTTCTCACCCCTCTGCTTCTGATTGCCCTCATACTGCTCGGCAGGCAGCTGTGGTTGGTTGTACAGGAGCCATTCACAGGGTGCGTGGCCTTATTAGGGTGTAATGCATGGAATTAAGGTTCATTCATGAGTGCCATATACAGCACATGACCTCACAAAACACAACATATATTTCATAAGTAGTGCTATAGAGACGGTTTCACTGCTGCACAACTTTGATCACAAGGTGTTTGCAACTTTATAAAAAAAACAAACAAAAAAAAATGTTTTAACATCAAGTGTATGCTCTCAGGCAACATACATGCTTCCCCACCATCATCGGCATAAAAAACGTCCCCTAACTCCTCTGCATTTTCGTCAAGAAAATGTAGGTGATTATTGGGATGAGGCATTATTATGCAGCAAAATCCTCTTTTTTTTGGTATACAAAAGTTATTATAGAAAGTATGATAACCAATTTAATTATTATTTTCCAAATTATATAAATTCATATACTTGATTTCTTCATTGAAGACCCTTTGAACTCATTGTGTCAGTTCACGTTATTTAGTCTGGTATTTTGTTCACACCCACAAAAAAAAAAATAAATAAATTTAGCTTTTGGAATTAATGCTAATCAAATGCTATGATGCTTTCAGAACAAAATGTGCATCAGTGTGCAACAGGCTCTTAGCTAACATGATAATAGCTTCCCACTGATAATAATAGTGTTAGCTAATTTAGCCTGTCTGCAGGGTATGCTGTTAAGCAAGGTTATCTTGTCGCGCTGGATTTTCAGTAATTTGCATTATTACCAAAGGTTTTCTGACTTTTATTTACTTACTTAATGAAACCACTGATCCATCGCCACAGACATATTTAACAGCTTATGGCTTTTTCACACAACAGCAAAAACGGTAACAAAGACCCCGTGCTGTCACATGAAGTAAACTGAACGCAACATGAATTTTATATGAGTGTGGTAATTTCCATACAGTCACCTCTGCACTCTGAATTGGTTGCCAGCTAGTTTGATGTCCAGCTGGATTTCAGCCTCTTGCATTGGAAATTGGAGCCATAACTAACACATCTCTTGACACCACTGGCTGTTTCATTTAAGCTGTTTCAACATGGTGAGTATGTGTAGTGTATGCTGTATGTGTGTGTGTTTAGCCTGAGGCTAAGTGTCTTGATTGACACAGCGAGCAGCAGACTGGACTCTGCTGGCCTGAAGTCTAGTGATCCCAGAAGTAGCAGTTCTCCACTGAGGTTTGACCCGCCTGCTTCCCCTCATCATCATCATCATCATCATCATCATCTCAGTCTGCCTGCTCACGTTTCCCAGTAACATCTTTCATGCTTCACTTTAAAAAAAGTGTTTCGGTGGTTTAAGTTGGTTCATTCTCTTTCAGGGGACATCATTTCAGAGAGTGTTGATATAAAGGGTTTTATTTCAAGCTTTCGTTAGTTAATATTTTAATTTAATAACCATTTTAAATGTTAAAAATAAATCATTTTAAAAGCTGTATGAAGCTTGCACCAACTCTCATTCAACAATTTGAAAATCAATTTATAGCATCTTTAATTTGATGCAACTCAACATGCTTCACAATTAAAAAAAAATAATAATTCTGTCAAATACCAAGAAGCTATAAAACAATAAAAACAAGGTAGGAACTGTAAGAGCTTTCAGAATATAGAAGGAAATAAAAATACAGAAAGTTTAAAAGCAACGAATAAAAAATAGGATCAGTTAATGAAAGGCTATGAATTCTTATATAAGCAAAGTGTTCTCTTGAACAGCTATGTATGCATTGACTGTTAGTTGGATCAGGAAGCGGCTCTACTATTTATTTTCATTTACTGATGGAAAACAAAGAGGACTCTTGTTTGTTGACCTCGAACTGTCTACAGAACTATGATTCTTTAGGTAATCGGATATGTTGTTTGGTAGTGAGCTATGTAAGGCATTTACAAAACAAGTTCCAGGATGTTAAAAATCAACGCTAAAAGAAAAAAAAGAAGGCAGTGGGAAGTGGCCAAGACAGGTGCGATGTGTTCATTGTCTTTTGTCCTACAGTCAGCACTCTGGCAGAGGCATCAGCACAAGCTGTGCTCTGTCTATTGTGTAATCCAGTGAACGACTTTAGTGTGTTCAGGACAGGAGAAAAGAAGCTTTTATTCCCCTTGCGTCATCTAATAGCAAGAAATAAAAAGTCTCCAGGTGCAGTATTGAAACGGAAGATTTGATTACAGAAATCAAAATTAAATTTAAAATAACGTCACCAGCGATGGAAATACGACAATGATTTTATTCTCATCCAAATAAACAAACAAAAACCTCAAATGACAACGCTTTATGAGCTATACTTTCACTTGCATCTGTGGTCTTGCAATTCTAAGAATACTTTACGGCCATTTATGTTATGGTTTTGCCAATTACGCTTTGGGGGACAAGTAATTGCTGCGTGAATTACGTTCACTGGCAAGGTCCCCCCGTTCCACACGGTGCAGCGTTCGTGTACTGAACAGAAGTCGTAGGGAGGTGGTCGGTGCAGCAGCCCGAGGTGTCCTACGTGTGGTTAAGTTTACAAAACATTTTTGATTAAAAAAAATAAATAAATAAATTAACGTCCGTGATTTTGGTTAAATATGGAAGAATTGAACACTGGCTGGTAGCAGGTGGCGCATGTAGTTCACCAATTCCAGGGCTGGTGGTTCGATTGATTTGTCCACATGTCGAAGTGTGATTGAGCAGGACACTGAACCCCAGTTACTTTCAATTGTCATGCCCATGCCTGGCTGCCATCGGTGTGTTAGGGTAAGACAGCTAATGGCGGTGCTTTCAGACAGCAAGCGGTTGCTGCCACCAGGCAATGGCCATGTTTCATAAATTTTGAATCGGCTGTGGCAGTGTGCCACTCCGGTGCCCTGTAGACAACAAGCTGGTAGGATATACTATCCACCTAGCATAATCTTCACAAAATCAATTGTGCAAGATGTATTAAAGTGGTTTGCAACATGAGAAAGCGAGTTTTGCCAACTAATAAACAGTTTGTCCCAAGAACAGAAAAAAAAAGTTGATGTTGCTCCAGTTCTGTTTGACTTCATTAATATACTTGCTCTGTGCTGGTGAACAGGTGTTAACAATTCAGGGAACTCAAACTACCTGTAAAACCAGCTCCTGTATCGTTTCCCTTTCTGTGGTTTACATGGTAGCCATGGTCACACAGCAAGCCTCTGGCAACAAATTGAATTAAACTTATGTTGAGGGGGAAAAAAAAAAAAATATATATATACCTCGCCGTCTCATATCACCGTTTTCTTTTTAAAGACACGGCAACCTTTCCCTAACTAAGTGCTTTTAGTAGCCATGAAAAGGATAATGTTTTAGTAGCCATGAGTAGATAATGCAGGAAAAAAAACCCCAAAACATGTCATTAGGTTGAAAAAATAAAAATAGAAAGATTCAGTTGGGATTATGGTTGCTGCGAAAACAACCTCGGCACAGGTCCTCTAAGAAGTTGTTTCAGGTTTCGAGCATTTGTGTCCTCAGAAAGGTTGCATGAAAGCATAGTTCAGTCAGGAGCAGTCTCATAGATTTAACCATTTATTGCGACAACTGGAAATACATTAAAGTTTGGCATTGAAGGCTCAGCTTTCAAATGCTCCCTGGATGAGCCAAAGCCAAACAGGGAGCGCAATGCAAAACCCCTCAGGTATACGAGAGTGTACCTAAGAAAGACATAATACTGTCTTTGAGCCGTGTTAGGACTAAAAAGGCGGAGGCAAAGCTTCGCCAGCAGCAGCTGTGAGTGCGGCAACATAGGTGTAGCGCAAATCAGAGGGGGAAGGAGTCACGTTAAATGGACTGCCTTGTTATGAGACTGAGCTGTGATTTGTGACAAGGATCAAACCAGCTGGCTGCCAGCTGATTACAGGGGCGTAGGACTTCCTTGTCCCGCATGAAGTAACGCCAAGCTTCATATTTTGTAGATTTCTGAACGCGTCAAACTTGCATTAGCAGATTTTTCCACTAATTTCCAGTCCAATATTGACCCTCTTTTGCTCCTAAGTGCGCCACTGTCTTCAGTTATTTGCTAGCTGTATCTTCAGGTCGGTGCTGAACAGGTAGTCAGTGGGTTTCTCAGAGCTGTTGCCTCTGAAAACTCCTGCAGGAATCAAGGTTGATGAGAGCAGTGAAAGTGTAAAGCAAGACGTCGAAGTTGCAGCCTGTAACACCAAAACCGTAAGCTGGGAGAGGGTTAAAAAGCACCACAGAGCGGAGAAGAACTGCAGAGGTAGGTGATAAGTCTTTGTGGTTTCGTCAAAGCGAGACCTTTCACATTACTCATTTGATCCATTGTTAATATGAAACCGTTAAAAGCAGCTTTAAGAATGTTGTCTTAAAAGTTGACATTGAATATTCATTCTCAACCAAGGAAGAAAGGTAGCATTTGCAAATTAGTATAAAGCCAGACATGCACAGCTTTAGCTTGCATGTTTTTAAATTAATCTGTAGGTGCCGAATAACTTCTTAAGATAGCCAGAACCCTGTTCCTCATGCCATATAAAGATGTTGAAGTAAATTGGGTCACCTGTTTCCAAGTGGTGTCAAACCTGAGACGGATGTTCAGTTACAGCATTTCTATGGTGCTTAGTAATGGATGGGACATTTAATGTGGGGGGGAAAAAAAAAAAAAAATGTTTTGCAAAACCTTTTCTATCACCTGATTGTGCCCTTAGACTACACCAGAGAAGGTTCCACGTCTCCTTTCATCCCCGAGGAAAGAATGTTTAGGAACACAATGAGATTTTTTGTCTTTCTATAACTTGTGGCCCGAGCTTGGCAAACGTGCGCTTTGAGCGTCTGAAGCCCGACCGGAGTAAAGTGATGGATTATACTGGCGCGCGCCACAACGTACAAGAGGAGCAATTCTGTCCCCGAAATATCTCAAGACTCCCACACAGCAACCAATCAACATGAGGCATTTGTTGGAGATGTAAGCCTACAAATTGAAATCCAACAGCAGCAGCTGCCTCTGAGTCAATGAAGGGGGAAGAGAGTGAGTTATAGATGCATACAGGTAGGCCTACATTTAAAAAAAAAAAAAAAAAAAAAAGTTCAGTTCACCAAAACATTCACTTACCTCTAGTAGTATCGGTCCATGCAGATAGTTCGATTCTTACATTGGTCTGAGATTGCCACTATAAAAAAAAAAAACAAGGAGGTGCTGATGCAATTGTCAAATTCAGTTCAAAAGAGGACCCACATGCTGGACTCTTGGCAGGCATGTTGAAGAAACAAGAGATGAGTGTATTACTTACTTAAACGGCTACACAACTTAGGATGGCTGAGAACCCCAATAAAGGGAAATTCTCAGGAAAAATACAGGACTGGCGATGACACACAGAACTTGGGGGAACAATCGTGGACGACCTGACAACCGACCAAGGCGAGACACCGGCACTAATACGTTCAGGTAAGGGGGCGATAACAAGACACAGGTGTGACCAACACACACGGGTGAAAACAGTCAAAGAAATCAAAGACAGGACGCAAAACTACAAGACACATGAGGGAAGGAGAATATTTCAAAATAAAACAGGAAACAACTAAACACAAATCCAAAACCATAACAACAATGGAGGTGAATGGAATTTTGATGGATGTTTTCGAAGCATTGGGTGCCTCCTCGTTTATTTTTTAATCATGTATTCAAACCAACATTGTATCGCTTCACAAAATGTGAATATTTTAGGGCCAAAACAAGTCTTTCTGGAGAGCAGGAGAGACACCTTAAGGCCCAATTTCTTCTTCTCACATTTATCCAGAGTGAGCTCAGCCACTTCCACATCTGCTGATGCTCAGTGTGGCTTTGGTTGGTATGTGCTCTCACTCTCTGGCGCGCACACACACACACACACACACAGTATCATCTTCCTCTGAGCTGTGGAACAGAAATGCGGTTTGCTTTTTCTGCTCCCCGGTTGTCTAATGGCGGGTTGTAAAAAACGGAACTAGGGATTCAAAAGAGCAGCCTGGAAGCCAACGCCGGGATGACATCATGAACTCATGAACAGCGTGTAGCTAAAAATGGACGAGGGCATTTGAAGAACAACAGGCTCCAGCAAAGCCGGTGACCTCCTCGTCAGCTGTGATTTTAAGCGGGCTTTCTCCTAACCGATGACTGACGGTCGAATAGTAGCAGGAAGAGAGGCTCCCTTGGATTAAAACCCTGCCAAGATTTGTTCATGTCAAAGGTGTGTAGTGAGCTCCAGTAGCGCCTTTGCAAGCAGCTCAGCCGGACCAGGAAGTGTGATATGAAAGCAATAAGAGAAAAACAAAGCCTTGGGCCAAATCGCTGTAGTTGTGGGAAGGAATTTATGACATACATGTGTTAACACAAGTCTAACCAGCTTCTGTTTTGTTGACACAGTTCATCTGTATGAATGACCTCATTGGTTACTGCCCTGTTTGTGCCTTGGGGAAAGTTTCTCTGATTTCTCATTGTCAGTGTGAGGTGTAATAACACCCACTGTGTTTATTCAATAAAGCTTTCCCTGTTTGAGTGTTTTTTTCCCCATTTCTCTCTCTGCCTGCTCGCGAACCGCCGTCTCGAGCTCTTGTATTTCTTCCTTCCTTGGTCCTACAGCAGCGGATCGGGTTGCTCTCAGGCACGCTGGGTGGTTCTGATCAGACGGGGGGGGCAACCACATCACCACCATCTGGGAGCTGTGGGGTGAGGTGAGGGCCAATTAGAGACAGCTGCCGTTACTCTGATCGCGGCAGGCTATTGCTAACGTGATGGGAGAGACCTCTGGTGCAGATAAACGACACATGAGCGCCCAAAACACGCACATAACACACTGACACAGGAGGAATGGATCTGTATCGTATGGCTGTGACCTCAAAAGATACTTCATATGATCACGCTGCGTCTTCCTTTCTGTTTTCAACCGTTGGTCTTTTCAACAGGTTTGGATTGGACACAGTGTGTTCAGCGGCCCTGGGCTCTGTCTCCCCCCCAGCAAACAAGTGTTCTGCTGGGGGGGAGACAGCGTGAATGTAATGTAAAATGAACTTATTTTATTTGATTACCCTACAATAACTGCTCCTGGAATATAAAATATGATTAGCGCTTGATAAATGTAACAGAAAGATCGTGGTCTTGGTTAAATGTTGAAGAATTCAGCTCTGACTTTGAGCAATGAGCTGCGTCAATTTGTCTCAAATATTGAACCAAAACCATGATCTTTCCCTTTCCATTAAGCAAGTGTTTTAGTAGCCAAAACTCAACAATGTGAGATGCGAGAATCCTGTTCCTGGTGACAAGGTCATGTGGTTTTGTACTACCAACCACCCACTCCTGACCTCTTCACTGACTTCTGCGCTGTTTCGCGAAACGTCACGCTTCCTGGATTGGATAAAACATGAGCCAGACAGCAATTAAGTGTCCTCTAAAACACATCTTGGCAAAGCGAATTTATAGTATACAAACATTTAACAGCAACAAGAACCGTAGTACACACAAGAGACTGGCCGATCTACTGTAGGTTATATGTATGTGGGAGAAAAGGGGAACAAACGCAATTATAACCAATCAAAACTATGAAAATAAGACTCAGGTTGTAACCCAAAAACCAATCAAACAAAACATAATTTAGAGCAACTTGCCTGCAACTTGGAAACTGCAGCCTCCATCTCTGAAAGATGCACTGTAAACAGAGATAAAGAGACAGGAAGCGGCAGGATAAGGGCACAATTAGATTAGTTCGGTCAGAGGGGGACAGTGGCTTCGTTATCCCCAGACTCATCATCTTGGAGATGGCCCGGAAGATTAGATAACTCCAGTGGAACAGCAATTGAACAATCCTTCTTTATCCTTCAATTAATTCTACCATCCCAGTTTGACGGAGGGGAAAAGTGGGCACCGAATACAACTGTGAAGAACTTCTCAGTGTGGCCCAAAGCCGAAGGCCCGACCAACGACGCAGAGCTCTCGTGAAAACATAAAGCTGGTGCGGTTACAGGAGCTGATCATCATTAGGCTGAAAAGGTTTTTGTAACATTTTGGGTTGAGAAGATTCACATTAACAAAACGTAGAATAAATTACGTCTGTGTGTGTTCTTTTTATAGACGTTATAAAATGATATAAAAAAAGGGATTTATAGGTACAATTGGCAGGGCTGTGGTGAGAATGTTTCAATGAATCACCACACACACAAACACACACAAAACAACACATAGTAACATCATTTCTACTCTGTGCTAGTCACTCATCACTATAACAGCACAGCTATGGTTGTTTTCTCCATTGTATTCCTATCCTGTTCGCCGCACTGAAGGAGATTAAAGATCAACTTCTTCTTTTCCTTTCGGCTTCTCCCTTTCAGGGGTCGCCACAGCGAATCATGTGCCTCCATCTAACCCTGTCCTCTGCGTCCTCTTCACTCACACCAATTAACTTCATGTCCTCTCTCACTGCATCCATAAATCTCCTCTTTGGTCTTCCTCTAGACCTCCTGCCTGGCAGCTCCAACCTCAGCATCCTTCTACCAATATATTCACAGTCTCTCCTCTGAACATGTCCAAACCACCTCAGTCTGGCCTCTCTGGCTTTATCTCCGAAACATCTAACATGAGCTGTCCCTCTGATGTACTCGTTCCTGATCCTGTCCGTCCTCGTCACTCCCAAAGAGAACCTCAACATCTTAAGCTCTGCCACCTCCAGCTCTGCCTCTTGTCTTTTCTTCAGTGCCGCTGTCTCTAAGCTGTACAACATCGCTGGTCTCACCACTGTCTTGAACACCTTTCCTTTCATTCTTGCTGATACTCTTTTATCACTCAACACACCTGACACTTTTCTCCACCCGTTCCAACCTGCTTGCACTCGCCTCTTCACCTCTTTTCCACAGTCTCCATTGCTCTGAACCGTTGACCCTAAGTACTTAAAGTCCTGCACCTTCTTCACCTCTGCTCCCTGTAACCTCACCGTTCCACCTGGGTCCCTCTCATTGACACACATGTATTCTGTCTTACTGCGGCTAAGCTTCATTCCTCTGTTTTCCAGAGCAGACCTCCATCTCTCTAGATTCTCCTCCACCTGCTCCCTGCTCTCACTACAAATAACAATGTCATCCGCAAACATCATAGTCCATGGAGATTCCTGTCTAACCTCATCTGTCAGCCTGTCCATCACCAGAGCAAACAAGAAGGGGCTCAGAGCCGATCCTTGATGCAGACCCACCTCCACCTTGAACTCCTCTGTCGCACCTACAGCACACCTCACCACGGTCTTACAACTCTCATACATGTCCTGCACCACTCTAACATACTTCTCTGCCGCTCCAGACGTCCTCATACAATACCACAGCTCCTCTCTCGGCACCCTGTCATACGCTTTCTCTAAATCTACAAAGACACAATGCAACTCCTTATGACCTTCTCTGTACTTCTCCATCAGCATCCTCAAAGCAAATACTGCATCTGTTGTGCTCTTTCTAGGCATGAAACCATATTGCTGCTCACAAATGCTCACCTCTGCCCTTAGCCTAGCTTCCACTACTCTTTCCCACAACTTCATTGTATGACTCATCAGCTTTATTCCTCTGTAGTTGCCACAGCTCTGCACATCTCCCTTGTTCTTGAAAATTGGCACCAGTACACTTCTCCTCCATTCCTCGGGCATCCTCTCACTCTCCAAGATCTTGTTTAATAAAACAGTCAGAAACTCAACTGCCACCTCTCCTAGACACTTCCATACCTCCACAGGTATGTCATCAGGACCAACTGCCTTTCCACTCTTCATCCTCTTCAACATCCTCCTCACTTCACTCTTGCTAATCTTTGCTACTTCCTGCTCCACACCAGTCACCTCTTCTACTCTTCGTTCCCTTTCATTTTCCTCATTCATCAACTCTTCAAAGTACTCCTTCCATCTTCCCATCACACTCCTGGCACCTGTCAATACATTTCCATCCTTATCTTTAATCACCCTAACCTGCTGCACATCCTTCCCATCTCTATCTCTTTGTCTGGCCAACCTGTACAAATCTGCCTCTCCCTCTTTAGTGTCCAACCTAGCATACAAGTCCTCATATGCTCTTTGTTTGGTCTTTGCCACCTCTACCTTCACCTTACGCTGCATCTCCCTGTACTCCTGTCTACTCTCTTCAGTCCTCTCAGTGTCCCACTTCTTCTTTGCTACCCTCTTTCTCTGTATACACTCCTGAACTTCCTGGTTCCACCACCAAGTCTCCTTGTCCACTTTCCTCTCCAGATGACACACCGAGTACCCTCCTACCTGTCTCCCTGATCACATTAGCTGTAGTGGTCCAGTCATCTGGGAGCACTTCCTGACCACCCAGAGTCTGTCTCAGCTCCTCCCTGAAAACTAAACAACATTCTTCCTTTTTCAACTTCCACCACTTCGTCCTCTGCTCTGCCTTTGTCCTCTTCATCTTCCTCACCACCAGAGTCATTTTACACACTAGCATCCTGTGTTGTCTGACTACACTCTCCCCTACCACTACTTTACAGTCACTGGTCTCTTTCAGATTACAACGTCTACACAAGATGTAGTCCACCTGAGTGCTTCTCCCTCCGCTCTTATAGGTCACCCTATGTTCCTGCCTTCACCTACATGCCCGTTGAAATCTGCACCAATCACCACTCTCTCACCTCTGGGGATGCTCTGCATCACTTCATCTAACTCACTCCAGAATTTCTCCTTCTCTTCTAACTCACATCCTACCTGTGGGGCATAACCACTTACAACATTGAACATCACCCCTTCAATTTCCAGCTTCAGGCTCATCAACCTGTCTGACACTCTTTTCACCTCAAGAACATTCCTCACAAACTCTCTGTACTACTACTCCGTTTCTCTTCCTATCCGACCCATGGTAGAACAACTTGAACCCTGCTCCTAAGCTTCTAGCCTTGCTACCTTTCCACCTGGTCTCCTGGACACACAGTATGTCCACCTTCCTTCTCTGCATCATGTCAATCAACTCTCTAGCCTTCCCTGTCATAGTCCCAACGTTCAAAGTCCCTACTGTCAGTCCTACATTCTTAGCTTTCCTCTTCTCTCTCTGCCTACGAACACACCTTCCTCCTCTCCTTCTTCGTCTTCGACCAACAGTAGTCCAATTTCCACCGGTACCCTGTAGGTCAACAGCACCGGTGGCGGTCGTTGTTAACCCGGGCCCCGACCGATCTGGTATGGAAGTCATTGTCATGATTCGCATTTTTAGTTTGGCATGTGTTTTACGTCGGATGCCCTTCCTGACACAACCCTCTGCATTTATCCAGACTTGGGACTGGCACATGAAGACACTGGCTTGTGCCCCCCTGCGGTTGCATTAGATTAAAGATCAACTGAGTTCTAGTTTTAGTCCATTTTGGGACTAAAATAGATTGTGTACAAATAGCCAAAGGGTTGTAAATTTGACTTTGCATGGACTGACAGGTAACTCATTCACAGGACAGTTTTGTCGACTTGACATCCTGCATCATCAGCGTGAAATGGACCTGTTGGGGAAAAATCACAAAGTGTATTCCGGAGACTGACAACATGTTATGATACTATTAACTGCACTTGACACTTTTATTTATTTTCTCTGTTGGTCACAAATAGCTCACCTGAGAAATACTTGAAGTCTGGTGATATTCTATTTTTTTCTTATTGTCAGCAAATCCCACGAAAAGACAAAAACCAACAATGAATTAATCTTACTAACAAGTGCTGCCTATGTAGCCAAAGTCTGTTAAAGCGTATTCCTCTGTGCCATAAAGCTCTACTGTTGTCGGCACGTACACTCTGTGTGGTCATAAATATTGTGCTCGCAAACATGGACGGACCCTGGTGGCTATGCGAACAAGGCGAGGATAATTTGCACTTAGGATGTGAGTATCAATCAAATCCGTATTAGTATTGTGGACGTTAACAAAGGGCAGACGCAATCAGAGGAAGAAGATGATGGATTCTGTAGTGCTGGGAAAAGGTCCGCCATGATCGACAGACAAATCAGGTTTCTCAACTTGAATTCACTCAAACTGCACCAGATTGCTTGCAACCAAACCAAGGCCTTTTCAAGTGTTGACCAAAGAACTAGACTGGCAGCGATCGCACCAAACTAAATGGATCAGTGTAAACTGAGACACTCAAAAACGTGCAAGGAACCTCAAAGTTCAGGAGTTTAAATGTTTGTGCGTAATAAATGGCCACAAGTGGGGTGCCTTGGTGGCCTTTGTTGCATGCCATTACCCATCTCTCTCACCCCTTACTTCCTGCCATCTCTCTACTGTCAGCTATCTCATGTAGGCATAAAATGTCACCAAAAATTGAAATTAAAAAAGAAATGGCAAGTAAGGCTATCCACACCGAAAAAGGAATAATTGGTTCCTTTGCTCATGGCCTGGCTTTGCACCAAATGTTATTGAAATAATTTTTGGGATTTTCTGATAACCAACAGACAATCATCCCAATGTCCATGTTCTGTAATCATGTGATTGTAATTGATTTCCTGATGGTCGTTTGCCCCCTCTAACGCTCTCCAGGAACAAAAAACAAACCATGAAACCCGAGGGAAGCTGGCAGCCAAGCTAGGGATCTGCTTAGTGTTTCACCCAGCCACAGATCAATATTTTTACTGTAATTCCATCAGCTATCATTACAGCTACAGCTCCTCGGGCAGAGGGTGTGTGTGAGGACAGAAGGACGGAGAAATAGGAGGGCGACAATGATTAGTTGCAGAGCAGTTCAAGAGAATTTACAGACAAGCTGGAAGATGGAAAGAAAATTAACAAAAGGGCAGAGTTGAGAAAAAGTAGAGATCTGGCTTTTCTTTGGTACAAACTGGAGTGGAAAAGTGTAGTTTATTGAATTTTGTACTTGCTCTGTTTAATTTCACACACTTCAATTACAAGCCAGCCAGGACTTGTAAACAGCAGTTACATGAACTAACAGGTAGCATGTTTATTGGATAATTTTTTATGACCTTTTACCTTGTGAGTTTACTGATTCTGGCAACAGGAAAGTGCCTCCAGACTTCCTTTTGTTCAGCTCAGTTTGCTGTATGTCATCTTCTATCTTATGAGAAAATTGTACCAACTTAACGACTCAGATCTGTGAATGTCGGTACACGATTTGTGGATCAAAACACATTTTGATGTGCAAAATTTGGTTTAAAAGTTAAAGTTTTTTAGAGGTCCAGGTTAGACGATATTGTTTCAATAGCATTAAATGACTGTATTTCAATGTGGCTCAAGTCCCAACTACTCGTTGAAATATTTCTATTGATTCAGTGGTCATCGGTAATGAATTTTAACCAAATTTAGTTTTAATTAAGACATCTTTTGAGGATTCCAGTATGTTCCAACTAATGATCTAGCAATCCATCCATTTCCCAAGAGCTCAGCAATTGGTGAGTAAAATGATAAGTCATATGGTAAGCTTTGCTGTGTGTCCATCCACAAAACCTCCGTGAGATAGTTGCTAGATACTTTAGGATCATGGAGAGTACAATAGAAAGGTACCACATATGTGGGTATATTTTCCTGTGAAAGACCTGAGTTGGATCGAAATGACACAAAAAAAACTTAAGTGAGCTCTGATTCCAGTCTACACATATACTTTTCTGTTGTACTCTCTGCTACTACTTACTACTCTCAGGTCTGCATTCACAACCTGGCCAGGCAAACTGAACTAAAGGTTAAAAAAACTTCTAAGATCAAATAAGCTGCCCAGGACTTGCTGGCTGTGAACTGTGGGCCCGCTGCCTTCATTTTCATCCCCTCTGCGCCATAAAGAGCCTCGTGCGTTGTTTGGATTTTATGCAGAAACTCTGCATTCCACTCATCGAGAAACTTGACCTTTGCTGGTTTTGGCAAGAAGCAGTGCCATTGCTGAATCAGACCCTGCAGACTGTAAAATAAAGGGAATAAAGAGGCTGGGATGGCAATGAAAACACTCACCGGGTTTTATGATCCACTCGTAACACACGCAGCGGGTCTGGTCAGAGTGATGTGGGAAGCCGACTGAAAGAGAGGAGCTCATCGTCTGCCAGTAGGACGTTTGTGATTTAACTGCATGGCCTTACCCATACCTAATGCACGCTGCTGCCAAAGATGCACAGATGTGTGTTTGGACATTAACAACATTCAAAAACAATCTTTTCGTTGTTACAAGTTGAGTGTTCCGTACTGTTTCAGTGCTACATTACATCGTGCTCTGCTTCTCGCCAGTCATCTGACATTCACATTAAGAAATAGAAGCCTCCTTCAGAAAATGATACCTTAATGTGTCTGTTACCTTATCCATCTTGGTATCCATCATCTTATCTAACGCTCGAGAAGAAAGCAACTAAGTGAACATCCAAAATGTAATAAACCTTCAATGGTGTTCATCAGGATTGCTTGACAATAAGGAAAATATTTAATGTCAGGAGTGCGGTTAGCTCAGATGGTAGAGCGACTGCCCCATTGTACAAGGCTACAGTCCGCAGCGGACCCGGGTTTGATTCCGGCCTTTAGGCCCCCTTGCTGCATGTCATCCCCCTCTCTCGCTGTCTCCCGTTTCCACTCTCTACTGTCTCTAGCCATTAAAGGCATAAAAGCCTGTAAAAATATACTTAAAAAAAAGAAAACATTTAATATCACTAGAATAATGCTTTAGAATCCCATCATTTATGTGTATTTATATTTAAGGGTGTCTTTGGTAGCCAGGAGAGCAGTTAATATCATTCTCCTGCCGTGTTTGGACTTAGAAAGTGATGTAAACCAGTGATGGCAACAGTCAGTTTCAGAAAAATCTAAATACACACTGTACCATACATATGTATTGTAAAATAACTGGCAAATGTAAAGTACATGAGCTGGAACTCTACATGACACTGGTATTTGATGATCATTGTAGTCTACTGGATTGTTTTTCTTCTTGTGGGAAAATAAGAGCATTAACAATAAAATAAAGTTATTTTATCACTCAAACACTGAAGACAGTACAATTCATTTGTACACAGCAGCCTCACATACAAAGGTTCAATTTGAGCATGAGCATCATAATTATGTAGAAAGACACGTTTGTGAAGACCCTTTCAGCTCATCTGTAAGGCCAAACATATACTCTGTGTTTTTGTTAGCTTGTCATGATGGCGACGGTAGCATGAAAACTTGATTATACATCCAGGGTTTTGTATTACATGTGTGTTTGTGCTCTGCAGTTTTAGTCCCGATGGAAAAATAGCAGGCAGACTTATAATGGCAACTATCGCTGCTCTCAGAGAGAGGACATGAAAAGATTCCACAACAGCAGACGTGGAGCATCAAAATGATGGCGACACATCACACAACACTAGGAGAGCAGCACACGGGGCACAAAAAGCCCCTGTTTGTGCCTCTCATGTAATCACCGTCATTATGTGACATTTAAGCATCTACAATTACGTTTGAGTCTCAGAAAAGAGCGTTGGCCTTCGTCAAAAACCAAATCGGAGCAAACACAAGACACGCAGCAGGTTGTTAAAGTCATGCTTTTTATTTGTCAAAGTATTCTCACAAAACTGAACTCACAAGTCGGCCCTGTAGAACATATGACAGCCAAAATGCAAATAACGATGGAGACGTTTCTACAAAGACAGACTAAAAACAGTTGAAGGTCGGACACAGGCTGATTCCATGTTAACAATGGATCAAAAAAGTGACGAACCCACAGAGATTTATCGCCCATCGTTGCATTCCCACTGAGCTCTATGGAAGGTTTTGGCCTCTTTAGTTTTGGATTTGGATTTCCGGCCATGCAAAGAGATGCTCTCACCAACTGCGTTTCCAGCAGCAGCGGGCAGCTGTTTGGCTGCCCAGCACCAAACAACAGAGAGGCAAAGTTGGCAACTAGCTGGCGAAGAAAGCGTAAGATCTTGCTTATTAAGATCTTTTTATTTCAGCAGTTGGAGACCATACCAGAGCTAATAGGAGAGCAAATGCTTAGAAGGTGGACACAAACCCGAATTGCTAAATCTAACGTTGCTCTGTGACTGACGGGTGAGTAAATATGCAACTGTTCGCGTTACATGTTCCCTGAAACAACTTCGCACGGTGATAATATGTCAGATGTTGTGTTTTCAGGATGTTCCGCTGCCCCCAATTGGCCAAAAAATGATCAATTAGTGCAGCTTTAAAAGGTGGATTTTGCAAGTCTAATCCAATACACGTCTTTTTGTCAAATTCAGCGGATGTCTCCTCACGACCCGCTAGTTGCCCGTTCAGTGTGCGCCCTGAAAACAACGCCGGCGTTTGAACACAGCCCTGGCTCTGTAAATAGGGAAACAAACAAAAATGGCTCGAACCGGGCCACGCAGCACTATTCCAGCCATGATTTGTGTGCCGGGTGCGCTGAAGATCGGCATCATCCATTGGCATAATGCTTCTCAATTACTTCTGCGTGGCAAGTAACGTCTCATGCAGGGGTTCAGCGCGGAGACCAGACACGTATCACTGCTTTCCTGTTAATTTCGCTCGTGCCAGGGCCGTTTGCTGCCTACTCTCGTGCGGTATTTTGTGTCGCTGATTGGACAAAGAATTATGTTCATCTATGTGTTCATATTAGGGGGAATTCGCTCTCTCAGCGGAATCCTCTTCGCGCTCAGATTCTTTGAGAGCTCCCGCAGGCAGCAGAGCATTTCCCACCAGATCTAATTATAAAACCATTTGCTATAAATGTCTCTGACTGAAATGTGTCAGCAAGATAAATTAATTTTTCATCCTTTTACTCCAGTTTGACACCTTTGTTTTTTGTGTGTGTGTTTTTTTTTTATTTTATTGTGGCACAGTTTATAGTGATAGCGACAGTAAACATGTCGCTGGTTGTGCACAAACCTACTGATCGAGATGCTCTGCACAAAGGTATGAGTATTAAAATGGTATTAACAATATCAGTACACAGCGTCCAACACTGAATATCAAATCAGCCTCATCATCACCCACAACATGCTTCCCGAGTTCTTTTTATTGTTATCTATTTATCATAACATTGGCCTGTTTCCATGTTTCCATTTGTAGCACGGGTTGTGCCTTTTAAACTAGATACAAAATAAAGTATGAGTGAAACTGAGAGGCCTGTTCTCACCTCCTATTTATTCAGAGACTGATTCCAGTGGACAGATACTCTATATAGAATCTAATGAGTCCTGTTTAATAATGTATGTGTTTTTACAATGGAAATGTATTATTTTTAATTTTTTGCAGGTATTAAAAACAGCATAAATGTCACATTTGTACTTGGAGTAAGTGTGCAGATACACTGCCTGCCCGGACGAGAGAGGAAGGAATCTTGTGCCGGCATCGTGAGGCTAAGGCAAACATAAACAAGGCTGTCTTCATTTCTGTGTGTGTGACAATCACTTTGAATGACAGCAGCTGAGAGGCAAGTGGACACACTCCATATCGTATTGATTTTAGCTTAGAAAGGTTGCTGTGTGCAGACGGAGGGATGGAGGGAAGAAACGGGGGAGAGATTGCGGACGGTGATGAGGACGATGATGATGATGTTGGTGGTGGTGGTGGTGGGTGGGGTAAAGAAACACAGAGTGGCGTGATTGACGTGGGGAATGAGGGAGTGCAGCAGCGCAAAAGTGCACAAAGGAGAGTGTTTAGTGAAATGTGTTGATATATTTCAATCCCATAAATGCAGCAATTTGTCATAATAACCACAGGGGGAAAGAGATGGGATTGATATTTTCAGTGGTTACATACCCGTGCTGCTTTGCAGTAAGGCCACCCACAGCCGCCCACATTTGCAATGAATTGATCAACGTTTGATTGGACTGAAAATTGGTGTGTTTTCTTTTTTTAATCTTGTTCCAGGATTTACAATCTCTCCTGCTGCGAGTTTAGGAGTCAGTATGTTAGTATTATCAAAAAAAATCTTGTTTTTTTGGCAGTTTAATGGTGTCATTGCTTTTGTCACTGTTTGGTAAATGTGTTTGAACGTTAAATGAGCTAAAACATCACATACATGTAACACAGGGTTCACGATTTTATAGATTCATATTTATGATTTCTACATATATACAAGTGTATCTGTGTTTATTTAGGCTACGTATTGGAAATCTGATTTAAAAAGTATTTTACAAAATTAATAATATTAAAATTATGGAGTTAATCAGATTTCGAAAATAGCATTTGCAGTAAACATGGAAGTCTTTTTATTCTCCCTTTAGCCATGCTAGCAACATGGTTCTAGGGATAACAAAGTCAGCCGGTCAGTCAGTCCACCACTTTGGTCCACACTAAAAAAATCTCAACTGTTATTGGATGGATTGCCGTCAAAACTGTACAGACATTTATGGCCCCCAGAGGATAAATCCTACTGACTTAGGTGATCTACTCTGACTTTACATCTAGCTCCACCAGCAGGTCAAAGTTTTCCCTTATCCAGTGAAATATCTCAACAATTTATGGATGGATTGGCACACAATGTTATGCAGACATTCATAGTTCCCAGACGATGTATGCTATTGGTCAATCCCTGAGTTTTCCATGACCACATTTGTGGTTTTGCGTCAAATACCTAAAAAAAACTATCGGATGGATCGTCATGAAATCTGGCTCATATATCCATGTTCCCCTCGAAATGAACTGTAATAAATTTGAACTGTAATAATAACCATAATTTGATGATCCTCTGACTTTATCTCGCATCACCATCAGGTCAAAATCTTTATTTCTCAATACTTTGGTTTCGGACTTAATACCTGCAAAACTAATGGTTTTCCCACCAGTCTCAGCTGTATTTTGTGTTTAGAGCTAATTTAGCAAACATCAGCATGCTAACAAGCTGTAGCCTATATTTGTTATTCATACCTACATCATTCTGTCCCTTATATTATTTTTTTTACGGGTAAATTGGTGTACACTATGTTACAAATGGGTATGGTAAGGCAAGCTGAAACCATCTTTTTTTTTGTTTCACTGTCTTTCCAAACAGGAGTCCGGAGCTCGAGTGAGTGAGGGCTTTTGTTTGACTGGCGGAAGGTTATTGAACCTTGAAACGTTCAACTGAGCTTCAACTCAGTGTAATAACTGACCTAAAAATGTACTCCTGAAAAGACCAGAAAATAGCTACTGAACCAACCTGAACAACCACACACAGTCACAGCCTCCTGGTCACTGCCAATAACACAGCTACCGAGGAGCAATTAGTCACATCTGCGTGAGTCGAGTAGGTGTAACCACAGATCAACCCTAACCATTAACTGAATCCAGAATCCAGACTGAAACCCTTACACAGGCGTGACATAGAGGATACTCCCAACAATCAACCTAAGTGTGAAATAATTACAATCACATTTACATCTCAGTGTTTTAATTATTGTCACTTTTGCCACACTAAGAACAGCAGGTCCATCTGTCAGTCCAATACTTTGGTCCAGGGCAAGATATCTGAACAACTACTGTCTGTACTGTCTTCTAGGTGTCACTTTAATTTCAAATAGAGGTTTAGTTCTCTGTGATAAACCAACACGTCTCTCTCTCTCTCTCTCTCTCACAAACACACCTTCGCTAATCACTACTGAACTCTTCCTATGAATTTATTTTCTGCATCACGACTCCTTTAAATATAGAGTGGTTCCTATTTTCCTTTTCTGTTGCTTGTTTACCAATTCCCGTCTTGCTTTTCAAACTTTAGTTTGGCCGTGGGGCTCACTTCGACAATGCTGCTAATACCAAATTTTTCCTCAGTAACTTTTCAGATGAGTCAAGGACGCAGCCCATATCCTAAATCAGCATGAGTCAGACACATTGAAAAGATACAGTATACATTACAGTAAATACTCAGTTGTTGGATCGAATGATTCCATGTAATGCGAAAGGAGTCACTCTTAAAGAACCCACAGGGAATTATCACCAACACTTCATCTCAACTGCGCTTTTTAGTCTCTTTTAGCTCATTTTATGGTTGTACAGGATATCTACTGGATCAGCCTCAGAACCCTCATCTACCTCGTTTCCAGCAGCAGCAAGCAGCTGTTTTCAGCAGCCAAAAAGCTCTGATATACCCACTTTAATCTACCCGCCCAGCAAACTGACACAGGTAACGACTAGCTGGTTAAGCTAGCATCTAAAAAGCCAGATAAGTTTCCCAGGCGTTGTTTGAGACCAAAACAGAGCAGAAAGAGTGGGTATTGACTGGCTATAACAAATGTTAAGGCAATAATGTCATAGATGTTTCATTTTAACTTATTGCGCCAAGTAGCCAAAAAAGTAATGCAGCTTTGACATGTAATAGTTTTAATGTTTCAAAATTAAATGAATGCCTATAATAAGCACTTTTTGTTGACTTTTGCAATTAGTATGTTCTGTCATCAGTCGTATGGATGCACTGCAAGAACACTGCGAAGATGAACTTAAGACTCATCTTGGAGTTGAGCGCTGTGGACTTTGGTTCGGTGGCTCGTCTGCCTCAACGGGGCAAAGGAAGAGCCACTATCTCTGTCAAACTTTCTCCCTCCCACGTTTCCTGTTACACTTTACTTTTCTCTTCTTGTTCGCCTGTTTTTCCTCCCTCCCCATGACTCCCACAGCTCCTCGGCTCGCGCCTCCAGTAGCGCAGCACTGCGACACTTCATTAGCTGCCGTCATCCCAGGCAGCCGTGAACCTACAGGTAGGGAAAGAAGTGACAATGTGTGAAAGATATTTCCTCCTGTGTGGGGCCAGCAACACCAAGCAAAACCACTAGTGTGCGGCCTCTATTTAACTATTCCTTAGCAGGCAGACAGGATGTAATATCCCCTCTGTGCTGTGCCAGTTTTCTGCAGTCTGCTTTATTATTAATCTCTAATGCTTTGCAGATGTGCCCTGATTGGATCTATAAGTCTAGTATTACACGCAGTTTGGCATGCCCATGTTCAGAGTACATGTACACACACTTGTGCACACTAACGGATGCAGGCTGCAACATTAAAGGAAATCATATGAGAGAGGGATGAAAGTGGCAGCCAGCAGAGCAGAGGGAGGAGCGGACCTGATCGAAGGCATGCTGAAGGAAAAAAGAATGGCATTAGAGGGAGGGAAGGTTGTCTCAGGACAATGTTTCACTATGTTGTGTGTCGCCATATCACCAACCCACCTATTATGTGCTGCTAATTCCTTCCTCGGCTTGTTTTTGCTAAGAAAACACATTTCTCTGTGCATACAGGAATCAACAGTTATCTCTGTTTCAACTCAAACACACAGAATCGTGCTGCTGAACCGACGAGGCGACCGTCTCCATTTTCAGCCTGAACCACGTGGTTCTTGGAAGTTGCTTATTTTTTAGCTCAAATGCTTCAAAGTGCTGCGGGCAGGAGAACAGAGAGCAGGTCTTTCTCTTCTCCGTTCAGTTTGAGTTTGCTCGGCCAGTGATTGGAACTGAGATAAACACATTTCCTCTGGGTTTGCAGAGGCTGGGTACTGCTTTGTTGTTTTGGCTCTCCCCTCTCCATTAAAGTGAATCAGAGTAATTGGATCAATATTTTTGACCGTGAACGATTGTCTTCCAAAACTAGGAGACGTACAGTCGGGCCTCTACTAAAGGGGAGTTTTCTGGAGCATTGATAATCAATAATACACAGAATTCAAGGATGCGTGGGAAGCTTGTTTGAGCTGATGTCTTTGTAACATATTGACAAAAAAAACATAATGGCACAGTTTCTGTTAGTGCAATTTATAATTCTCTGTCGATGGAGAAGAGCCAGAAAGTGTCTCCTGACGATACTGAGGATCAGAGGATTGACTGACTGCTGTTCTTGTGGGAGGATCTTCACTTTTATGTGGGAACACTCTGATTGATCAATACATAACCAGTTGTCCAGCGTTCACTTTACTACCATTAGATGGTTTCCTGAAGTCATAGCTGGAAAACACGTCTCAGAAAAGCAATTAACAACTTTAACAATTTATTTAAAAGATTGTGTTTCATACATGCATATCAGTTTGACACTTTTACTGTGATGTGTGCTGTGTAAAAATTTACTCTCACAGAATTTAATTTCAGTCTAAAAGAGATGGGTAGACATTAAATTCCTCGTAATCTACTGAAGTCATTCGAAATAAATAAAATAATATTTTTGTTTGCTAATTGTCCACATCATAAAGCATACCTACACTCAGTTACCAGTTTATTAGGTACATTTTGTCTACCACATTGACATCAATGTGGGTAGCATACATATTAGAACCACCTCTCAGTATAACGTAATACAACTCAAAGGCATAACAAAGTACAAATTCTAAGATAACGATCAAGATGAATCAAACTCAAGTGGGGTGAAAAGGGTGACAGTTCCTTTACCACCTCTCTCCACCACTCCGCCACGCTTGAGAGTGGCTGCCAGGTTGAGAGCATGGATGGCTGTTCTGGATTTTGTGCCAATCCAACTCATAGATGTCGAAACGTTTCTCACAGGATAAGTGAAAGCCTTGAACTGTAGGTGAAAGAGGAAAAGTCACGGGGATCACCAACATCATTAGAGGAATAATCTTCTGGGGACCATGAATGTCTGTATAAACCCTCAAGGCAATTCAACAACGGTTGTGGAGATATTTCACTCTGGAAACACCAAGACTGCTGTGTTTAGTGCTATGCCAGTGTGACTAACAAATGCCAAAAAAAAAACTTCCATTTGATTTCCTTCCATTTCTAAATCCCATTCCTTTTACTTCTTAGAATTTAATTATTTCGAAGAATCCAGATTTGTTACAGCTGAAGAATATAAAGGAGACATTTTTGCAGCTATGAGCAGTCTCTGTGTTATGTCTTGCCTTAACATGCTGGTTGAATCAGAAATATATGAATCACAGAAGCACGAAACCATCAAAATCCCTGTGTCTGAAAAACTTGAAGGATAGCACGCCCCCCCCCCCCCCCCTACCCTCTGTCTCTTCTTCACACCTTGTTTTTTTTTTTCTTCACCCTCCCCCCCCTCCCCCCCCCCCCCCCACACACAC
>CM022485.1:5827427-5881659 GCA_011952105.1 Coreoperca whiteheadi
CCCCCCCAATCCCTCCTTGTTCTCTCTGTTCACCTCATTTTTCTTTCTCTCTCTCTCTTCCTGTGTCTCTCCACCTCCTGTCAGCTTATGAGGACACGCAGATGACTAGTGATGAATAGTGATGAGCATATGGGACAAATATGTGTGTATGTATGTGTGTGTGTGTGCATGTGCAGGATTGTTAATGCAAAACCTGCAGCCCCCCCCCCCCCCCCCTTAGTCTCCGTAACAGCCCGACACTCCTGCATCCCTCTGGGAGGAGGCATCCTGATTCTGTCAACAACGCCGACTCGAACCGTCTCTACCGGAGGCTGTGCCCCGCCTCAGAGGAGGTGAAGCTCGCTGGGGGAGCGACGGGTGTCCGAAGACAGAGGAGGAGGTGAATGATAAACTGATACATAGACCTGGCAAAGGAATAACATAAATGACATTATATTTAGTGTGTAGCGAGAAGAAAAGCCAAAGCGGGGCGGGAAATATTCAGAACATCTCCTGTCCTGTTTCCCTTTGCAGTTAAACACGTTGTTCGTTTATTAACCTTCGGGGGGATTTGATTTCCATAAGCTGCTCAGTGCTGCAGTGCTTTTCAGTAAACAGTGTCAGTGAGGCACTCCTCTGATAAACAGATTTCTGTGAGGCTCTTTTAGGTCCAAATATTTCGCTTTTAGGATAACACTGCCTTATAAAGTCTTGTCTGAGTAGATGGGTTGAGTTACAGCTCAAGTGCAGCTGGTGGGTTTTGCAGCTCTGAGTGGGGAGACGATTGATAGCGTCTCATGAAGCACATTCATCCACCTGGTAAAATATGCATCTACAAGTATCTGTGTGTGGAATCACGTTTATTCTGTATGGCCTAATATCACGGTGTCCGAATGAGCTTTACTGTACATGCGTAAACAACAACAACAGAACCCACACCACGAGGAAGAGGAAAATCTCCCCCAAAAGGAATAAAGACAAGAAAATACAATTCAAAGATAGACCCTCACTCCACAGAAGGCTGAGGGTGATTTTATTGGGAAAAAACATCAAATAATAAATGCGTTTTTTTATCGAGACAAATGATATTACAAGGAGAATAAGTATCAAAAACTTATATCATTACCACCAAAACAACTGTCAGAAAATTTAAGGAAAGTGAACAAAGATAATGAAAGAATGCATATACTACTACTTATATACTTACTACTACTACTAATAATAATGACAATAAGAATAATAATAATAATAATAATGTATGGAAATATCTGTAATATGTAACATAAACATTTAACGATAAGCAATTAGTGCCAGTGAGAATATGAAACAAATATATAAAATGGTCAAGGTGAGCGTTTGCCAAGGACATTTTTGCACTGAAATAGGTCTAAAGATATTACGTATAAATGTATTGGTTGCAGGTAAAAAGAAAGTCTGCAGAGCGTTACAACTTTTCCAAGGAAGTTTGATTTATTGAAGCCTAGAGGTAAAGGAATTTGTGGGTTAATTGATTGAAAGAAAATTAATTTGGCAAATATTTTGATAATGGATTAAGCATTGAAGTTATTTTTCAAGCAAAAACTCTCTGCTTCCAGCTTCTCATACGCCAGGTTCTGCTGCTTTTCTCTGGTTTATATCATTGTAATTGAACAACTTTGGATTGTTGGCTGTTAGACAAAAAAAAAGAAAAAAAAGCACTTTGAAGATGTCAAATTGGGTCTGGGAAAATGTGATGGCCAGTTTTCATATACCATTGATAATCAAGAAGGTAACTGTCAGATTAACTGAAAATGAAAATAATTGTCAGTTGCAGCCCTACTGAAGTTGATGTTCACTGCCTCTGAATTGGACCATTTCACGCAGGGCCACGGCTGGTCATATTTCCAATTTTAACACTTTTAGGGAACTAATGTAGGGAACAAAGCAAAAAGTAACGGATAAAGGGATTGGTTGAATTCATGTTAAGTCAAAATTCAAAATTATTTTTGAGAATTACAATTACAGAAGAAAAACAAAGGAAATTTACTACAAGTCTAAAAGTAGGTTTAGTAATAGGTAAAGTGGATTTATAGTAAGTCCAAGATCAGTGTAACAAGCCTCATAGCAGTTCTTACTTTCCCAGTGTTAAGCCTCTCTCTGTGTGTGTGTGTGAGAGCAGTCACTTCATCAGGCTCCAGGCTCTACTGGATTAAGCCCAAGGCTCAGATATCATTAGTATCCAGTCACAGAGAAGGTTTTTGTATCAACAGCACTCACATTACATAAGCATAGTGAAGGCTTTCCAACTGAGAGGCTCTTTGTTTTGAATCATCAGCTCGCTTGATTATAAGTGAATCCATTAAGCCCCCATATGGATGTGTTGATCATCAGCCTACAGCAAATGCCTCAATTAAATGGTTTAACGTTTCTCAGTGGGCCCCTTGTTCCGGTAAGCAGGACAGTCATACCTTTGTTTACCTGGATTATTAAATTTGTATATGTATTAGGATTCTCAGCATTGTTGAAACTGTTTTTTTTTGGTAGTAGGAAATACGCTACTGGAGCCCAGCACAACCACTAGTGTTTACAAGATGTACAAGACCTTGGTGATAACACATTTATGAAACTAACATTAGCCGTTCCCTTAACAGGAACCCTTCTCCAAAAACCTTTGTTTTGAATAGAGAACCCTCACCTCCGTGCGCTTGAAAGGTCTAAAAGTTTGTTGCCTGCTCCTTGTCAAGGACGGCAGCTTGGATTCACAGCAGAACAATGGACAGCAAGCACAGTTTTGCAGGGTTGTATCGAAAATGTCCATAGAAAGTTGTCAAACCACCACTGCAGCTTAATCGCCTTCTCTGCTTTTCTGTCTGTGTGATCGATTGCAAATAACACAACTATTTAATGAAAAAAAATGTGGGTAAGCACAGAGCTAACTGGAGACAAATTGTGTATTCATAGCCACATTCATTGGTAAAACATGCATGTTTGGAACATACCAAGAATATAGGAAGAGAGAAAAATGCAATCATGCATCGATAAAATACACAACTTAAAAATGGAAACACAAAGTCAGACAATAGATTAATGTTTGCTAGCTGGGTGGCGGCTAAGCTACACTACCTATTTTTTTTTTATATTACGCTGAGGAAACCAGAACAGCTGGTATATAAGACTTTTAATTAACAGGCAGGGTTTGGTACGCAAGTAGCCAGTCCAATAAGGCAGAGGTAACGAAAAACGCCAGGCAGAGGCAAAGTCAAGAAACACAGAAGATTGGGTCAAAAACTCATTAGGAACACTATGAAAAGTAAAAATGAACAAGCAAAATAAAGCAGGAAGTAATAACTGCAAACATAACGTAACCAGAGGACCGGGATGTCACACTTGAGAAGTGTCTCTGAAAATGTTGTAGCTTGTTCATTTTTGGAGGATGGTAGCTTGAATTACATAGCAGAACAAAGGACTCCAATGGTGGCAGTTTCACAGGAAAAAAGGAAAAAAGCCAGCTTGTGTTTCACGCTGAAGCTCGGCGTCTTCTTGCAATTTCTTCATTTCCTGGTCAGTGTCTAACATACTCTGGCCCGTATAAATGACCACCAATATTTCCTTTGGCACTGGTTATTTTTTGCCCCTGTCACGGTCATTCACAAGGTCCCCTCTGCTGCTGTCTACAACAGAAAATGCCAGAAATAAATAGTCCATGGTGAGACTCTCCAAGATGCACATTCAGTGCGAAGGAAATCCAGACAATGCTACTAACATAGCCTCATAGGAGCATTTTGATTTGTCAAACACAGGTATAACTAATAACGTTAATCGGGACTACCCTTGCGAGAGCTGGATACGGCGCTGTCAGTCAGCGTTGCTGCCATTTTGATTTAGTGGCCACTCTTGGTACTGCAACAGCAAAATCCCCTGCGGCCCAAAAAGCAGTTTCCCCATAGACCGCTATTATAAAAGAAACATCAGTTAAACTTTTTATCACTTTTTTATTTTGCATCTTTGAAACATGATGTTCTATATTTGCAAAAAGTGTCCCAGATCCTGGAAAGTGTTATATAATAAAATGTTTTTATCTTTGTGGGGGTAGAGAAGTGCCTCATTTGGCTTATGAACTGGACGAGCAATTTTCATTCAAACGAATGGGCACCATCTTTGAGTCTGGTATCTAGTTCTTACAGTAAATCCATTCACTTTTCACAGCAGACATTTTTACTTGTCTTAGAAGGAAAGGCAAAGGTGTTACTAATAACATTAATGATGCTGGTTCACTGGTATAGGTTACTGGAACATAATGTAGAACAGAGCCATGATTAATGGTATTAGTTACAACTGCTTTTTCTGCCGCAGACAAACTTTTACCTGCTTCTACACCTGGCCTGTCCGTGTGGCTATGGAGTGAAATCAAATCAAGTATTTTGGTTAAGTTAGCTCCCCTGTTGGGTATAAGTAGATGAGTCTCTGCTTGGGTGTGTGGGGACATGAAGTCTGGCTAAAAATCAGTGAAAACTGATGTGCTCTTTAAATAAATATATGGGGCATTTTTGGGCGAAAATCACTGAGACCCCCAAGGAAAAGCCTTAGAAATGATCTGTTTTCTTTTACAATATGTGGCAGAGTCTAATTTCCATGTAGCTATATTGAGGGTAGGAGCTAAATAACAGCATGTAAAGGATTACACAGACTGTCTGTTAATAATGTCACTGTACACACTTTTAATCAAGTCTTTTCATTTCAGAGACACACAGATGACAGCTCAAGGAGTTTACATATATTTACACAATCTATATGTAATATAGCAGTATAACAGAAGAAGAATGAATTCCATATTATACACTGTTTACACAGATTGAAAACAGGCTTTAAGTGGCCATAACTTCCTCACCAAGCTGCAAAATGGAAAACTGGAGAGGAAATATTTTGGCCCGACTGTAGTCTCGGACTCAAGGGTGCTTCTTGCATAACTCAGAAAACATCTTGGTTGACTTTGCTGTCCTCACCAGCAGTGGCTGTGATATAGGTGACATGGGGATACTATCCATATATCAGTTGGAAAAAGATACCTCCGCGAGGGAAGAGATGACCTCAAACCACCAAATGGCCACTTAGTGGGTTGCCAGATATTTACTGCGGAACGAAACTTCCTCCACTCACCCTGAGTGCTGAACATGACGGATGGGTCCTGCTGAAGGGGCGACCTCAGAATCAGAATGTGGACAGGAATTCAAAATCCACGATCTGAGCATTTATTGTACTTGTGGGACAGACTGAACTCTGCACAGATAAAAGTAGGGAATGCAGGGTAGGGTTTCTTTGAAAGGGGACTTCCAATGTTGTTTAGCAACATACAGCGATGCTTTCTGTCTGGCTCTAGTTTACATTTTCCTCAGTGCACTGTGATGCATTTGCAATAGTCCCTTGTGTCTACATTTGATTCCTTTGCCATATTTGATTGTTTCCTTATGGCGCTTTTCCATCACCAGTACCAGCTCGAAACGACTCGACTCGACTCGCTTCTCGCTCCGTTCTCCATTGCAGAAAGTACCTCCACAATAGTACCTGGTCGTCATAGCGACGCCGCAGGAAACTGCCGCCACACACACCTGCTACCCACACACACGGGACAATGGAGGAAATCGACTGTGTGCTGTTTTTCATCGTCGGGATGTGGCTGTTTCTCACAGCAAGAAGACAAACGTTGTTTCGTTTGACCACGGCGTGTTCTTCAGAGTTGCCTTAATAGTAATCGGTACATCACGCAATCTCTGGCCAAACTATCTAAAAATGGCGGGGTTATTCAGGACACTCCGTCTGGCCCTTGCAATGATGACGCAGTGAATAGTGACGATTCTCTCTGACCAATCAGCAGTCTGCCGTGTTTTCATGTGACATTTTAGTATCGCCTCAGCTCGCCTCAGCTCGCTTGGAACCTCGCCGGAGGTGGTACGAAAAAAAGTACCTGGAAGCAGGTACAGGTACGACTTTCACACAGTGGAAAACCAAACCGAGTCGAGTCGAGTCGAGCTGAGGCGAGCTGGTACTGTGTAGTGGAAAAGCGCCATTAGTGATAATGTTGACGCTACTGTTTTGGCATATGCTTGAGAATAATTAATGTATTTGTTCAATTGTAATGCTTTGATGCCCTTGGTATGCAAAACACTTTGTGAAGCTTATACTGATTCTATTTTTCTTAGTGGTGTTGATTTAAATCTATTCTCAGCCTGTAATGTGGTGTATTGTGTTTATCATAAGATGTTCCAAATTATTTTGTCCTCACTCTGTAATGCAAAGACGTGTGAAAGAGGGATAAAACAGAACGCTTTGTTTACTGTGACTGATTATCTCACTCTGTGGATGTTGATTTTCATCCTGATCAAGAGTAAATATAGCTTTTTCTGAAACAGGGGAAAGCCAGTCCTGATCTGAAACTATGTCGACTCTGGAGAGGTGAACATGAACCGTCGACACTAACTTGAAAAAACACCAGTATCACCCTTTGGAAAGAGTCAGTGCTTTAAGCTCAGTGATCCATGACATGATGTGACATGGCATTCTCTCTCCCTCCCAAATAAAAGCTCCTCAGTGTTTTGTTACAGGTCAGTCCACACTTAAATAATCCACTTCCAGCGGAGATCCACCTTCTCTCTCTTTCGCCCTCCCTGTTCCCCGCGAGAGAAGAAAAACTACTAACTAAGCTCAAGAGGCTCTTTGACAGCAACCGCAGCCACTTCTTTTCAAATTGAGCGTCCTAATTAGTGCCTTTAAGTGAATGCAGATCCTTATGCACAGCACCATATGTAGGACTGAATATTCATGCGGGCACTGGGCTGGCTGTCCCTGCTCTGGCCCAAATGCTGCGTTTCTCTTGCCCTCATTATTCTGACACGCTGACAAAGAGCAACAAGGCAAAGAACAAGGAGGAGAGAGCAAAGTCAGTCTCTGGCAAAAGTTCACTCCGAACTTCATGACACTGGGAAACAGAAAGGAAGGAGATATTAAATACTCAGCTTCAAGCTAGTGACGCCAGTGTTCGCCGATGTCAAATCCCAAATTGATATTAAGTTAAAACCTACAAGCATCTCACTTGATTCCTGGGAAATGTGTCCTTGCATTCTGGTGTAATCGCTTAAGGAGGTTTTCATGTTTCAGCTCATTATGCACCCGGTCCTTAAATGGAGGGTTAATGGTTTGATTCCAGCTCCTCCTGGGTTTGAGCAAGACATTGAACCCCAAATTGCTTCCCAAATGTAAGTCTTTGGATAGCAACATCTCCAAAATGAATAATATGTAACTTGTCTGCAACTCAATCACCAACAAACAAAGAGCTAAAGGTGACTAAACATGCACTGTGGTGTATTACTTTCCCGTTATTTTACTTATTTGATACTATTTCTAATGCACTCAAGTAAAAGGAAAGTAGTGGCTGCCCAGGACATTTAGATAAATTACTCTAATTACTGTGGAATACCTTGTAAAGTGGTTGGCAGTACACATGCAGTACCATCGAAAATTACTGAAGTATTTTGCTATCACTTTGGGGGTTGTATGTTTCCAAACGTTGTTGATCTTTAACAGAAAAAAAATCTGCCTGATTACCAGGCTGATAAGATAACGTCATCTTTATAAATGAATGCTGCTATGTCACACCTCTCTTTTTTATCGGGCAAATAATGGGACCCTCCTCCCTTCCTGACACCATTATCACAAAAGAGGGCACAGGCATTTTAATTGGTACTCAGGAAGTATGTTATTTAGTGAATTAGCTGCGGTCGGCACTTTCTCTCCCGAACTGTGAACGTTTGTTTTAAGGAGTCAGAATGGCGGCGTCAATAGGACAGCGGTGTCACGGCAAGTCATGGAGAAGCAGCGGTAACAAGCTGGCTTGCGTGTGAGGGGGTGTGTGTACGTGTGGGTGAATGCAGAGTCAGAATAATTTGGTGAGTGCCTCTGCAGGAGGAGGAATGTGAGGTGGAGAGGGAAGGG
Organism: Coreoperca whiteheadi; assembly: GCA_011952105.1. NCBI lineage: Eukaryota > Metazoa > Chordata > Actinopteri > Centrarchiformes > Sinipercidae > Coreoperca > Coreoperca whiteheadi. The sequence continues at coordinate 5,835,372 of CM022485.1, forward strand.
ACGCAGGCGCCCCAGCGCTGACGGTGCTGCCCGTCCTCGCCGCACCGCTCAGGCTTCAACACCTCCAGCAGCCTCCTGCTTGGACGAGCTCCAAGTGCTGCCAAGGTCAGGAGAGCAACGCCATGCAACACCACTGTCTGTGTGTGCGTGGCGTGGGGGAGGGGAGAGGACAGGGGGCACGGACATGTGTCCAAGAGTAAATACAAGCCTAGACGTGTGTGTTTGTGTCCGTTGCTGTGGTAACTGCAACAGACTGTCACAATGGAAACGGGGGGTTTGTAGTGTATTTCTCCCGTATTTAACTGTGCCTGTGTGTGTGTTACAGTCACGTCAGAATAACCACAGGCTCTGACAGTCCCTCGACAGATCTAGATGTCAAAACACCATGTCAGTGTCCTGAGTAACAGCCTCCCTGACATTCAAATAAAATAAAATAATCAGTCATACCAAACATTCTACATTGGATTTTTTTAATGTGAGAAAATAAGCTCTGTAGCAAATGCGTTAACGTCTGTTGGAAATAAAACAAGATATACATCCATCCATCTTCTACCGCTTATCCGGGGCCGGGTCCCGGGGCCAGCAGTCTGAGCAGAGACACCCAGACTTCCCTCTCCCCAGACACTTCCTCCAGCTCTTCCGGGGGAATAGCGAGGCGTTCCCAGGCGTTCTTACAAGATTAAAAAGTGAATTCCTCAAATCAACACACTTTTACCATATTTGAACGACACACATAATTATCATGTATAGAAAGCTAAAAACAGTCAATTCAATTCAATTTTATTTATATAGCCCAATATCACAAATCACAATTTTGCCTAAAAGGGCTTCACAATCTGTAACATAAGGCATCCTCTGTCCTTAGACCCCCCAAAAAAACCCTTTTAACAGGGAAAACAAGAAAATGTCAGTAATGATATTAATTTCATAACCTCACAGATCGTTTTGCCGGAAATAGTTCACGCTTGCAAACACCAGAAAACAAATCTACTCTTTGAAAACTAGAAGCTCACAGGAGCATCAGGCACAGTATGTTGATCAATTCTACTGGTAGAAAGACCACGATCCTGCTTTCTATCAGGTTTAACTGTCTGTTAACTGAATCTGCTCCAGAATGGACCTGTCTGACAATGCTGTAGCCTCTAGTTTTTGAAAGCGAGATTGTGTTAGACAGTAGAAAGCTAAGAAAACAAAGTACATTTACTCACGTATTGCACTATATGCAATTTTTTACGTACTTGTTCTTCACTGGAGCAGTCCCATTTCATGCTACTTTAAATATTGTACTTTTTATTCCACTATATTTAGTCACAACATATGATTAGTTTATTAAATCTGATGCACTGTTATAAGTTAAACCGCCAACAGTAAAAAAGTGTGTACTTTTACTTCAGTAGATTTTTGAATGCAAGACTTACCGTCATACCATATACAAGATGGTACAAGAAAAGGTTCTTAGATGGCTGGTATTGGAAGGCGTTAATGATTTGGGAAACACTTAATCAAACACAATCATGGACTGTTTGCAACCCATAAGAAGCTGTTCATTATTTCTTTCTCATTACTGCCTGTTCACCAGGTTCCCACCCATACCCTAAAATATGGGTAACATTTTAATAAGGCCTGGGCTAAAAAACCTTTAACCTATTTTTGATTGGTCTATCACAGAAAATTATAAATGCGGCATTCCAAGGCTCAGGTGAACTGAAAAAAACTTTAGAAATCTGGAGAAGGAACCCATGACTCAAATATTTCCAGGTTTTAAGAATAGAAACTGTATCATCTGACAAAGACACTTTGAAGCTATCTAAATCTAAACATAACGTTTACTTCTAATGTCAGTCTTTCTGCCTGAGAGTCCATCTTTCCCGGATAAGAAGCTTCCTACTGTTGAGGATCCTGCCAGCTAAACACCAAGTCTCTCTTCTCCGTCTCTGTCTCCACCATAAACCGTCTGCCGTCTACAGCGAGAGTGTGAGGAGACAGTGGTTTGGCAGTGAGAAATAATCCCTCTGATGTCGGCCATCCTGCTCTCCTCCCCTCCTGTCATCATACTGGAGGGTCCCCGGGTGAGGTTTAAGGAGTACTCACCTCTCTTTTGATACTTCTCTCTTTCCTTCTGACAACATCCCCTCTTTAATTGCCACTCATGCACACTCAATTTAAACAGAGTCCCTTGTATTTAGCGATCGACTAGTGGCAATGAAGTGGACATGTTATCTGCACGCTTATTTCTTGTTTAGTTAAGTGTCCTCTGTACGTCTCTGGAGCTCTTAATTCAGAGCGAGTGATGATGTGGATTCTGATCATCCAGCCATCCATAACTCTTTAATTCCTCTCTCAAATGTCCTCTCCGATCTGCCTGAGAAGTCTGTTTGACCTCCTCCACTGTCTTTCTCTCTCTCATTGTCTTTCTATTGTTTTTCTTCCTGGCCCTACAGGAAAGGTTGGCCCCCGCGGTGGTTTTTACAATCTGATTGAGTAATGAGAGGAAATTAAGAGTTCATGTGCTTCACAGGCAGACAGGGGAGAGAAGAGTCAAACTTCGGTGCAGGAAAACAAAACGTATTTTAGCCATTTCTGGGGGCTGCAGACAGAGTACCACTAAAGAGCGCATGGAGTGTTCTACAGTGAGGTTCTGCTGCTTCCATGCAGAGAAATCTAAAACTCGGATTAGTTTCCATCAGTTGAGGTGAGGACATAGCAAAGATAGGGAGACCTGTGTTTCACTTTTTTCACATCCAGAGGCTCTCGATCAGCACTGCATAATCATTTGACCTCATCACCCAGGTAGCCAGGTGGCTAATGTTTGCTGACTGTCTGCACAATCAGCTGTGTTTTGGCCCTGAGTGGGGGATGTTTGGCGCACCTCTCGCCCCTACATGGCTGCCAGATTTGGCAAAGGTGTGGACTCATGTTAGCAGCCGTTAAGGCATCTCTGGGCTGGTGTCAGATTCCAAAATCGGGCGAGTGTGCGTGATCCTATTCTGACACAAAGTTTAATGACTAGGCCACTAATTGGCCAAATTATTTTGCGTGATGGCTGCTTATTAACCATTAAATATCTTCTTTTAACAAACCTGTGCACCAGCCTTCTACCACACCATGTGAAGTTGATCGGAATTGGGCATCAGGTTCCAAATTCTAAAAGTTTTATTTTATAAAACTTTTTGGACAATATCAAGAAAAAAAAGGAGCTTGCACACTATATATGTGCTCCCAAAAAGACGATTTATTAACTAGAATCATGCCCAGGGCTCGCCGTCTTCTCGGGAGCATCTGTTCAGTGTACAGGCACCTTTTACTTCATATAGTTTTCATAAATCTTTTCATCACACTACATCACTGCCATTGCTTTATACTTGGTCTGTGCTTCGCACGCTCTCAATATCAGTAGTTAATATAATGAATAACCCTAATAGAAGAAACGCAGGATAAAATGTCAAAAGTATTAGAAGGACTACCTAGTTTAGGCTGTCACCACTGTGTTTGTGTCATTTGTAGAGGATGTGCCCAGTCTGTAAATCAACTTCATGCTCTAAGAGTCACATATGAGAAGCTGTAATGAAGAAATGAAGAAGTGACTTTCAAAATCTGATCAAGAAGAGGTTATTCACTTCTCCTCAGATAGCTTGGCTCACTTCGTATTTCATGATTGCCTTCGTTGACCGTTGTCACATTTGTCCTTGAAGTGTGTTTCTTTTGTCACACGATCTTTCATGTGACAATTCGGCAATTTTCATCCACAGAACAACCTTAAAAACCCAGTGACCATAAACTAATTTGAACAATAATGAACGTGTAACACACATTTAATGCTCGTACAGAAATTCAGCTTGTGTGAGTTTACAAAAGCGACCAGTAAGGGACAAATGGAGGCACATCAGCATTGAGTGCATGTTCAAACAATCTGCATTGGCCCCATGTGGTGGATTTACACTGATAGAATAAGTGACTCTGATTTCATGCATAACATGCGCCTAATGCAATTCAAAACTCTTACTTTGATAACAACAATAATTCAATTAATGTATTTACTTTCACAGCTAAAGAATGCTCTCTTACTATTTCCAATTTCATGTGCTCTTGCACAGCGTGATAATTGATTGAATGCATATGCGTCCCCCCTAAGTGGTTGCACAAATAAAGCCCCGGCTGTTATAAATTACAGTTATATTAGCCCCATGATAGTCCTGTTCCCTGCTAGCAACTCCCACATTATTATTCCAGAGAGGGAAACCACGAAGGCTAGATATAAACAAAGGTAATAGCTGTAAGAAATGGACATCTTAGGGTTCATTAAGCAAACGTAGTACCTTGTGAAATCCCAAAATGTCCAAACCATAAGTAAATGCAACATAATTTACAGTGCGTCACATTCTACTTCATGCATTATTAGAGTGAATATGCATAAAACCAAAACAGTTTTTTTCAAATTCTAATCAAAGTTAATATGTGGATATGTATGGATTGCCCTTTCAACAACAGCCAGTATGGAAGCTGGAGCTGAGTGCATTGATTTGTGGGTATTTTCCAGGGCTATAGCCCGAGGAAGAGGTTAGGAAATCAATATATGAAATATGTCATGAGAGCCAACAGGAACATGAAGCTTCAATATTGTGTTTGCATTGCCAAGATGATGACATTTCAGGACTATATGTGAGTTTAAACAGACTCTATTTCTAACCCATCTCACTACTTCATTTCTGTTCCACTGAGTGCTACGCTGAAGCTGGAGTGTTCCCGCTTTCAACATGTAGAGAGATAGAATTGTCAATAAATTATATCTATACATTATATCTTTGTTTTGTTTATACATACTTACTCTTATTCATTTACACTTAACACTTTTATCCTTTATGTGTGTTATTTATTCATGGTTCCTATACAGAACGCTGCTTTTAAGTAAAGAACCTCAAAAATGGTGGGGGTGCAGGACATTTGAAGTCTGTGCGATTGAGGTTGAAATGCCATAAATTGTCAAATATCGGGCAGGGCCTTTGTTTACCTTATTATTGACCATCTTTTATTCACCAGGCCTTTGTTTTTTTAAATTTTTTTTTATTACAGACCAGTCTTTCTGTCTAACTCTGTCATATTTGTAAATATATTTTTCCATACTTTAATTATAAGCCTCTTTCTTTTCCGGTCTGCCACCAGTAATCGTGATAATTTACTGTTGCTGCTGTTCGCTGTTGATGCTACCTCAACCCTTCCTGCATCTGCTTCCCATTAAAAGCCTTCCATCGGTTCAGGGGGCATATTTCCCAAATGAATCCTGTTAATGCTGCTGTATAGTGTATAGCTGTATGTGGTCTCTGGTGTGTATATATACAGCATATTTGTTTTATGTACGTGTGTGTTCGTTTGTGAAAGTAGTGGGACGCGTATAGATGTTTAACCTTTTGTTAGATTTTGCTAAATATAATTATAATGTATCATTACGCATGAGTTAATACATGACAGAATGTTGTAAATTTGGCTTGTACCATACAGTAAATCAACACGGCAGTGTTTATTGTCCAGAAAATATAAGTTACTTGTAACGTCCTGAACATGATTTTGCAACCCTGTCTCCCAGAAATTACTTTTATATACTACTAATTCACTTTTCTAGCTTTTTTCAGTGAATGAAGTGCTTCGTTGTAGTGCAACGTGAAGGTAGGCGCTCAGGGTGGAAGGTGGGCGTACAAAGCACAAGGCTAGACACGTAGACACGATGTGTTTCATGCTAGATGTCACTGTTGACTTTTTCCAATATTTTGGTGCTTTGAGTATTTGAGTACCTAAAGTAACCATAGAAATATTATATTGCAAGGGTTTATATTGTAATAAAAGCAAATGAAATACATTGTCAGTGAACGTTAAGCATATTATAGGTCTTGTGAGGGGAGATTCTTTATTTGAAACAAGGCTCTAAGGAAACAGGGTGTTGTATGCTATACAGATTGTAAAGCCCATTAAAGCAAGTAGAACTGTTCCAAATATCATCCCATACTGTACAATATATCCACTATTTCATTATTATATATTATATAGTCTAGCATATATTTTGGTGCCTGACAAATTTACATACGAAGGACGTATACATAAATGCAAAGCAGAAAAATTAGATATTAATGTGTTACTTAATGTATTATTGATCACAGAGGAGGAAAGTATCCACAGCCCAAGGTCAGATTCCAGCTCGCTGTCCTGTTCTGACATGACACCTGTCCAATTTGACAGGTCAGTTTCTGCATGGTTCAGAGCTCAGTATTCTTCTTTCTACTCTACCCTCCTTAATGCCATTCATTGCCCTGTTCGTCACCGAATCAGCTCTGAACAACAATATCCTGTTCATCACAGCTCCGTGCAGGCTGGCCCCTGGCTGTCAACACATCATCCAGAGAGAATGAATAAATAAGTAATTGGAGGGGGGGGGATTGCACTGTAGGCTGAGATGTTTGCTGCAGCCTTAACAAAGCCTTGGGGCATTGGAGCAAACCCAACCTGCTCTGGACTTCCCCTAATCAGCCGCTGTCCATCATGGCTGCCCCCGCTCTGCTGCTGCTGAGTCGGCTGATCCGGGGAGCCGCTGACTGCCCACCCGCCTCCACCAGCGCAGCCGCCGCCAAACTGCTATCTCTAAATATACACAAATTAGCTGCGTTACTGAGGCATGCTCCGGGGCATCATTTAATTGGCAGATACTGAATGACACCCTCCACTCTGTTTCTTCTTCTTCTTTCGATCTGGCAGCGAGAGAGAGAAGTACAAACCCAGGCACAGGCAGAGATTTTGGAAGTCACCTTGGCTCAAACCAGCAGGCTTTACCTTCCTCCCATCCAACACCATGTATTCCTGCATATTATTTTCATATATTTTGCAATCAGGCACTGCACTTCATTGATGCGCTCTGGTCAGCATATCTGTTTACTGCAACTACCCACAAGAAAAGTATGCGGCACTCGCACTCATGCATTTCAAGGTTCAGAGTTTGATCTTCCTGCTGGCTATCCAGCTGCTATCTCTGACCGACTTAACGGTTGTATTTGCTAATATTTAGCACGGCAATGTCGAGCATAAATCCTCAAAACAGACCACTAAAGACACTGCAGAAGTGCCCTAAGCTTGCAGTTATTCTAATGGCAACTAGATTCTGGCTTAGACAAAACTCAGGCTGTATTGAGGTCATTTGAAATGTATTCTTTAAACAGAATGTAATGTTTTACACAAGACGTTGAGTCTCAATAATTTATCTTTCACAATTGCGCTTTCAATTTTGTAACTTATTAAGGAGATAATAAGGCTTCTTAAAAAGAAGAATGTTTGTTTCCGGCCCGTGTGCTTGACTGACAGACATCCAAGCCTATAATAGTCAGTCCATATCCAGCAAAAATGGAAGCAGTGAGCGGAAAACCCAGAAGCCTGCGAGTGATGTCACAGGCACACTTAAAGACACGCAGAGATCCATGTTTTTCCTACAATGTGTACCGTACATCTTTTTCACTACCTGTGAGGCGCTGTGTCGTGGTGCCAAGTGTTTTGGTTCTTTGAGCATGTGATGCTGTATGAGTTGTGCAACACACCTTCAGAAACTGAGGGGAATTTCCAGCACTTTCACTGGAATGACACATACCAATTGAAGTGATACCGTAACATTACTTGCTTGGCCTTCTAGAGCTAAAGCTGGTCCTTAAAGTTACTTGACACACCAGAAAGACCAACAATCTCCAGCTTCAAGTGAATATGATTCATTGTGATCTGTGATTGTTGTGATCACTTGCATAATACAGTTGACCCATGACATCATAGTTCTGCTTCATGCTGCCACCTGTCCCATTTGCCCATATTAATACTTGCTTTTCTAAAAGCATGTGCATGGATGGGCAATACCTCTGGCTTTGTTGTGCATGTGGGTGGGAAGCCTGCCGGGGATCACGTCCTTGTTGCTGCACTAGCAACTCTTACTGGTTGGTCAGGGCACCTGCATGGAGGGGGATGGAACTGCAGAGCATTAACTTCTGGCGAAGCTCCTTGTTTGTAGGTGAAAAGAAGCAGCTGGTGAAACCGTGTGTCGGGGGGGTTAGCGCGTCTGTCTGCAGCTTTCACAGGACAATAGTAGCGTTTGTAGAGACAATGACTGCAGTACATAGAGAAACTGCAGATGTTCATAAAGGCAGTTAGACATCATCTTTTTAAATGCATTCATTACCTTCGCACAAATCTTGATATTGAACCAATAGTTTTGGCCTTTAAAAACACCCTGTTTTTTCACAACTGTCAGCTGTTTTGGCTAACTTGGGTATTTCTTTCTTGTCAGGAAACACTGCTGACGACCCCACCATTCTTCTTAAACTGGCACTGCAATGTGGGACAACTAGGGGGCCTCCAGATGATGTCTTTATGAACCCCTGCCTTTGTGAAGAAAAGGGAAAAGGAGAAAAACAATGCATGAAGGTGAACTGTTAAACTTGAGGACTGCACCTGGTACACAACTACCATGATTCAGATGTTGTCATTCATAGACATGCCTGGACGCAACTTGTAATTTTGTACGGCTAAAGTGTAACCACCTGTCAAGCTTTGATGAAATAATTAAGAGGCAGTTAGCTGATTGTGGGAGCAGAAGAGCTGATGCGTAGCCAGATCAGGGATTGTGTGTGCTCTGCTATTAGCCATTAAGGGTTCACGCTGGGCTGACTTCACACAATGTGGACGGGGACGGAGCTGTCTTTTATACAGAGAGAGGAAAAGCCACATTAATGGAGGTGGAGGATTCTCATTCTCTCTGTCCTTCCATCCCTCTATCATTACCCGTCTGTGGAGCCCCACGTTTGTTTCACATGCTCTTCTTAAGAAACAATAAACTGACCCCCTTCCTCTCACCCTGAGGTGCTTCCTTGGAGGGGACGGAGGGGCCTCTGAAAGACAGAGAGTGCAAGTGTGTGTGACGCATTGTGTGAGAGTGTGTTAGTGTGAGGGTCTGAGTGATTAAGTGTGTGAGTGTGTGTGTCTGTGTTTGTGTAATGGCCTGCTTGTATGTTCACCGGTCTGTGTGCGTGATTGCACGAGTAAATGTGAGAGTGTGTGATCTGTTTTCAATTAGCCCTCTTGTGTCCCTGGTAGCCCGGAGGCATGACTAATGTCTTGGTGGACTGAAGCCCCAGCTGATGTCGCTGAAAGGGCCCCCCATCTGCTGCGAGAACATCACAATGAGAAGCTGGGCAGTCGCAGACAGAAGAGCGCGACGGGGACTAAAGGCGACGAGCATCATGGGAATGACGGCGATGGGGGAATAAGCTATTAGGGACAAACTGTGCTTGGGGGCCCACCTTGAGATACTGGGTGAAGAATGCCATTAGCACTGTCCTGCACCCAACCACTAGAGCATCTGAACGACGCACGTGCACAGACACAAGCAAACACAAACACATATTTGCAAGTTTATCAAGGTTGTTCTGATTATCAGGGTTTTTCAACTTCAGAAGAAATAATTTGCTTCAGAATGAAAAGTTTCCACTGCGTGAAAAAAATCCATCACTGAAAACACAGGAACTTTGTTTCACGTTGCATGTTTTTTATTTTATGTCGTGCTCTGATCCCTGTCAATCATGTCACACCCACAGGACCAAGTCTCATCTTTCAAAATGTGTTGCCTAACACATTTTATTGAACACATCCATGTCTTATTCACTTCTTGTCTGGGACAGAAGCTGATTCATCAGCTAATAAACACACATGTAACATACTTGTGTGCATATACTACATGGACACTAGTAAATATTGTCGGCAATAAATGACACCAACATTCTCTTGTGAAGTGGAAATCTGGCAGCTAAAAAAGGTAGACTAACAGGCTTCACATGTTGTGAAAGGGAAGGAGGACCCAGATGCAGGCTGCTGAGTGGAGGGTTTATTGTAGGTTCCAGGAGGCAAGCCAAACAGCCAAGAAACCAAAAACAGAACTAAGTCCAAAAGCAAGCAGGTATACATCCAACACTTCAGGGGAAAACAACGACAAACTGACAGGGAGAACACACAGACTAAATACCCTCAGGGGACGGGAACAAACAAGACAAGGTGAATCCCATTACCCAGGTGAACACAATCAAGAAATCAGGGGGCAGGTACAGAAGGGAACAGACAACTTACAAAATAAAACAGGAAGCACCAGACTCAAAACCTAAAACACAGACTAAACAGACAATTTCAAAACAAGACGCGAACTCACAGAACTAAAACCTAGGACAGACATCTATAGAATGACTATAACCAAACTTAGCCACAAACCCTCCTTATCTTCTAGAAAACAAACATAAAACCCCCCAGATCATAACATCACGCACTAGACATTAAAGCAAAAACATTATTATTTCTATAAGAACGTTGATGAGTCTTGTTCAGTTCAGTTTCTGGTTGGACTGTCTATCTGCCACTGATCAGGAAACATGTTAATAGTTCATCCTTTGGTTTGTTTAGGTGTGAAGATTAGCAATCAGTGTGTACTAACACCAGACTGCTATTTGAGCAAACTGGGTGTTTTTGCATGATCTCAGTTAGAGAGGAAACCTCGTCCCTGTCATGTTAAAGAAGTATTTGTTTTTATCTCTGCCAAGGAGACTATGTTTTTGTTTATTTGTTTGAATTTGACTATTTGGATTAATTTACACTATTTTCCAATGAACTACTACACTCACTTCTATTTGATGCAGATCCAAATCCTGACGCAAATTAAAATAGCTTCGATTTTTTTGAAATTACTAAAATGAATTTAGGTGAGCATAGGAGTTACACCTCTTGAAGATTTGCCTTACAGTACATGTAGACTCAGACTTCCTCATCTATGGGCCTGCTTATATCAAGGGTTTATGCTTTTCCAGGGAGAAAAGAAAGCAGCATTAAAAAAAGACTTATGCTTTGATAGCGGATTTACAAAAGAAAACTTAATCGATAGTTTAGTCTTTTTTGCAAGGCTGTACAGCGTGCACTGTTTTCACAACACCTTGTTTCCAAGCAACTACGCAACAACTGTAGAATCAGAGATTTCGACTGGCTGCTTCGTCCCTCCCTCCCTAACACCATGTCAATTCCTGTGACTTTGAGGATCGTGTTTGCACAGAAAAAAAAAAAAGGGTTTGCTTGGCAAAGTCTGCCTGTTCCACACCGAGCATTGAGATGTGTGAGTCATAACAGATCTCAGCACTTACCATGTTGATGAGTAAACTAATGTCATATCTGACAGGAATAATTGACAAAATGAACGCAATATTCAGGTTGTTGAAAAAGCTGAAATTTTCCTTTGAAGCAGGTTACCTGAGGACAGTCCGCCGAAAAGGTCTGAAGCTGCGAATCAGCACATCTGAGGTTTTCAATGTTTTACCTGCTTGTAGGAGTCTAGCAGCTCATGATAGTGACAGATAGGTCCCCACCAAAGCTGCTGATTGTTAGTGATAAGGGATCCTTGAAAATAAACAACACACACACACACAAATCCAATAAATGCTAAAATGCCAGAAGAACATTTTTATTTAACAACTAAATTTACAGGTACATTTTGTACAGCTTGTTTTTATATTGCGTCCCATTATATTGCGTTTTGTTGATTGCCAGTTGGCAGTTTTCAGACTGCTTAATAAACAAATCATTTTCTAAGTCATGACCAACCATAAAATGATTTGTAATATGTCACAGCTTCACAGCATCAACTGCCATTTTGAAAACAAAAGGCCATGTTGTTTCAGCTTTCTTTCATGGTGAGAGTTCTTGAACTCTGCCTCATCTAATTGCTAAGGCAGAATTCAAGAACTCTATTATACAGTATTACAAATGATAACTGTAAGCTGCAGATATGATTTCAGCTTACAGAGTTTATCTGGTCATTTTACCAGACTTTTCTTCAATTAGAAAGCAGCAGGTTTTTTAAGTTTTCCAGATGTGTGTGAAACCAATCTCTCTTTTGATAAAAACTGATTTATTTTAGAATTTCTGCAACAGCTAAGATGAGAATAAAGAATACTTATTCATCTTACATTAATATCATTTATTTATTCATTTCATTTATAATTCCCGTGTGAAGTGAGCTGGGTGAATATTGTGGATTCTGGGATGCCACTGGGTGCAACAACAACATGAGGGAGTGTCACTTTAATTAATAAGGAAGGGGATGAAGAAATAAAATGGGAAGATGAGCAGAGGAACGGTAATAGAACTGGCTGGAGCGCAGATACACCTCTGGCCATAGAGAGAGAGGAGCTGAGAAAGGTAGGCTTTGTCTTTGTGTTTGTCCTAGTGACTCGGGGGGCGTCGTGTCTGTCGGTGTGTTTGAACTTCCAGCAGCTTGAATCTGCCTCCCAGGTGACGAGCAGCGGGACAAAAGCGCCCATCGTCATGCTGCAGCCGACTGCCACTGCAGCACGGCACCCGCTGTGCTGAGAGACACACAGAGCACACAAGAGACAGAGAAAACAGTCACAAAACAGAGAAGAAGAGTAGAACAGAAACAGAAGGAGAGGTGGTGAAAGAGACTGCCAAACCACTTTTAGTGATTTTTATTTTCTTTGTTGGTGGGTTTGTCCTTGTGGTTCACATGGGACAGCTCCTTTCATTTAATGTTGCCATTGTGCTTGTGTGAGAGAGAGCGAGCGAGCGTGTGGTGTGCTTGTTTTAAAGAAAACACACTGTGCTTTGCCTCAGAGTGTCCTTGGGACTAAACCTTTTCACTGTCCAACACTGTAGCTTTATTTAAAGTCCTCTTCATGGTGTCGTACATTGTGCAGTGCTTCCACTGATTTCCGATGTCAGTCATCACTCACATTAATTCCTGATCGGTTTTCACCATGGAATCGCATGAACACAGCAATTTGGAAAACTTCAAAAGACCTTGAGCTATACCATAAACCCCCTGAGTTTTGTGTACACACACACACACCTAGACGCTGCTGATAGATTCGCTTCGCTTATGCAACAAACTGTAAATTGACAAAACCATGCGGAGCTATGAATGGATATCCCAGCTGTAAAAGCAGATTTACGGTGTGGAAAAGGCTCGTGGACACGTCTCGGACTCTACCAAACACGATTATGTATGGATAGATGGCAGAAGCGAGGGTTATTCATTCTCTGGAGGACAGAAATGAGGCTCGCGTGGACAGCTTCCCCAGTCACGTTAAAGTGTACACATCCTGCTGCTGGTCGCCTGAGAACCTGAAAAAACAGCCAAGAAATATGATGTTGGAGTCAAATTGTCAGCAGTGAACTGTGAAACCCATTTACCTCGGCGTAGCATTACAGTTTACGCTGCGCTGCCTCAAGTGTGTGTGTGTGTGTGTATGTGTATGTGTGTGTGTTAAAAAAAAATATATTGATGTATTGGTTTTTATATTTATTCATCTTGACAACAATCAAAACCGCCAAAATAAAAGTTACAGCTGCTACGATCAATTTTTTTATATTACCAACAGATCAAATGACTACACGTACGTGAAAGGCGTTGTTCATAGTGACGAACCAACAGAGAATCAACACTCGACTCTCGTAAAAACCCAATGTACGCAAACTGCCCCGCTCCAATTAGCAGACAGGCCAAGTTAGCAACTAGCTTTTGACCACAGTGAAGTATTTAGCAACCAAAGAGCCTGATATTTCCATCAGGAGAAACCAAAACAGAACTAAAGGGAGAGTGAATTGTACTTACTATACATGGCCATATACATATGAACACATATAAATGAATGCTAATGTTGCACCATGCTGGATGCGTAAACAAGTCACTGTTTGCAACCAAGTTTGTCATATCAACTGCAAAGGTGATAATGTGTCAGTGCTGTGTTTCCAGCTTGTTTCTGCTGTCACCAAGTGGCCAAAACTTCAGTTAATGCAGGTTTGAGGGACAGTTCACCCCAAAATCAAAAGTACATATTTGTCCTCTTACCTGTGGTGCTGTTTATCCATCTAGATTGTTTTGGTGTGAGTTGCTGAATTTTGGAGATATACTGCCGTAGAGATGTCTGCATTTGTTAAATATAATGGGACTATATGGCACTCAGCTTGTGGTATCTCTATGTATTTTTGATTTTGGGGTGAGCTGTCCCTTTAAGCTGAACAGACGAATCAGAATCAGAATCAGAAATACTTTATTGATCCCCGAGGGGAAACTCTTTGTAACAGCAGCTCACTATCACGTCAGTCCACACAAGAATAGAAGAACTACAAGTACTAGAAGTGTCCTTGGGCAAGATACTGAACCCTAAATTGCTCCCGAGGGGTGTGCCTTCGGTGTGTGCGTGAATGAGTTAGTTTCTTTGGACTGATGAGCAGTTGGGACCTGCCACCAGTGGGTGAACGTGATATGTAGTGTGACGCGCTTTGAGTGGTCTGAAGAAGAAAAGCGCTATAGAACTACAGTCCATTTGCCATTTGTTTATTGAAACCTCAAAGACTAGACAGCCCACACATAATTACTTATTTGGAACAACATACGCAGATTTTCCTTTACTTATAGCACATGTGTCGTATGACTGACAAAACACAGATAGCAGCCCATCATGCTAGGCTACCTCCTGAATTCCAAGGAAACACAAATTCTTGCATGTGGCATTACCAAAACAGAAATGGATATCCACTGACTAAAGCACAGCGTCTTTATGCTCTTTCATTCACTGTGACACGCTCGACAATTTCTATGGATATCAGAAACTTGAAGGAGAAAACACGAGCGGTCAAAGCTGACCTAAACAGAGTTCTTGCAGTCTCCACATGGTGTCTCTGTAGGTGCTGTAGGAGGAAGTGCAGTTTGGCGTTGCTACAGTGTAACATCTTACCACTCAAACACAACTACAAATCCCCCTTCATAGAGAACTGAACGGTGGAACAGGGCTAAAATAATAGTTTCATCTAGTTTTAACTTCTGGCAATAAACAATGTGAATTTTTGTCAAAGTTTACCAAAGTTGAATTTGAGCAGATTCATTTTGCTGCAAATCCAGAGATTGTGGCAAGACAAGAGAGCCGACACAGGAGCTGGGATAAAACTTCCATCAGACTTCTTTGTGTATTTATGGTACCAGAGCGTGCAACAAGGCACAAACGTACTTGCAAACAGAACTAATCACACATACACAAGTACACACACTCTAATGTACAACTTCAAAAAGGCAAATGAGAGGCTTGCCACTGACTGTGATACAAAGCGATGCCTCTCTGGTTTGTGTGTGCAGCGTGGTGTGCAGTTTTTAACATTTTACCGTCTTTCTGGTATATTCTGTTCCACAGAATGGGCCAGCAAGTACCCTCTGACACACTCGCATGCAAACACACACACATCAACACACCGCCGTAATCCTCTTCCATCCGCCATCCGTTGGGTCGGGCCAATTACGGAGACCCCCCACTGCGGCAGCATCTTTTATCCCTCTGAGGAGGTGTCAGGACTGACACAAATTTGATCATTCTCGTATCAGGACTATGGAGATGTGAGATTGTTATGTTTCTTTAGCATTCCACTTTGGAAACTTTTGAATCTGTAGTAACTTCTGCCAAAAACTAGAACAATAACTCTGAATTAATCAGTAATGACTCGAAGAAAGTGATCATTTGATCGACCATTCGATTGACAATTCTGAAGAACTACTCATTAAGTCATTATTCATTAATATGACATTACCCAATCTGTTCTCTAGTAACTCATCATTATCAGCTATATTGTCCTCGATTCGGAGTTATTCAGGAACTATTCATTAATGATTCATTAATTATCAGGTTGTTTCTAATTCATTCCTTAGTTACTACTCACATTTTTGTGTACTGCACTATAAAGCTTTACCAATATTTACCAATAGTGTAAAATCTATTTCCTGATAATACGACTTGTATTTTTTTTATATACCTGGGAGTCCAAAAACGTGTTTACATGGGAGAGATTAAACTGACTGGCTGAGCACGCCTATCCACTATGCCTTGCGGGAAGATCCTCCCCTAATCTGCCTCTGATTGGCTACACCATTCCAGGTGTCTGCTAAATGCTAACGCTAGCCTAGCTATGATGCTAACTGGCGCTACGGACTAGACGTGTCCAGGTGGAGAGCGACTCAGTCATGGAAGCTCATGTTTATGTTCCAGTAGCACCAAAGCAGCAGAGAGACACTCAAGTAGGCTACAGGTCACACAGACAAGAGGCTTTTATTTCCCTGTTGACGGATGGTCTAAATATCACAGCACAAATGTTCATTATACAATTAATAAAATGAACTGAAACTGTGGTTATCTGCCTTATGGGGTGTTTTGAAATAACCAGCCTCCAGCACATTCCAGCGGGCCTGTGCAGGACTCTCTGCCCCCTATTATACAACAAGTAGTTCCGACCAAGCAATCTGATCGGTCAGCTAGACATTTAGAACGTGCTCATGTCAGCATGACTGCACGAGTGCTCATCACTAAAAATATTACTCCGCTAGGTGTGTGCCTTCCTTGTTTGCGGCAAACTGGAGAGAAACCAGTTCTGTGACCGCAGTGAAAATGTTGTTTCAAACGGCAACAAACATGGATTGCAAACATGGACTGAAAATACTTTGTTAGATAAAGGCAAGGCAGTTTCATTTATAAAGCATACACAGAGGTAGATTCAAGGTGCTGTACAGAGAAGCTAAAAACAAATCAAGTCAAAGTTAAAACAACATAATTCAACGTTATAACAGCACAAGTCAACGTTAAAACAACATAATTCAGTGTTATAACACCACAATTCAAAAGTTAATACAACATAATTGAACGTTAAAACAGCAAAATTTGAAGTTAAAACAACACCATTCAAATTTTAGAATAATAACAGTTTCAAGTTTAGAAACATTTAGGTAAAAGTGCTTGAGAATCATGTTTTCAGTCTGGATTTACAAACTTCAATGTGAGGGGCCATTGAAGACCATCAGGCAGTTGTTTCCAGTGTTGTGCTGCTGAAAGCTGCTTCTCCTTGTTGAGATTTTGCCTTGGGCACCAATAGCAATCCACTCCCCAACGATCTAAGAGGTCGTGCAAGTTCATATTGCTTAAGCATATGAGTTAAATATTTAGGGTCAGATTCATGTAATGATTTATAAACAAGTAATAAGACCACAATCAATTCTGTGGCTTACTGGCAACCAGTGTAGAGATTTAAGAATTTTGGATAACTTGCAGGTGCCTCATGGTCTTGAAGACCTGTCAGATGTCCATTGCAGTAATCCATTTTGCTGGATATCAAAGCATGAATCATTTTTACAGATCTTGCTTTGATAAAAAAAAAAAAAATGTTGTTATTGCTTTTACATGACATGTTAAAACCTAGGTCGGAGCCAATTAAAACACCAAGGTTCTTAACCTGCTCTTTTGCGCTTACTGCCTTGTTCTTTAGCTGAGCTGCGACCTGAGCTTCTCATCTTTGTTTCCAAATAAAATGACCTCTGTTTTGAATTTGTTTAATTGTAAGACGTTTTAAATGATGCAGGCATTTATTTGCCCAGTGCATTCGGATAGTGACTCAATGGGACCGTCATTTGTTGAGAGAGCGAAGTAAATTTGGGTGTCATCAGCATAACTGTGACAAGCAAGGTTTTTGCTCCGAAGGATGTGGTCAAGTGGGAGCATGTGCACGTTGAAAAGAAGAGGACCGAGAATTGGTCCTTGAGGGATAAAAACATGTTGATTTTGGCCAAATGTTTAGACTTTTGGAGTTATTGGAAATGTTTGGATCACATGGAAACTCTGTTCAGCCTTGATGTTCCGCTCTGGCATCCTAGATCAGCTGTGACACGGCACTACTAGCTTGAAAATACATGTGAAGTAAGTGACTGTAGTAGCTACATCTGTCCATGGAATTTCGTTGTCCATTTTTTTTCATCACATATCTTAGTTACAACAAGATTGAGCTGTTTACTTAAAAGAGAATATGTTATAATATGCATTTACAATATTGGCTATTTTTAATTATATACACATAGAGAAATGGACTGGCCAGGCCAGTTTACAGTAGGCCTAGATATAGAATTAGGATCATAACCCGGATGCAATTCTCTATGATAATTCTGTTGGCTTTTAGACTCCAGATATAATAAATAAAAACTGGTGGGACAGCAGCTCACTGAACCAACTTAAAATTATGATGAGTGAAAATACAAAGTAACACACTTGGAACACAGTAGGAACTAATAGAACTGTCATGGTTCAGGGATCTAACAATCCAAAAAAGGTGGGAATTATTTATAACAAGACGACCTTGGGTTGCCCCATTATCATAATATGTTTTTTCATCAATAACAGCAATGTATTTTGAAATAAGCAGTGTGAAAATGTGTTGACTTTGCACATGTAAATGCTTTTTGTTGTGCACAGTGAAGACCTTTCAAAATCTGAAATAAAACTGTGAAAAACGGCCTCTAAAACGTAGGATTATCGGTTGACCAGTTTTAGGAGTTTCAGTCAAACAGTTTTTTTAAGTGTGAAAATGTGCTACAATGTTGTGCGCACCTAATTCGGGAGCTCCTTTTTCAGTGATTGGCATAAGTTAAGAAATGCCTAAGTGCATTAATTCATTGCTTGGAAAAGCCAACAGTATATTGACAGAAATCTTGCCGCAGAGATCCGGCAACCCTGTTAACAATGCTTAATTTCATATGAGGATGGTATGAGGAAAGGTCAAAATTGGTGCAACACTGGTGACACATTTTGGCACTGAGGCCATTACTGCTGCACCTTACATCAGTGCTTCCTGTCATCCCTGACATATCTATGTGTTGCACTGATCATGAAAAGACTGAAAGTGAAAGTTTAGCTCTGTTCATTTAGTAAGTGTCTGTTCGTCTGCTAGTACAAAATATACTAATTTGAATGCAGAAAATGAAGGCCGTTTTAAAATGCCTTACACTATCCTTCCTTCCTTACAGCAGAGTTGAACACATTCATTTCCATGTTCTCTGTAATGTATACAGATACAGATGTGTCACCTCCTATGTTTGTGTATATTTGTGTGTATAGTTGCCCTGGCAGCTTTGTAAACACAGATGTAGCTCTGGTAAATATGGCATAGAAAGTTAGAAGTCGTAGTAAGCTCACTGTCAGGTCAAAGACACCCCAGCGGGGCTGTTGTCCAGCACTGGTCCACTCTGACTCACAGCGACACGCACGGCGTCTAATACTGTATACTAACACACTAACATGCACTGTGTACGAAATGCGATGTGGACTAGTTTGGCAGTTGCGCTGCTGTACAACCGTACAAGATATTTCTTTACTTCTCCGTGTCGCGCTAACAGGGAAAGGTATGGAAAACGGCAACTTTGGAGAGCTGCTGTCATTTTCGAATGGAAAAGCAAATAGTGAGCAAAAATGTCTGAAGATTTGTCATTTACAAATAGAAATGTTAGGGGAAAAAGTGATATCTTTTTTTCTCTAAATCTTGAACAGTGGCCCTAAAACTCAAGAGTCATAACAGCTCCTGAACTAAATTAACAACACGCTCAAACATGAATGTTTTCAGTCTGCATGTGTTATCATTATAGTGTAATTCATGTTGTCATATTTTAGAGTGAACATCCTACACACTCGAATTAGAGTTGGAATCAGTATTTATGCAGTTGAGCCAAAGGTACAGTTTCATCCAACTGTGTGAAATAATCTTAAACTGTATCTCGTAACGTGCAGCGTGGGTAGAAATGATTTGATGATCAGACTCTATCATCAAGTCTGACTTACTGAATGTGGAGTTGACAACAAGATAAATGTCTTCACCTGACTATGGTCCTTTAGACTCACTCTGTCTATGCTCAGAGCAAGGAAATGGCTGGGTGTAATTCCGTATCCTTCAACTAAATAAAGACAAGACAGAAATCATTGCATTGGGCTACAAAGGAAAGTTATTGCTCAGCTTGATGCCAGAGCTATAAAGGTCGAAAACCCAAGTTAGAAAGACTCTGATCTGAGGTTCAGGGACCACATCAAGGCATTAACTAAATCAGAATTGTATCATGCCAAAGAAATAGCAAGAATTAGAGGTCTCATGTACAGACAAGATTTAGAGAAACTCATTCATGCCTTCATTACCAGCAGGGTGGACTATTCTTAACGGTCTCTTGTTCTTCCCAGAAAGACCGTTCAAAGACAGCTCATTCAGAACAAGAACCAAGAGAACCGAGAACATTACTCCTGTAAATCTGGCTTCCAGTTACTTATGGAATAGATTTTACAGTGCTGCTGCTAGTTTATAAATCCCTCAATAATCTCGGGCCACAATACATTTCTGATCTCCGTAATCCCAGTAAGGGCCCTTAGATCTTTAGGAAGCATTCAGCTGGTTGTACCTCGAGTCAGAACCAAACAGGGTGAAGCTGCTTTTTGCTACTATGCTGCACACAGATGGAACCAACTTCCTGACGAGCTCAAATGCGCCCCAACCCTAGCCACTTTCAAATCGAAATTTAAAAACTCTGCTGTTCCCCTTTGCCTTTGCTTGATTGCTTTCTCGACTGCAGTTTTAGTTTCTTTGTTGCATTTGGGGAAACCTACAACTTTTCACCGTAACTGTATTTTATTATCTCAACTTAAAATTTCATTTGAATCCATCTTAGTTGATTTTATTCAGATTTGTAATGCTTATTGTCTTGAATGTCATTCTGAGGCTTTTCTTTTCCTTTGTAAAGCCCTTGAATTGCCTCTTTGTTTGAAGAAAGCTGCCTTGCCTTGCCTTCACCTGTCCACCTATCCTCGACCTCTACACGCTAACGTCTTGTGCCTCCTCCACCTAATCTTCCTGTCTTGGTGGAGACAGATTTACCTCTTTTCTGTGCACAGTTCGGGTACAGTATCTCTCATTTAGACACATCGTGGATATTTTATGTAAATGTCAGCGACTGCTCGCAGATACAATTTAGAGAACACTCTTTTGTTGTGTACTGCACATCACGAATTAAAACATGTAGTGGGTGAATAGATGTATGTGTGTGCGTCCTTGTGTGTCTGCGTACGTGTGTCATGACTTGTGGTTTGCCGACTTTCCGACTGTGGCCCTCTGAAGCCCAGCTGACTCTATAAATACCGTGTGGAGCTTTACATAAGTGTGGTTGACATTAATGTGGCAGGCTTTCCTCCCTTTTTCCTCTGCCGCACTGACACACACTCAGTCTTACTCACAAATAGCTGCTTCTCAAGTTACGGCCCGTAGACCGTCGCTGCTGCTCACCAGTAAGATTTTATTTAAAGAAGCACAATTATGGGAAATAAAATGTTCCAGTATTTAAAGATAATAAACACAGACACACGTGTTCGAGTGGTTACATCGAGAGGATACCATTTTTCAAAAATCCACTGGTTTTCCAGGAACGTTCAGTGTAACTCCAGGTAATGCATCGAAGCTGAAATTGGCCTTGATTTGATCTCTGAGGAAAAAGTTGCTGAAATCTGTCTAATCAGGCCACTTTGTGGCATCATAACTGAAAAGATTTTGCTCATCAGCTTTTACCTCACTTGAATGACAGGGGATGGGGTTCCCTAATTACACTCACATGTACCTCACTTTTATTTATGTATGTAAAGGATGTATTTTCCTTACACCTAAGAGGGACAGATGTAAGCAAAAAAAAAGGCAAGGAAAGAGGAATTGAGGAAACGTGTATGTAGTGAAAAGTGCAGTCCTTCTTTCTCAAGTGTCCTCTAAAAAAACAGATTCTTATAAGTGACGGGCCTGGGCTGCCACTCAGGACTGAACCGTCAGCCCCGACACCTGCTTTTAACCCGATGGTATGATCCCTGCCTCTCAGGTGAAAGAGAATGAGGGGAGAAAAAAGAATGTGTCGCTCAGAGGGAACGCATTAAAAAGCCCTGGAGGAAAGTGCTGCTAAATGCTGCAAAATTACAGCTATGTTCACGAGCATATCGGAGCTATTCTGGGTGTGTTTAAGCAGTTTTTGTGTGTAGTAATAAAACTAAAACAAATGTTTCTGGCATAAAAAGGCGTACAGCATACATGGTCTGTTGTGGATGTGTGGAGATGGTGCCTGGGTTAACGTTAGATTCCCAGCCTGAATTATTATCCCAGTCCGGCCCTGGTCCGGCACAGCTGGATCAGCTGTTTGTTTAACTGCTCTGTAGTGACTTTATTGCCTCGGAGTTCGTAGTTGCACAGGTGCAAAAGAAGGTCAGGTGTGTCTTTGCTAAATCCTCCCGAATGAAGAGCTTCAGAACGTCAGTAACGATAGTGTACCAGATCCGTACAGCACTGTAAGCACTGGAGAAGCAAAGCAGGCAGCTGAATTTAAATTGTCCCTCCATGTTTCTTTCTTGGTCCAGTTTACCAGTTTACAAACTATTTTCTGTGTAAATCATGCAAAAACCTCAGTCATCAATACTGTATTTACTTCCTTAAACTGAAAAATTTATTAAACTTATTAACCTGCATTAATTAATTGTTGTGGTCACTTGATGGCTGTAAACGCAACAATGATATATGGTGAACATTTGCAAACAACTGGCTATTTACACCTCCAGCAGACATGAAGCAACATTATCATTTATTTGAAGTCGTGTTTCTGGCCAACCTGGCAAATGTAAGTCCAACACACACACTCCTTTTAGCTCAGGTTTGGTGTCTACTAACTCCTGAGAAAAATATCTGGCTCTTTAGCAGCTAAATGCTCTGTGGGTTTGTGACTATCATCACTGCCCCCCATCACCATACTGAACAACACTGTGTCTACTGTGGAAGGCTTCAGGTTTCTGGGATCCACAATCTCCCAGGACCTAAAGTGGGCGTCAAACATCAACACTGTCATCAAAAAGGCCCAGCAGAGGATGTGTACTTCCTTCCAGGAAGTTCAACCTGGCTCAGGAGCTGCTGATCCAGTTCTACTCTGCGGTAATCCAGTCTGTTCTCTGCACTTCCATGAGTGTCTGGTTTGGATCGGCCACGAAACAGGACAGGAACAGACTACAGCGGACGGTCAGGTCTGCAGAAAAGATCATAGGCGCCGACCTGCCCTCCATCCTGGACTTATACACGTCAAGAGTCAGGAAACGGGCAGGAAACATCACTGCAGGTCCGTCACACCCTGCACACGACCTGTTCCAACGCTAAAGAGCACTGTACGCCAAAACAACCAGACACAAGAACAGTTTCTACCCACAGGCCGTCACGCTGATGAACAGTTAACTCCAGCCACACAGTGACCTTAACATCCACTGTACCTGTACATTTATCTCATGGTTCATGTAAATATTAATAAACACGCTGTACATACTAGATATATACATGTACTGTCATATCCAACTACCTCATGTACATAAAGCAACCTGTTACATTCATCATATTTATCTCAGCACCATTTGCACTCATTGTTATACTGTTTTTGTATGTCCATAGAGCGCACGGAAAACCAAAGTCAAATTCCTTGTATGTGTACACATACCTAGCTAATAAAGCTGATTCTTATTCTGATTCTGACTATGAGCAGCCTCTTTCACATTATACATGTTATTATCCAGTGTTATTATAGAAAATATTATTTGGAGCAAGGTCATTGAGTTAACAGCTTGTAAGGGAACAGTTCACCTACAAAAACAATTAAACCATGCAGATACCTGAGCATTGCATGTACCGTACCTCCATCCCCTTACTGCCAGCTCTGACTCGATATTCACCGTGTGCTGCATTTTACAGTGGAGAAGACCAAAACTTAAAGAAGGATAATAGGACACTGAGCATGGCAGGCAGAAGAGAGGCAAGAAAAGGAAAAAAGAAAGGGGAAACCTCAAAAGAAGAAGAGGACATGATGGAGCAGGCCTGGGGGAGAGGCAATCAAACACCTCTCTCTCTCACACACACGCTCACACCACACACACACACACACACACACACACACACACACACACACACACACACAGAGCCTGCATGTCACTCATATGTCAGAGAGGAGGGCAAACCCCTGCTGGAGATTAATTACTCAGTGCCATTCACAGGGGGAATTTGGGGATTTTTCTCTCTTGTCCCATTTAGCGGACGCACACCTTTGCCCTGGGGAGCTTCGACTCTGTAGGTGCAGCGCTCCCAAAAAACCTGCCTGCTCTTTTCACGATGACCGTGGGGCAAACGCTCACTGTGTCTTTTCAAGTGTTAATGTGACGAGGAGAAAATAACATGTTGAACTCCGTTAGTTCTCACTCTTTCTCACTTTGAACTTCAGCTTGTGTCACGTCCGTGAAGAAAACTTGAGGCTTCTTACAGTTTGTAATTTAGCTTCAGTGCCAAAGTTATTTAACTCCAGTTTTTTTGGGTTTTTTTTACTAGCGATAATCCCACTGACCCACTAGGTGGGTCCATTCTTTACAACGTCATGTGGTGTGAAAAACTTTAGCCGGAGAACGTTGAATTCTTTGGAGATTACAGAGCTCTCAAAGATACCAAAATATATCCTGCTGAATTGTGATGAAATTTGTGATGCTCAAGACAGCTATATTTCCATTTGATGTGTCATTGCAGAGACATGGCATCTCAGATTTAAATATTGAATTCAATGCAATCTACCAAGAAGGTTTGATGGTTGGTTTGAGTGTTTAGTTCGCAGGATATCTCGAAAAGCTTCATGTATTTCAAGAAAATTTGGCAAAAAGTTAGGCCACTAAGTGTTCTTGTTACTTTTGGTTATGAATTTGTAATCACTCCGCACTGCTGTCTCATTTTCAGTCACTTATTCAGTGGAGGGGGTTAAGGATCCCAAATGTGCGACAAAACAGATGTTTGTTTTGTTTTAATGTAGTAGCAATGGTTTGCGATGAGAATGTCAAATGACCAATACGGAGAGCTGGCCAGACTCAGACTACAACATAAGAAGCAATATATGATATACTGTATGCACTGGATCTGAAATGAAACGGTGACTGTATGTCAAAATGCTGAGAGCGTTTACATCCACCTCAGATGGGCACTGCAGGAAATGTTGGATATTCTATGCACACCCCTTAAGAATGAAAACACACAGTACAGAGACAAAACAATGAAAAACATATCACTGTCCTGATGCTTTCTGACTGCACTGTATAAACAAAACAAGCGACCAGCCTCATTAATTCTGTTGCATTGGCAGATATTGACTATTCACAGCCGCAACGCAATTTCCACCAGAGTAAAAACACAATGTAGATGTTGTCCTCCCCATGTGGCTCCATGGTAACCTAAAAATATCTGGTGTAGATGAGAATCCACAAGAAGGAGATGAGTGTGCTATAACTGTTAGTGGGGGGAAACCAACTACAAGCGATTGACAGTGAGTATCTATATATGCAAGTATATGAAAACAAAGGCAAAACAGCAGAATTTGCTTTCATAGAATAACAGAAACACACCGTATCCAGAGGTGGAAAGTAACCTTTACTCTGCTGCTGTACTTGAGTACAGTTTTGAGGCTCTGTTACTTCACTTTGCGTATTCCATTTTTAGAACACTTAAAAGGTTTTTCTCCAACATTGTAATTTTGAATTCGTCTGACAGCTGGAGTCCCTCTGACAGGGAGTTCATATTCAGCATGAGATAAACATGGCTGTTATGTTGTTTCTCTGCAGTGTCATTTTTTCCGGGACTCTGATTACGACCTCGCTTCAGCCTCGACAACACAATACACTTTAGACTTATTTAGAGTTTTTTGAGTTATTATAGAATATACTCAACCTTACAAGGCTTCCATTCTCTGTTCTGTCACCGGCAGCTAGTTTCAGTCAAACGATCTGTTGCTTTTAGCTGGCACAGTGCTGTAACACTTTAACTGACGACGTTAAACTTGTCAGATCCGGGTCCAAGCAAATATTGACAGGCATCTTTTATTTCCCCTGTTGGCACCTTTTTACTATAACAGTTTTGTGATTTGTTGAGTTTCGTTCAGTTTTCTGCTAACCAAGCCACCTATTATACTCAAGGTCAGTCAGTCAGTCATTTTCTACCGCTTGTTCCCGTTAGGGCTCGTGGGGGACTGGAGCCAAGGCTGTACACCCTGGACAGTGGCCAACTCGTCGCAGGGCTGACACAGAGTAAGACAACCATTCATACTCACATTCATCCACTAGGGGCAATTTTGGACACATCAATTAACCTAAACATGCATGTCTTTGGACGGTGGCAGGAAGCCAGAGAACACGGGGTAACACGGGGAGGACATGCAGACTCCACCCAGAGAGATTGTGTGACGTTGGTCTGGTCCGGGAATCAAACCCAAGATCTCCTTGCTGGGAGGCGGGAGCGCTGGCCGCTCTGCAACCGTGCACCCCATACTCAAGGTCGTAGCCCTGATTTCATGAAATACTGAGGTCATGAGTCCTAGGCCCCCTAGCGGACCTTTTTCAAAACTTTGAAGACTAGTATTAACCTTTGCATTTGAATGCATTTTGAGAGTAACAATAAGCACTTAGGAAATAATTTTAGTGTCAACACATAGATGAAAATTGGACTACAATCCAACGCAGGATAAATCACAAATATGTCCAGTTTTGAAATTACTCTTTTTCAGTTCAGTTTCTTATTGCATTCACTTTCACTGTCAAACAAACTGAGCAGAGGAGCACAACTGCAGGATCTTTCATGTTCTGCCATAAATTAGGCTACCTGACAAGTGTTCTAACACTTGTCACTCAAGTTGTTACTCGAGTTCATCCAAACAATAATCCGTAATCTAAAAGTTACACATGGCATGAGAGGGAAAAATGAGTGTATGAAATGCAGTAGAACGAAGGCAGAAGCTTTACTGTAATAAAGACTGTTACGGCCCCCTGAACCCAACCACAGCATAAAAATGCAAGATAGAAAAGATACGTTTTAAAAAAATGTAATTAATTTAAATAATATAATGAGTGTGGCCACTTTTGGAGTAGGCGATAACAGACAGAGTGACTGCAGCACGGGAGACTAACTGTTTATTCAAAGCTGCTGCCATGCAGTGTAACTTTGTTATAATGTTTTCTTTGATTCAAGCAAAAGATCTGAATTCACTTTATGTAAAAGTAAAAGTAAACCTAACAGTCACCTACCATCTGCCACCACCGACAGTGAGTCTCTGATCTTTTAGAGGCTTCTGATTGCAGTGGCTGATGTGTAACGGACTGACACCATGGTAAGAAAACACCATGCACACACACACACACACACACACAAGCTGAGCACGCTGTGTCCCCTTCGACCACAGGACACGTGACACTAGAGCGACACTATATCATGGCTCACCCTTCCTCCTCCTCTCTTCTCTCCTTGTCTTTTGAAGTTCGCACCTCCTCGCTGTACAGTAGAGAATCATTTACAGGTGGTATTAAAACTGTCAGCCCATAACTCTGCACAATGGAGGCGGCTCAAGGCCAAACGTGTGTGTGTGTCTTTGTGTCGGTGTGGTTGTATAGGATAGGTAGCAGCGAGGATATGAGTCAGATCCAGTTCATTACAATGGTGCTTTGTGAGAGTGTCAGACAGGAATGTGTATGATGGGAAGGATGAGCTGTGCCAGATGCTGTTCCGTGTCAGTGGACCTCACGCTCATAACGCTATTTTTCCTCTTTCTTGTCTTTTGTTTTTTCTTGCAATTTTCTCTGCTTGTCTTCTTCTTCTTCCTCTTTCTTTAACTCTTTGCCTTCTCTCCCTCACATGGGTGAATCCATTCACACGTCCTCCACCATCACAAAGGAATGTGACCCGTGGAGAGTCGAAGTGATACTTTGGAGTATGATGTTACAGCTTTGACATATATCCTCTCACAAGGGCACGCAAGGGTGGGGGGATCTTTTGTGTTTAGGGTTCTGTGAAAGCGACTTTCATCAAAGTCAGAGATCGGTGTGAGAGTCCGGCGGGGGGGGGGGGTAAAACCTCTAAACCTCTAAAATCTGCCCTTCATTTCACCAAACAAAGCTCTACTCTTATACTGTTGTGTCATAAATGAGGAGGATAATCCACTGGAATTTCTTTTTAGATCAGTTTTAAGTTGCTGTAGGCCTCTGGGAAGCCGCAGACATTATTATTTTCATGTATAAACAGAGGTCGATGAGAACAAAATCACTGAAGGAATTCAACAGCTACTCTCTTGATGAATTCTGTCGGGGGAAGTTCGCTGCCCCCTTAACAATGTGTTGTTACAAGACCACATAAAAAGACATATGCACATATGCTATCACCTGGTAAGAGAAGGGGTTGTGTGGTACCCAGGATATGCTAATACAGTGAGAGAGTGAGTAAAAAAAGACTCTTTTTTTCTGATCTGTCAACGCTGAAAACTAATTCGATATTATTGCAAACTAAATGAACTGAATTTTTTGTACAACACTCTTTCCTAACACAAAAACAAACAAAGAACAGCCAAGCTAGCAGCTCTATTTGGATCCGCTTTGAGCTAAATGCTAACATCAGCATGCTTAAATGCTCACAGTGACAATGCTAACATGCTAATTTGAAGCAGGTATTACGTTTACCATGCTTAGTTTAGTGATAGCATGCTAAGGATTTGCTAATTAGTACTAAACACAAAGTGCAGCTAAGGATGATGGGAATGTCATATAGTCCTGGCTCCACAATGGTGGAACGAGCTCCCCATCGACATCAGGACAGCACACTCCGAACACGCCTTCCATCACAGATAGAAAAGTCATTTGTTCAGACTGCACCTTGGCCCACAAATAACACCCCCCCCCCAAAAAAAACAAACAAACAAACTTTCTCTGTATCTTATTTGTTCTAAATGTAGCAGTTCAGCATATTTCATGATGTTAATGTACTTGCATGATTCTTGTAATTTTGGGATTAATTCAACATGGTTGAATGCACTTATTGTAAGTCACTTTGAGTAAAAGCTTCAGCTAAATAAATGTAATGTAATGAAATGTATTTTGTGATAAACAAAGTACTGGACAAAGTCAATTTTTGCTCAGTCAGGTGATCACCAATATCAGTCAGCATCATCCTCTGGGGACCATGAATGTCTGTACAAAATTGAATGGCAATCAATCTAAAAATTGAGATATTTCAGTTGGGTCCAAAGTTGTGGACCAGCCGACCAACACTGCCATCCCCAGATCAATGCCGTTCACATGGCTGAAAAGGGGTAGGCTACATAAGATTTGAGATCCTTAACACTCTGACCTTAATGCTTTCCGGTATCTTACCAAGATGGACCTAAATCTAAAATGGAACCAGGTGTTGGAAGTCAAACCCACCTCATTCAGCTGACTGTCATGCAGTCTTTGGAAAACAAAATGGCACCTTTTGAAGGTTTGATTTACGCCTTCATTCATGTTTGCGTCTTTGTTTGAGTGGGCTGCTCTGAAGTCCTTTTTAAAGAAAGGCGCTTTTTCAAGGCACAGGGAGGCCTGGCATAATCTACAAACATAAGAGTATGTGCCAAACTACCAGAGACTCATGCAGGTGCTCATACACTTACTATTGACTTCATGTTCACCGTGATGTTTATGTGCCAGAGGGTTGTGTAATTCCAGTTCACCCCCATATTTTCATAGCTGGGTTTCAACATAGATGTCACCTCTCGTAAAACTCGAGAGCGAGATGATGTCAGCATGTCCCGACCTGAAACTGCTGTTTCCAACAACATGGACTCATTGAAGAAATTAATAACCTTTCTGGGTAAGAACACTTCATACTATTGATTCAGTGGAGGAGTTTGATTACCGCATGGCTGAGAGAAACAGGCCAGTTTTTTGGGTTTTTTTACCTGTGAGTGACCACCGTCAGGTGGCTGTTTTTCTGCTGCTTAAGACACATCTTTTTTAGGCTTTCTAACACGTTTGACACTGTGAAGGCTGACAGACTACATGTATGGGGTTTTTTTGTAGCATGCTATGCCCTTTTGGGTGTTTGTGTGCAACCATATTTCCATAACTTTTGTGCAGTTGGATATTATTGGTTTTGCATTTAGCTGTTACGATTTTGGAAGAAATGTAATACCAACTGGAATATGTTCTGTGGGTATCAGACAAAACATTTACTGCCATTGTTTACAGCCATTGTTGGGTGTCCCTACAATATCTAAATATTTCGGATCAATAGTCAGATGTTCTACTTAGATTCACCCTAATGTTCTGTTTGGGGTCCTGAAGACCCAGTGCCCTCTGTACCAGCTCCAAAAACATACCGCAAATGTATCGTCTAACACTATGTAAAGCGGCCTTGAGCTATGGAAAGACGCTACATAAATAAAACTTCTTCTTTTTTTCCCAAATCCCAAATAAGTCTGTTAGGATTTCTCTTATTGGAGTTTTTCAACAGTTTGTTCATAAACGATCCAACAGGGATTTGGACCTGTGTGGGGTCTAATTGACCCAAAACATAAGTAACATCACTATGTAAGATTTATATGGTGACTTGTTGGCAAATGAATATGGTCCATATAACTTATAAAAGAAGGATATATTTTCTTATTTGGTGCAGTAAAATAAGTTTTCTAACTAGGTTCGGGAACAAAGACCATACCTCGAACACATCTGATTTCCACGCAAAAGTATTCAAGCACACCTTATCCGTTTCCTTCCCCTTTGACTCAGTTTTCACATCCCAGCAACTGGTCTCACACTTCACAACTCAGAGATCAAATTCTTGCTGTACGCAGATGATTCAATCCTGTTAAGTCCCACAAAAGAAAAAGACCGTACACTGTGGAAACCTAGCTGACCACGGTGACTGATGTTAAACACAGAAACATGTTAAAGTACAGACTGTCCTCACAGCCTGACCATAGAAACAGGCCGATATATAGCCGCAGGAAACTTGGCTGCCAAAAGAGGAGCGGCTGTGCCACCAGAGAGGAGGAACGGCTGAAGAGACAAAATTTATACCTGTCCAGGAACAGCTCAGTAATAAGCGTCCACGTTTTATCAACTCAGAAAACAAAAAACCTAATGGGGGAAATGAAAGAGAGTTGCGTTATCGCAGGACAGTTTGTTGGTAACTGCCACAACATGAGGAATCAGACTGACCTGCTGAACTACATCAGGCCTCAGATTTTTCTTTTGTTTTCTTCATGTATTATTTGTAGGCTATAGATATAATTGGCTATATCCTGCACAAGCACAACAATCAATCATTTCTTCATGTGATTTCTTTTTGCATTAAGGGGTGGGTGGGGGGATGGGGGTTGTTTCTGTTGCTTATGTTTTTTTGTTTGTTCATCAAGCACTTTGGTTCGGTTTTCTTGTGCTGTTGAAGTTTCGTACACTGTTCAAAATGTATGTCTACATACAGTAAATGTATAGATTTCTTTATATTGTAATCGTCCACATCCATATTTGTACAGTGCTTTGGTAATACTGTATTTCATTATGTTCATGCTGATAAAACTATTTGAATTTGAATATAAGACATTCTGTCAATAACCAAAGAAAAGCAGTTACCATCACAGAAACAAGTGGGGTGTGATATTATAGGACATGGATAAGGACTATTTCGGCTACATGAAATAAAGGAGAATGGACTTCAGCGTCAAATAATGTGAGTCAAATACACCTTCTAAACCTTGTTAATTTGACAGATCAGAAAAACTGGTCTAGCTAGGCAAACGGGGTGGAGCTCACTAAATTTGAGATGAGCAGCTTGAGCAGGTCCGAGACCTGGCTGAAATGCAGAGGTCAGAGACACAGGCAAAATTCCTGTGCCACCTTCTTATTAACTTTTACAGAGGAGCAATGGGAAGCATCCTGACTGGAAACATCACAATCTGGCATGCGATGTGCATGGCCCAGGGCAGGAGAGCATCGCAGCGGCTGATTAAAAACGTTCAGAAGATCATTGGTATCAGCCTACTGAGCTTAGTGATATCAGTGAGGTGAGGTGCCTTCACAGAGCCCAAAGGATATTGAAGGACAGCACCCACCCAGCCACAGCCTGTTCACCCTGCTGCCTTCTGGAAAGAAATACAGAAGTGTCCACTTTCGTACCAGACTACAGAGCAGCTTCTTCCCTCAGGCTGTGAGACTGCTAAATTCATCCTCTGCACTCCACTATGTAAAATAGTTTTTATTTCTACGCCTTATTATTTATTCACTTATCTACTGTATACAATTTTTATTGAGTACCATAAAGAGAACTACACAACAAAACCTCTTTATACAGCCCTGTACTGTAAAATGATTCATAAATATGTATCTTGTACCAAAAGGACAATCTGACGAAAAATGGAGTGAGGAGCCAGGGTAGATATACTGCTAGACTGCTAGATATACTAGGGTCTGGATTGGCGCATGGGTAACAGGTGTGCAGGAGGCCTGCAGCAGCAGATGAAGAACAGGTGTGTAGAGTCATCAGCAGCGCAGCACCAGGAGAGCCACGCCCAGACACACAGGCTGATGCTTTTAATTCATTTGGTATTTCATTTCATTTGGTTGGAAATTGTGCTCAGTCACCTGTGTGTGATTGCTTGCGGCCTTATACTGTGTTGTATAATGAATAATTAAACTGGTGTACTGTAGGCCTTACATACTATTTTTATGCCAAGCATACTGCATAAGTGGCGCGTGTAACAATACTTTATGATGTGAACATATGTTTTGAAATCTATGAATGCATGTGTTTTATCTGTACCTGTATCAGAGTATACATTTTCTTTATTCATGAAACTTTCAATTCTTTTTAGGATTAGGGAACTGACTGTTAAGTCTATAAAATCTCAGAAAATGTGATGTCTTTAAATTGCTTGTTTTGTCCAACCAACAGTTCAAAATATGCTGAAATTCAGTTAACAATGACATAAAACAGATTAAGTAGCAAATCCTCGACATTGAATTATATAGTTTGGCACGTTTTCTGGATAAACGACTCAAACACTGAATCCATTATCAAAATCAAAATCATTTCAGCACTACTGACCTGCCTCCAGAAAACACAGCTGGAAATTATACAAACTATAATGTTTGTGTCAAATATGGCATATTCATGCAGACGTTGATTAGTGCCAGAGGATGACCGAGGAAGAGTTGACGACAGCATATTGCACCAGCCTTACCACACAGTGTAAACATAGCTGTGTGTGTTCAGCTAGTACCATGCATGACCAGACTGCTGCCTCATTCAAATGGACACAGCAGCTGTGTGTGAGACACCTGACACAGACATGGGGATGACTTGAAGGCGGCGGGCCGGGAGGGGATTTCACCCGCTTCACACCCAGGTGAGTCCTTGAGACTGGAACTAGTACATGCAGGTGGAAAAAAAGGTTGACATGGGTGGGTTTGAATTTGAAGCACAACACACACTTGCAGGGATGGAAGAAGTACTCACATACTGAGTAAAAAGTAGAAATACCACACAAATCAGGCACTCATTTTTTTTTTGGCATCAGAGCACTAATAGTGAAGGTATCTTCGACATTGACTTTATCGACACTAAAAGATAGTGTTGAGGAAATCTTCAAAACTCTTCAGGTAATGATACAAATGCATCGTGTCATCAAGTTTCTGAAAAGTTGACCACTTTTGAGCCAGCCATATTTTATGATCTCATTTCATACCGTAAGTGACATCTGAATCTGCAAATTATCTTAGTACAATTTCACAAGTAAATTCTGTTACAGAAAGCCTTTTAGTTTTTATGAATGAAATGCAACAATACATACAAACTACTCAGGACTCTTCAAATCCCAAAGCCTTAAAGACTCGATAAGACTTGATATATGTAATTTCTTAATCGCTTAAACTGCTGAATAATTTGATCTGTTATCATCTTTTTTTCCCCTCATAATTTATTTACCAATTAACCCCTGGTATATATCTATATTTATGTATTTTTTTCATCTGTAATTTTACTTGTTTTGCAATAAAGAACATATATATATATGTGTGTTTTATTCATTTTTTATTCTCCACCGTAGAACTTCCATATTCCTACGCATGAGTGCAACTTGGCTGCGCACTGGTCAGAAAGTGCTGTTGCGAGATCAGACTGAACTTTTCTTTCATTCATCGTCTCTTCCCTCACGTCACTTTGATACTGATTAGTTATCCCAGAAAAGCGTCTAACAATACTCTTGCCTAGCTTGACTTCTTCATTAGGCTTTTATTTTGGATACCTGAAGAAGAGACTACACATGCTCTATGTGTGCCTCCGCCCCAGGCCTCCACTGTTTCTATTTTCAGCACAAGTGAGAACACAAACAGTTCATTGTGAGCTGCTTCTCCTTGAGCTCTATTTTGGCACAGTCGTGTTTCATGTTTCAAGATTGTCTGTGTGATTAAGACAGCTGATATTGAGAGCCACCATGCCCAAACTCGTTTTCTTGTCTGTAACACACGATTATGGGTGCCAAGCACAACCATGTACACTACTAACGGAGAAAAGTCTGTTATCTTAGAATTTGCAAAACTGTTTAGTGTGTCTTGAGCTTTATTTTACATACTTTGCACGGGTAGAGCTGTAATCCTGTAAGTGCATTTTCCTTTGCCTGGAAAGTACTTGGTGCTTCTTGCCCGTATTATTATGGGCTCAGTGTGCTTGGAGCGCCACCGTGTGGTGTGTGGAGAGTTTGCGAATTGGTGCAGCCTATACAGTGCATCTTATCAAGTCATTTCTGTATATTATTGAGCCCTAAAAGTCTAATTTCCTTAAAACGGGAAAAAGTTTGGTAAGATTGCTTCAATACCTTTCCAATACAAATCAACCAGTTTCAAGAAATGAGTGTCAGTATCTTGACAGAATAAATCCGATAACACGACACAAGAATCAAGAAAAATAACCCTTGATTATAAAGAATCTTGAATCATATTTTTTCACTTGTTTTAAGCAAATGAGACTTTCAGAGCTCAATAATGAACAAAAATACTTGTACTTGAAAAATCTAATTGGTTTGCAATGTTGTCAAAAGTAGTATAAGTAGCAGCAGTGAAGTCAAACTCAGCCACTGAGATTAATTTTCTTCAGACCATCTTTGGAGGGGTGAGCACATGGAGAGACAAGGGAGGGTTGAGATTGCAAAGGGAAGTCATTGATGTGGAGGAGTCAGCAAGCTGATGTTGAACCATGTTGAATCTATAGCACAGACGCAAATCCTTCTTTCACGACGCTCCGATTATTTGACGCCATCCTCTGGGATGGACACTAGCACCCTCAAGTGGAACATGCGTAAAATTGTAGGTATTTAACAGACCCTTAAACTAAACTACCTCCTTCTTTATTCGGCATGTAGGTACTTAAGACAAGGACTCTTCTGATGACACACTGCCCTTTTCTTGCCTGTGCTGTATGTCTTTGACAGGGTGAGCGCTGAGGTGGTGGGGGTGTTTTTATGTGCCAGATGGTGCCAGTCGATGAATAATGCATCATTGTCTTCAGTCAGACAGGTCCAAGCTGATCTGAGGTCAGTTGAATGACACAGGTGGCTGCTGTGTGGATCACGCTGAGTGGTGGGGTGGGCCACCCAGGGGCGAGCTGGTCAGACTGGCTCTTGAGATGCAACACTCGTGTCCGTCTCATTTAGGTAGTGCTGATACAGTGCAACATCACTGTAAGTGTTTAAATATTTGAAGACATACAGTGAGTGTGTTTGTTTGTGTGTGTGTGTGTGTGTGTGTGTGTGTTGTGGGGGGGTGACAGCTGTTTATTGTCTCTCTCCCCCCTGTTGACAGTCCCTTCCCTGTTGTTTCCCTTCTGTCTGTGGATTGCTGCTACAATGGGGCGGGGGCGGGGGGTGCTCCCAGTACTATGGACAGCGCTGCACCTACACACACAGATTAGGGGGCTAATGTAGCCAGACTCATTTCACCATTTCACAGCACAAACACCCACTTGCTTAGCTGTGGGGCTTATGGGAATCTATACGGCACAATAATGTAAAGACCAAACAGCATTAAACCATTTGCCAGCGTACAGTGCTCTTCTCGCCACCCTGTGGGTCGGCTGAAACGACATTGGCCTGCTTAGGGTCCGACTTGTTTGAAGAAATTTCACAAATGTGATTGTCTCTTTGAAATCTTACCAGTTTCCTCCTTGTTGCTGAGGGTCTCCTAATTCAAATCGCAGTAACATTAGCTCCAGTGACGTGCACAAAACTCACACTTGCTTCAGGCTTCACTGCATGACCTGATCGCTCTATGTCTCTCTCGCTTTAAAAAAAAAAACTCATTTAAAATGCATCCAATATAGGCAAACACGTGATTTAAGAGTAACGTCAGTGGGAAATAAAAGAATTACAGATAACATTAGATATTGCACAAAACATATTTACAGATTTGGATAGTGAAAAAGGAGAGGCTGGATCCAATCAAATAGGTGCCAGTCTGGGAAGTATTGCGCGTAACCATACGTAAACACATCAATCAGCAGTTCAGTTATTCATGCTATGAATGTAGGCTATCAGGGAGATCCAAATATGACTTGGCAAACAGTACAGACAATATGGTCCACATATCTCACCACAAACACCTTAAGGAAATATTTCCATTATGTAACCTCAATTTTAAACATTACTCATAAGTATGCAGACACCAGTTTATCAGGTGCAGGGTTTACTTTAGCCGGCTTATGCTCCCTTTTTGCTGGTATCACATGTAGGCCTGGTTGTCTGGCAGATGAAAATAAACCGGTCAAAATGTCAAAAATAGGCCTACATTTTTTGGACCATAGCGTTTTTGGTTTTTTTTGGTGTGTTTTATTGCTGTTTAAATGTAGGCCATTATATCGCTATTCAAAACATACGTCCGGTAGTTGTTCTATATGGCTGGAATTATGGAATATTAACGGCCCGATTGGCAGTAAAAAAAAAAAAAAAGTCTATAGCATAAAACTCTGGCCATGAACCTTTAATCTGATGCAGACAAAGACTCCTTCCATTTTAGTTAGATAGGAGGCCATGTCAGTGAAACTCAACACTCCCTGTTTAGTGGTTTGGGGTTGCGCCTTCACCATCCTCTCATCTCGGCCACTTCACAATGCTGGATTTTGTGTGTAGTTTGAACGTTAGACAAATTGGGAACTTTAAGTATCCATTTGCCAGTAATTTCCTTTAAAAAAATCAAAATATAAACAGGAAGTCAAAATACATTTTTAAAATTACTTTGTACGAATACATTAAGGAAGACCCCTTTAAAACACTGAATTGCACAAATTGGACATTATATCTTTTGTCAACATAATCCTTCTAAGACATGCACCTGAGTTCAGAAAAGGTAGAAAGACGCGTTATTCCACTGTCCCCATTTTCGAGTTAAGAAACCAATTTAGGTAAATAATCTTGGACTTTTATCACATAGGTATTCCAATGTGTGGCTCTTCTATCCACTCTATGAAGTGCGAAGTGTTTCATAATCTTTTGGTGCCCATACTAGGCGGGTGACATGTATATCTCTGTTGTCACCAATACTCTGGTCCCAGCAGTACTCAGGGGAGAGCAGCCTGCTTGGTTTGTGAAGCCAAAAGTACTTGTTGAGATGACTCTCATCATGCCACAGAGCCTCCACATTATTTAGTTTGTCCTCCATGATGCTCAGATAGCAGGCATCTGCCAAATTCTTCACATTTTCCCACAAGCCTCCAAAGAGAGCAGCATGGTAGTAGAAATCTCCGGTTTCCATGAAGGCTTTGGATTTGGGGTTTCTGTCATAGGTGAACCTGTCCTTTGGAAGTTTGTAATAGTGGGCGTGGAGCAAAGCCACAGAATCCCCCAGAGCCTCCGAGCCAAATCTCCC
The DNA here is from genome assembly GCA_011952105.1 of Coreoperca whiteheadi. Classification (NCBI taxonomy): domain Eukaryota; kingdom Metazoa; phylum Chordata; class Actinopteri; order Centrarchiformes; family Sinipercidae; genus Coreoperca; species Coreoperca whiteheadi. The sequence continues at coordinate 5,873,012 of CM022485.1, forward strand.
CTTAAACTCTTGATCCACATCAAAGCAGAAGACATAATTGCAGTGGTAACGAATCTCTGATTCTATGGCTTCTGATATGGTTTTCATACGCATCATAGAGATGTCCTGCCACCTGGAGTGCTTTTTTACCTGGATAACCTTCAGGATTCGCTCAGGAGCAAGCTCGATATTTGGTACATTCTCCACTAGATCCGTAAACACGTAATATGTCACTGGTAATCCCAACATAAAATGTTTTTCTGCAGAGGTAAGGAAAGTCTTGAGGTAGGCATCCAGGTACCTTAGGTAGAAACAGAGGGAAAAACAATTGCTGTTGCTCATAAGTCAGTATAATGATGAGAAAAACAAATCAATATGTATGTTACATTTAAAATGTGCATGGAATAAGGACACTTTTACAGTGAGAGGTGAACGTACTTTGATCATTCAGACTTGACACCTTATTTGTCGCTTATTCCCCTCAATCTGCTCTCACATTTAAAAAATACCTTTTGTGCAAATCTGAGGTTTTACCAAGAATTGTACTAGATGAGAAAATCTACATTGCAACCAATATATTTCTTTAGCTTTGAGACAACTATCAGATGCATTCATATCTGCTGACCTTGTAGTCTGTTTCAACACTGGGGGGATTTCTTGTCCCGCATCCCTCTAAGCCTGCAGGTCTGCTGTCTTTTGCAGAATGTTTGCGTGATGCTTTTGCACATAGAAGTGCTGGTGTTCACCGTTGTTAGAGAACAATGTCACCTACTTTGGTTTGTGCAGGAACAGAGGGATGATGTATGTATGGGATGGTGTTTAATTAGTCGCACAACCTGCCCACATAAAAACCACAATTGTCTGCTTAGTTAGGTAATTATTGGCACGAAACGCAGCCTGTAAGTATTTGCAGTGACCAATCAAAGGAGCGGAGACATCAGCCACCCTATTCCATACCCGCCTCCAAAGTCTCAAACGACAACTTGACGAGCGAGCGTTGAACAGCTGTGAGTTCTGTGCGCTCGTAGCACGTGCACACGCCAGACACGTGCAGACTAATTAAATGGCGTATGAATGGGCAGATGGAGCCATATGAACACAGCTGAAGGGAGAGCGAAGTAAGAAGTAAAAAACTGGCATCCTCCTCCACTACCATTCTAGGAAAAATATATTGTTCTTTCTCACAGTTGCAAATGTTAATGGAGATACAAACCTGCCCACAGCAAACACGGTCAGGGCCACAGATGACTGGCCTTGGACGTGCTTTTGGTCGTAAACACTGGAGTCAAACATCCCCTCCCAGATGATTGGAGCTTTCCAAGATGTGATTGTTTGAACTCCCGGTCTGGCTCTGAAATGGAAGATAAAAACGCAGACATGTTAAATAGCCATATGAGGAGGAGATTTACTTTAGATTGTGTTCACAACCAGGAGCAAGTAATGAAACATTAGGTGCCAAAAGGAATTTGTAGCAGTTGTGCCATGATTGCCTTCTCAAAGATGTCTGTTTCCTTGTACTTTCCATCATAATAATAATTAAACAACCATAAGATTTGTTTTATCTTGTGAATGTTTTTTTTTTTTATGGACATTTGATTTGATAAAACTCCAAAAAAAGTAGTTTGGAATAAGAGTTTAATATGACCTAATGGTACCATTTATTGCTGAGGTAGTTTACACTGTTGACCTCTTTTGCATTCTAAAAAACAAACCAACAAATGTTTATGCTGAAATTAAGACTGCATAAATTCAAATTTCAGACGGTGTAGTAACTTTTAAGGCATTACATTTGCAAAATATAATCTAAGATATTTCAAGACTCAGCAATGATTTTTATGTTATTTATGTGACTCAAAAGAAAGTAAAAACAGCCAAAGGATCTTTGAGGAACAGCACATGTGCTCAGAGGCGGTGAATGCCAGTGAATATTGTGATCAATATGTGTGTATTGATTGTAAGAGCTCATTGTCATTTATCTATCTTATCGCTCCTACGGTGTTGCCATGTAACTAAAGGAAAGGTGTTTCAAATTCTGGCTTATTAAAGATGAAAAAATAAAGGCTTCGTGTCAGTACACTTGCACTTGTCTGGTTGGGGTTCGCTACACTAACAGGTACTGGTTAAAATGTGCTAACATTAGCTACCTGGCTGTGTTGCTAGCACTATATTAATAATAGAAAATCTATAAATATAAGCGCCATACACACCAGGAAGATTCACTGTCCAGTTAATGTGCCTCAGAAAGTATTGTGTCTCATTCTTTGTGATAATGTCTGATGTCTGGCACAAACCAGTTTTATGAACACCCTCACACCCTCTACTGTGCACTTGTTAGAGTAGAAAGCAAATACAAAGAGGCGGTGACACAAACTATATCGTTTGCCCTTACTAAACACGCAGGAATGGCTTCAGAAAACATGAAAACTCCAGGCCCAGATATATGCCAGACAGGTTTCATGTCCAACCCTTGGGCCCAGTAAATAATCAAAGTAAATGGTACATTTGAATAAAAAAATTTAAATTCAAATGTAAAATCTAGTCTTCCGACTACTCAAAGCACTTTCGCACTACACATCACATTCACACACTGATGGCAGGAGCTAACTGCTAACCAGTGCAAAGGAAACTAATCATTCACACACACTCACACACCAAGTCACAGAGCTCTGGAGCAATTTGGGGTTCAGTATCTTGCTCAAGGACACTTCGGCACGTGGGCTGGGGGAAGCTTGTCTTCCTGTGCCACCATGCACCTCATCACTTCTTTTTCCTAACGTGAAGACACTTCTAATTCTCGTTGCATGTTAGCTTACCAAGTAACTCAATATTGCGTTAGGACAGTGACATTAAATAGTCACACACAGTAATAAAGATGCTATTAACTCTCCAAAACAGAAGTCCCCCCAGCCATTGTTATAACCAGCTATGTGCACATTCCAGGCCCTTGCCAAAAACCTACAGTATCTTTTGGCCTCTGTCCGAACTCCAGCATCTCCTTATATTAATTTATCACACCCTTCATTCTTTCCTCGCGCCACTGATTATACTTTCCTCCAACTTTTCTGCCATGCTTTCCCTGTTCTTTTGCTGCCTGTTTCCTTGGTGCCATATTGTCTACAATGGACAGTATATATTCCTTTTCAAACTATACCTCCCTCCCCAACCCGGATGTGCATGTATGTGTCATATGCACAGCCATATGTGTGTGTGTGTGTGTGCCTGCGAGCGTGGAACATTGAGGGCTAATTCTGGCTGAATATTTGTGGTTCTGCAAATACAGCGGCCTGCGAGCAGTTACCATTAGCTAAAGATAATGCTGTGGATAGGTAGACCTAATGGTGTTGGGAGTAATAATAATAATAATAATAAGCTACACGTAACTTGACAGTTCATGCACTATTACTTTATACTGTAACATTAACCTCAACCGGTTAACCCACTTTGTACATTACACCTAATTTTAAATTTAGACTTATACCCACTTTGTAGTTACCTGTATTATAGTGTAGCATATTATTGCTTTTTGCCTTGCTTATATTCTTCCATTCTTGTGTGCAATGACGTGATAGTGAGCTGCTGTTACATAGAGTTTCCCCTCGGGGATTAATAAAGTATTTCTGATTCTGATTCTGAGTAATAATAACAAAAAAAATCACACATATTTGACTGATTGAAACACATCTTTGAACATTAATACAGCTGAATAACACTAACATATTTGATTTAACCCAATTTTCCTCACCTCTTTTAGATCACTTTGGTTTTTAAATAGCCAACACTAGTAACATTATATACTTGGAAGTATCAGTCTCTGTTGTGACAGCCAGAGGACCCAGTATGAGTACAACTATTATGTACAGCATGTATATGTTTTTGCAACACCTAATTGTTTCAGTCCTACTTCCTGACTTCCAAGACAATCGAAGGAGGGAGAGGCAGAGGTGTGGGCTTTAGTGACTCAGGAGCTGTCTATCCAGGGACGTGCACAGACGTTTTGGGTGGCACGGACTCTAGTGAACAAAAGGGCAACTCTCATAATTATATATTTAAAAAAGTTTTTGTGAAACTAATCACTAAATATATTAACGCAACTCTTGACTTCCTTACCAACTTCTTTCAATTCCCTCACGCAATTGTTTCATACTCAGATTTATACAAAACAATCAGTTCACGCAGAGGTCGGAACTTGATAACCTCACCTCCCGACCTGATATTTGGATTTTTTTATTCAATAAATATATTTGTTTGACAGGGAAGCTGTGGTAGTCCCGACAATTTCTGTGGCAAATTACTGAAATCTTGTGCAAGGCAATCAAGTTCTATCTTTTATGATATTTTGAATGTGTCTTTACACCTGCAAAGCATAGTAAAGAAGCAGGCTGTTATTATCCCAGTTCCTAAAAGCAATAGTCCCAAGGCTTTCAATGACCTCAGGTCGGTTGACTTCACTTTTCTTGTGATGAAAATCTTTGAAAAGCATGTGAAGCTTGTGACATTGCAAGGCAAACCGAGCAAACTCTCGACCCCATGCAATTTGCTGATAGAGCACAGAGGAGTTGAGGATGCTACAATTAATCTACTTAATCTGTTGTTTAAACACCTAGAAAGGAGTAAAACTCATGCTAGACTGTTGTTTAGCGCCTGTTGTATGCTGGAGTCAACATGGATGAGCCAGGTGGGTTAGTTAGCAAGGACCATGTGTTTACATCGTAATTACATATAATTTGCATATTAGCTAATGTCTTAGCTAGCTACAGTCTGTTGTAATGTTTGTTGTTGTTCCCTTTGACCCACTAACGTTAATATTAAACAGAGCAAACCTAATCTTTAAACTCATAGAGAATTTAAACAGGAACTGAAGGGCGAAATATTTGTGCAGCATAATTAAACCGTAGACTGTGTATAAAAATAGAATATGCCGTCCGTGAGTTAAACCCTTATTGTTGGCTAACCAGCTAGCCATGATGCTATCGGTAACGTTAGCCAAGTTGACTGACAAAAGAACCACTAGTTAACCGATCTTTGGCTATCTTTAATCTTTATACTGGATAGGTTGGAACTGACAGTCCGGCTAGTTTGTTGTTGAATGTGTGTGCACCTGTAAGTTATAAACCAAAGGTTACACACAATAAAGAAACCATCTTTATGAGTGAGCTTCTATCAGACATTGATTTACACATTACCTTTGAACATATGACGCTCCTAATATTTAACTGCAGTGATCCACTTGTGTGATGCAGGCACTATGGTACAGATGCTTTATCTTAGGTATTCATATATTTATTCTTTGACATTTCCGGCTTCAACTCACGGCCAGGCGACCTGTTAGAGCGGAATTTTAACATTTAACTTACTGCATTGTTTTGTTTTGTTTGTAGGCCTGCTAGTTTGAACCTGTACAGTCTCTGGGTTGAGCACACTGTCAGTTTCCACACACACACACACACACACACACACACACACTGACTCAGAAGACACTGACATTTTGCTTCCTCTCTTAGACTAAAAGAACATCAATCCAGCCCTGCATCCTTTGACCTTTTCATTTTGTTTAGAAAAATGCACACGTGCACAAAATATTTCTACAGCTGCAAGCATCCTTTCACAGGCTTAAAATCTTTAATGACCCTAATTTGATCCCATAGTTCCCATTCTTTACGTGCTGAATTTCAACTCCTCCATTCCTTTTGTCAGTTTGTGGCCCCTAGGTGGAGAACTAAACGATACAGAAATACTTTTGTACCTGCAGCGATTGCATTATTAAATAAATATAGCATGAGATGACGTGCTTTTTACGCTATCGAGGGGGTGGTTGAGTCTCAGTGTGTGTAGAGGCCCGTTGTCATGACTTTCTTCTTTGGAGTTTCTTTATATTCTTACTAGGGCTGTCAAAATTAACGCGTTAATTACGCTTTAACGCAAATTCATTTTAACAGCACTAATTTTATTAATAACGTGCGATTACCGCAGCGCGCATTTTCTGTTTGATCCGTGGCCTAGCCCGTAGTTGGAGAAATCCGAGAGCAGCCACAGACGTAAAGGATGCAGCAGCAAACACAAATGGGGAAAGAAAAGGGCTAAAATTAACATTACTTTTTTGAAACAGGTGACGTTACATAGCCTACATAAGTCCGTGTTTTTCACACTGTTCACGTGAATCGTGGCACAGTTCGAGGCGGCCTACAACTGAACTCAGAGCAGCTCCTCCAGGTAGTCTGGGGTTCAGTACCCTGGTGTGCTCCCAGGTCCACATGACAGCTTTCACTTGACCAATTTTGTCACGCGAACTGTGCCCCGTTCTGAGCTAAATAGCGTAGTGTAAAAACTGCCTTTATTTATATTCTTAAAATGAGAGAAATCACTGCTTATTCTGAATTTTTATGCTTAGGCTAAAGAGATGTGAAGTTCTTTGAAAAACATCTATGACCTTTGATACATGTCTAGTCTTCATGCTCTGAGTAGGATTTCACTAATAATAAACGTCCATTTGCGTAGAGCATGCATATTTGTCCATACCCATGTTGATTAGAGTATTGAAAACTGGAAAAATATGAACTAAGGTACATTTAGAACTGATAAAAATGTGCGATTAAGTTGCGATTAATCGCGAGTTAACTCATGACAATCATGCGGTTAATCGTGATTAAATATTTAAATTGATTGACAGCCCTAATTCTTACCCTTTGATATTAATATAATTGTATAAGTTTTAATGTACGTTTTGATGTTTGCATAACATCAAAATGTCTGCATAACACATTTAACCTCAGATACTAATAAAGACACCTTTACCTTGATGTGCGGCCAGCGTGCAGCAGCACCGATGTGTGTGTCTGTGTGTGTGCCTGAACAAGCCCAATGACTTAGAATGCCTGAACAACGATGACTGTGTCATCTAGCGTTGTTTTAGATGTTGTACCTATTATTATTCTTTTGTTGTTGTAATTTGGAGATCGTTTTCTTGTAAGTATGATCGTTTTCTCTTATGAGATGTTAAAATGTGTTACTTAGTTCAAACGATAAGAGATGCAAGTCCTAATTACAAGGTAATGTCTTCTTTTTCTTTGTTTTGGTGAATACAATGCGTTATGTTTAAAATAAAATCATCACCGCTACTTTTTCATTCTGATTATGGCAGTGATGCAAGTGAGGCATATGCTTTGTTGCCATTCTGTTAAGTTTACTGTGCAATTATTACTTACAGTATTTTTCATTAAGCCTCTCTGCAAAAACACTTTTAAGTATACATTTTAAATAAACTGACTTGACTATGAGCCTATGCAGCCACAATGAAAGGGTCACACCTCTTACCCAAAGTTAAGCGTGTTGTTTAAGTCGATGTTCGGTTTCAGCTGTCCTTCACTGGCCACCGGCGCGATTTCCGTCGGGACAAATCTCCCCAAGTATCTAATATTGAAAAATGACCATCATGAGACCGGAATGAAATCATTTTGAAGTGATTCTTGCAAATAAATCAAACCGGAACCTATGTGCTCCCATAGGTCTCCAAGAGCAATGGTGAGGACTTTGGCACTCACCTTAGATATAAGGAAGTGAAGCAGACAACGAGCAACACGGGGCAGCAGAAGAGTCCAGTACCCCTTACGTTGTGAGTGAGCCCACTGGAATGATGCAAAAGCAGACAAACAAAATAGAGAACCCTTCTGCTCAACCTAGATAATATCGGGTTATAAATGACATGCAGCGTACGATGTTATACTGAGCATGCAGCTATGTGGCTAAGCTGCATAGGAAGAAAGACTAAAGTGGCTGTTGACTGAAGAACAGGCATGATATGATAATCCTGTTTTGTCAGACAGGTCTGAAATTTTTCTTGCATAACAGTATCTATGTTTACAGCAACCATTAGACATCGGCATAACATGTAATCCCAATATATATATTGATAAATTAAATAAAAAAAACATGGTGCAAGTAATAAGATGCGTGAGCAAAATGTAATTTTACCGCAACTGAAAGACATTTACCTTAACACTCTTACTGTAATGTCAATACCTTCCATGTTTTGGAGGAGGGGCTATTCTACTGTTTTTTATTATCTCCTTTTATTAAAACAGGAAGAAAAAAAACAAAATAACTACTTTTTTCATCGACTTGGCTACTGAAAATATTTGGGAACCCCCTGGAAGATGAGACAGGATACCTCATAGCTGTGGAAAAAGCTGCCCCCTCAGCAGTAACCGACTTCTGGCAGGAGGCGAAGGTATATGTTGGCGGGTGGGTCAGATGGAAACCTTGAAGAAAACAACATTCCATTAACACACAGCAGTGAGACCAGTCACACAGGGCAACGTGTACTCCTTAACCATGGTCAGTGTCGTTATCGTTCGCTTTTCTTTAATCAACCTCCTACGTGCTTTAACTTCGCTGATAGGAATAAGTATGATGTTACGGCAGTAAACTCAAATTGAGGTGCAGCCTATATCACTCATTCAGTGCTCCCAGCACAATAGACACTCAAACGTGTCCTTCCTAGAGAGCTGTCACTTCTGCCTCTCTCTCCACCCAGAAACCCAACCAACCGGTCGAGGCAGAGGGCCCCTCACCCTGATCCTACGAGATCTACTCGAGGTTTCTGCCTGTTCCAAGGTAGCTTTTCCTCGCTTGCGCTGGCTCATGGTGGGAATTGTTGGGTCTCTGTAAATGTT
>CM022485.1:5908257-5923139 GCA_011952105.1 Coreoperca whiteheadi
AACTTGCCCCCCCGTCCCTCTTTTGCCCCAGGCACCACTGAACCATGAAACCCCACCCCCTCCAGATCCCACATCCCCAGGTCCTTCCACTAACATACGATGTCAAGCACCAGTCACTTTGTGTAGCATTGGTCTGCTCACTACCTCATTCACCATGGAACTGACGTCATTCTACCACCTCAGTCAGTTTAATTAAAATAAGCCCTTTGTCACTTTAATCAGACTGAATAAGCTATTTTTTTATGCACTTAAAATCTTTTTATCTGCACTGTTTGTTCACTGGTTTGCACTTTATCTGCCATGTGCCTTGCGCTGCTTTTAGTCAACCTTATTTTTATTTATTTATTTATTTATTTTATTTTATATACCCTTATTGTATAGTTTTAGCTTATATTTTATATTTGATCTAGAGTTTAGGCTCTACTGTTAGTGTTATCTGTATGCACCAGGGGTCTGAGAGTAACGCAATTTGGATTCTCTGTATGTATGTAATATACATGTTGAAGAATTGACAATAAAGCAGACTTGACTTGAAACTGAAGGTGCACCTTCGGGAGCATTTTTGGGGTTCAGTATCTTGCTCAAGGACACTTCGACACATGCCTGGGGGATCGAACCACCAACTTTCTGATTGGCAGGCGACCGTTAAGCCACCAAGCCACAGCCGACTTAGACCCCAGACAGTTTTTCTATGAATTGTAAGCTTTAAAGATGGTTATATGTAATTTTTTAATGAATTTAATTTGTTATGATTAAATAATAATAAAATAACTTCAAATAAAAAGAGAAAATGAATACAGGACAGGTCAGAGATTTTGAAAGATAATCTCTGATAGAAAGCAGTTCCTATAACGATAACAGAGGGCCCCTTTGCATGAGTAAATAGAACTAAACATGAGTAATATCTCAAAAGGCAGCAGGGTATTTCCAAATGTATCAAAGATAACCAGTGAGGTGACACAGTTCCCAGCCAGAAGTTGAGGACGACGTCACATCCAGAAGGAAAAGACTGTGAAAGAAGTCACAAGATGGGGATGTGGGGAAGTCTTAAGTGGCTTGCCTTTGTAGCATTTGTTAGTGTAAGAACTGTGTTTTTAATGTTGTTTGAGTGATCTCTCTTGTTAGAGATCAAAAGGGGGAATTGTGGATATGAAAACTTGAGCTGTGTTATTATGATGGATAGCTTATGCCGTACACACTAAGATGTTTTCCTCTTTTAAATGTCGGCCTCATGCAACATGTTATACCGGCAGCTGTAACGCCCCTAGACTGTAACTAACAGACAGATGGATAAGACGAAGTGGGCGAAGGGTCAAACCAAGTTCAGAAGTAAACAGGAACGTAGGGAGACAAAGAGTTGTAAAATAATGAGTGATGAACAGGGTGTGGCTTTAACATATAACCAACTCCTTTGTCCCTTAAACTTCAGACACAACTGGGGGAGCCGTAGCGTTTAGAAGGTTAACCCTTTAGGCGCCAGGGTTTATTTTTAAAAGTTATTTCTGATTTCTGAGATCCAAATTTCAAAAGGCTGTGGTTTGAAAATGATAAGAGATAGAGTCCTACTCTAAACTAGAAAAATGTCAGGTATGACCCAAAGTATATGAGTGAAATAATTGTATGCGTCTAATTTACATCTAATTTGCATATTGTGACGTTATATATTGGCAGTTATGTTATTTTCAGTCCATGCAGGATGATGAACATATTATAATAAGTTTTTTCTTTTTCTGAAAATAATAAATAATTAATAACAGTAACTTGTAAAGCAACATTAGTAAATTATAACTACAACTTCAAATTTACCATAACTAGTCAAATATATGGAAATAGATATGAGAAATATATGTAATGTAGGTGTTTGGTTGTAGAAGCTTTATCTGTTATTATCTATCCAAATGGCATAGGATGTAGTTTTTCAGAGACTAGTTTCCTCGTTTCTTTCACTTATGTTGGGCAAAGTGTGGGGAAAACGGCGTGTGCTCCGTGTACACTGAGAGACGCACCAGCAGCGGCGCCGCCCAACAAGCACTCATCCCCAGCCACACGCACACGCTCATGCTCGCTCTCATTCTCACTTTCACTCGGCTGAAAAGAATCTACAAGCCGATGTTCTCCCTTAGAATCAGACTCAGCCATTACTAAAGACAAAGCTTCATCACGAGTGTATTTTTTATTTGCCATTTTCGCGTTTTCCAGCTAGCACGTAGCGAACGCTGCTTCCACTGAGTCGGTCTCACGGCAGTAACACTCGCACTGAGATGCTAACAGAAGACGCGTGCTTGAGGTCTTCTTCTACGAAATATTGAATGGCAACACATGATAATAGTGGGCTAGAAACGAAGTACAGGGTGTCTGACATCTAGTGGAAGGGAGTAGAAACATGATTTAGCACGTAAACCGGAAGTAGTGGCTGTTTTTTCCAGTTACGCTGCTTGTCGCAATTTTGCGAACTCCAGCACTGACGCCATCGGGCAGTGAACTGGGTCACGATGGCACTCCTGGCACCATGTAGTGAAAAATTTCCACTTGCCCGCTTACAGTTTCCTCATGGAAGGGGCTCTAGAGTGTACCTTGGTAGAAAGACCGGCAGCTCAGAGGTGGTCCCCGTCAGGGGCCAGACCCACAGCTCCAATTTCCTCGGCTGGGGATGGAATATTTCGCCTTGGCCCTGCGACAGCATGTCCCTCCTGACAGGAATCTCCCACGGGGGGCCATCCAGGCCTCGGCCACGGCTGCACCATGGCATCCAGCCCTAGGGGCGCTGGATCCACAAGGGAGAACCAGAGGGGGCAGTGAGCGTTGTCCGGGGACGCGAATAGGTCCACTTGTGCACTGCCGAATCTCCAAATCATCTGCACCGTCCTAGGGGTGCAGTTTCCATTCCCATCATCGGATGTGAGGGCTCGACCGACGTGAAGGTCATTAGGCAGGTCGGCTGGACATGCCTGCACGACCGCCATGGCGTACAGACATGCCCAGCCTGACCTGCTGCCATGTATGCCTTGCCCACTAAAACGATGTAGTGCGACACGGTCTAATAGGCAACGTTGGGGTCTTAAGGGAGGACGCAGCCTTCGGCGATAACGCCATCAGCATCTCTCTGCCCTAGCCGTTCTCCTTGCACCCACTGATCCACGCAGACTGGCGACCAGTCAGGCTAGAAAACCGTGCAAAATATAGCCTGGACCAGGATTTCAACACCTCGGTGTGGAGATCCGGAAGAACGGCAGGTCCCGACGTGGGCGTGGAGGTGTGGCTAGAAGGAAACACTCACTGAGCTTACTCCGGCGATGAGTGTCCTGCTGCTCCGCTGGCCAGGCGATATTGAGCCTAGCCACCATTTTCCACTCTTGGGAAACCGCCTCCAGCAGCTCCTCATGCTGTGGTGACTGGGCTGACGAGCCACCCACGTCACCGCCTTCCTCGTTCAGGATATCTAGCTCCTCGGAACTAGATCCTCTCTGCGCGGGCTCCACATCTGGGGCGAAAGATGTCGCGGACTCAAGGCAGGCTTCCGGATCCCAAATGCGGGTAGACTGTTTCAGCAAACAACAAACAGTCAGTCGAGAGCGGAGCGTCTTATCTCTCCTCAGAGAGGGCAGTTACCTTGCTCGCAGTCACCCCCTCAGGGCTGACAGAGCCTGCTCTCGGTCCAGACAGCAGACACAATGTATGCGGCTTCTGAACACGTCCCCCCGTTCCATGCGGAAGAAGCCGTGATGCAGGCTTCCGGCCCTGAAAACGGGTGGAAATAAGTGGATGAGCATGTCCTCCCGTTCTTAGTGCCAGCCGCCGGGCTGCCTCGGCAGCTGCGGGACCCTCACCAAGCGGAGCATGGAGAGCGGAGCTCACGCTGCTCGCAGTCGAGGACCTCGAGGGCTGATAGAGTGAGCTCTAAACCCAAAATAGCTAACCCAAACATGTGTGTTGCTGGTGGGGATAACGCGGGGATAACAATTTGTAAGAAATACTGATGTTTTGTTTAACAGGGAGGAATACACTGCCAGAACCGCTTCACACTCGTCATTTTCACAGAGACCCAGCGCACTTGCTGAAGATCAGAAGACTGACATCAACAGTGAAGCCGGCTCCCTTTGTTCCTCCGGTTCCGCCGGCGTGCATCATGTGTTGACGTTAAACCCAATCAAGACTAGTTGATACAGAGATTCATAGGCGGTCACGCTGAGGGCGTTCCCTCCCCATAGCGTCAACTGATGCAGCGTGGAAGTTTCCTTGAAAGGGAACTGTGGATTATCTTGCGCAACTGGGTCATGATTTCTAGAAAGAGACATTGCTGTTGAATTTTTCAAATATATTTTTTTGGTGCTTTGAGCACCACAAGCTGAGTGCCATATAGTCAAAAGTCCTTATATTCAAAAAGAAAATGCAGACATTTCTACTGCCAATATCTCCCAAACTCGACAACACACACCAAAACAATTTAGATGGATAAACAGCACTACAGGTAAAATCAAAAATATGTTTTTTTGATTTTGGGGTGAACTGTCCCTTTAAGGGTGCATTTCCTTACACCAAAAGTGAGCGGAAATTCAAATTTCAGTTCTTCTAAATAACATAGTTTTGTGTCAAAATCACTACCTTTGGTGTCCTCATCAGAATAACTCATCATAAACATATTGCAAAATAATGAAATTCTGAGGTTTTATTATAAATGTGACCAGAACACTATATGTGTGTAGTTTTTGCAACACTTTGACAATGTTGCACATATTACAACAGTTATTACACACATATTATAACAGTAGATGCTATACATAGTAGAAATTGGCGATATGGACCTTTTGGGCAATATTGGTATCAGCAGGCCTTTTGATGATAATTCGACGATATTTTACAAACTTTGTTTTCTATGTAATCAAAACGACAGACTGATCAAAAAAAAGTCCATATAATGGATTTCATTGCCTGTTTGAAAAAATACAGCTGTGCAGATGTAAATGAACAAGACTAGGCCTAGTTTAGCCCAACCGCCAACTAAAGTGCCAGCGGTTTTTAAGTGAAAGTTAAGAATTGTCAATTAAGAATTTCAGAATTGTTAATTAATTTAGGAATATTTCAAGGAATGAGTGTAAATTGAGCTGAGAGAGCAAGAAGATATCGGGAAGGTTGTGACGCAGACAACGAAAAAAAGAAGAAAGTAACTTGAGAAAGAAGAAAAGAAGGAGGGTGTTAATGAGCTCAGTGAGAAAGAGAACAGAGCAAAGGGAAGAAATGGAAGGAGGCAAAAAGATGAGCCAGGGTCAGTGCTATTCTACAGTCAGAGACACACCCAACTCTTCTGAATTTCCTGAAAATCAGCCAGTCAGTCAGTCATTTTCTAACGCTTGTTTCCGTTGGTCTGGTCTGGGACCTGAAAATCAGCCCTCCAGGTAGTTTATTTGAAAGTTAAGATTTATCTGAAGGACAATTATCAACTGTTTATTTCCCCATAAAATTACATATTGATAACTTACTCCCTAAAATCTTAAAAATCCTTAAAAAAGATTTTGTGTTTCAGGTAACGGCGTCAAGGGGAATGCATTCAAAGGAGTTCGAAGAGGAAATAGAAAAAACATCAGAACATTGGAGGCACAGCTTTCAAAAGAGAAAATAAAATTGAGAAATACAGGAAGAGGTTCCATAGGGCCAAGAAATAAAGTGCATCCGTCAATGCTTTCCTGGGTCTTCAAAAAGTGAATTGACCCATCAAGAGTTTCTCTTTAAACACTTTAGCCAGGTGTCATACACCGCCGTTTGTCTCAGACCCTTTTGTATAATTATATTTGTAAGATATTTAGAAAAGAAAGTAATTTCATTATTATCAAGACTTTTCCCATTAACTAAAATATATTGTTGAGAAAGGAACTGAATATATATAATATAATATGTATTTACTCTACTTTGACTTTGCCCATGACAGGTGTCGAGATATGCCAACCTCTCTCCGAGTTTGTTGATGAGAAGGGATCCACACAAGACCTGACCATGTCTTTCAAGCAGTATTTATTTCCACACAAACAAACAATACAGACATATCTGGGGAAACCCACATTACAGATATGTCTAGAGACACAACCCACAGCGCTTATTATGTGGCTGCGATCGCAGCATTCCGCAGTTTGGTTGATGGTTGCTTGCTTGGGAAGCACCGCTTTGTTACCAGTTTCCTTCGTGGCCCCTCAGGATGAGGCCTCCAGTTCGAGTCAGAGTCCCTCCGTGGGATCTGACAGGGGTGCTGGATGGATTGACCACAGCACCTTTCGAACCTATGGACAATGTATCAGACAGGTGTCTGGCCTTAAAGATGGCGTTCCTGCTGGCCATGACTTCTCTCAAAAGAGTGGGAGTTCTGCAGGCCCTGTCGGTGGCTCCTGCTTACCTGGAGATCGTTCCAGGCGCAGTTAGAGCCATCCTGCATCCCAGGCCGGGTTATGTACCTAAAGTACCCACTGAGGTGGCCCGGTCGGTAGTGCTGCAGGTGTTCCATCCTCCTTCAGAGTCGGTGGAACAGGAAGGTAGGCTGCAACTGCTTTGTCCGGTCTGAGCCCTGGAGATTTATGTCCGGAGGACATCCCAGTGGCGCAATTCAGACCAATTGCTCGTATGCTTCGGGCCCTCTCGTAAGAGCTGCCCAGCTACCAAACACACTATTAGCAAGTGGATAGTTGAGGCTATCGTTTCGGCTTACGAGGTGGGTGGTTTACCTTCACCTCTGTCGATAAGAGCCCACTCCACACGGAGTATGGCGTTCTCCAGAGCTTGGTGGTCGGGAACCCCCCTTCTCCGATATATGCGATGCTGCGGGATGGTCCTCGCCTCACACCTTTGTGAGATTTTACAGCCTAGGCCGCTTAAATAATCCGGGATCTGTGGCTCTCTTGTCCTGAAGTGTGCCCTGCTGGCTTCACACTCATCACACTAACAGACATCCCTTCAGCATGGCGGAGTTGGTACTGCGTTCCCCATAGCGTCAGCTGACGCAGCGTTGAAGTTCCCTTGAAAGAGAACGTACCAGATTACGTATGTAACCATGGTTCCCTGATAGGGAATGAGACACTGCGTCTCGCTGCCATACTTCCGGCATGCCTGTTAGCGGCTTGCTTCAGTCGATCAGAAGGCTGACGACAACAGTGAACCCGGCTCCCTTTGTTCCTCCGGTTCCGCCGGCGTGCGTCACGTGTTGACGTTAAACCCAATCAAGATTGGACTAGTTGATACAGAGATTCAGAGGCGGTCACGCTGAGGGCATCCCCCCCCATAGCGTCAGCTGATGCAGCGTCTGGTTCCCTATCAGGGAACCATGGTTACCTACATAACCTGGTACGATTTGTTGTGTTTCATGTAGGAAGAGAGAAAGAAAATGTTTCTTATATACGAAAAAATATTTATCCTTGTATATGAATTAAAAAATAAATAATCCACACATAAATAAGGTTAGCAAATGTATTTCTGATGCACACACAAATATTTATTTTAAATATAAAATAATAATAATAGAAATCCGCAATTATATGTATTTATATTTTTTTGCAGTTTTCATCAAAAACACATTTGGATGTTGTTACATTCATATGCAAACTGTTGAACCCGCATTTAGAAGCTGCTTGTCATGTTTGCCCATCACTGCAATTTTTTGTGTGGGTTTTTGCTAAGAAAATGCATAGGAAACGTGTGTAAGTCCTGTAGAGTATTTATGAAATGCTCAATGAGTATTGTTTCTTTTGGATGTGAATATAAATCTTAAAGTTGTTTTAAAGTTGAATAATATATAGAACGATAGAACAATATTATACATTTAAAGTTGTTAACTTTGTTGTTAAAATGACACATTGTTTTACTTTATACCTTATTTCTTTAGATGACCTATCAAACATAATTTCAGAGTTAATTTAACTGGCCCTTCTAAAACAACAGCTGGCTCCTGTGGTTTAAATGGGCTAGAACCTCCGCTGATGCCTCCAGATTGGCCTGACCAACCAGGTGGTGGGCTGGATCTCAGTCAGTTTTAAGAGCCACCTGTTCTCCAAAACACAAAACCCCTTTCATATATGGGATGAGTTGTGCCTCTTTCACTTCGCTCTTCAATTTCCCATCTGTAACATAGACTATCGCAATGTCCGTCAAAGTACAACTACTATGTGGTTAAAGCAAAGAAAAAAACGGCAGATTAATGTCTGACTTGAGTTTATTAAGCAACTGTAGTCATCGCAACAGCAGGTTCGATTCTGTTTTTCTCCAAACTGGGAGGCGCAGTGTCTAGTGCTGCGTTCTACTCACAGAGCAGTCAGACAGGATCAGACATCATAATGTGGACATACAGGATCAGTAAACACATGGTAGCTCTTGTCATTCTTATCTCTCTTGCTGTTGTTGTAGGTCTGTCCACACCCTTGCTGTACAGGTAAGTCCTCATTAAGTTCATCCTTCTTGTCAGTGTTACATGCACTTTATGGCCTTCAGCTAAGAGCTATCACTCATCTGTTAGGAGCCACACAACAATGTATGATCTTCTTTGATTGTGTGATTGTGTGTTTTGTATTGCATTTCAATTCCTTGAAAAAACACAAGTCGCAAGTCCCTATCGCTAAGATAAGGGTGTGCTTGTTTGTTTTTTTTAAAGATAATCATCATGTCAACATGGAACTTGATGTATAAACTACAGCCTCCAGTTCTGCTAGAACCCATCCTCCCAGCATATTTAAAAAATGCAACAGAGGACTTAGGGAGACACGATTGTAGGGGGCGTGGCCTCGAGGCTACATTGGACATGAGGGATACTGACTGATTGATCACCGATCAGTGTAGCATTCATTGAGAGCTCTAAAACTAAACTTTTGGGACATTTTTTTCATTTCAAGTAATAGTCCAAACAACATGGTGTTTTATTCAGTTATTACAGTTGCAACAAGGAGTTCGACAGATTTGCACGAGAATCTGTTGGATACAGTGTTTTTCATTCTCGGAGTGTTCGAAGTTCAGTTAGGAGGGTTGGGAGGAAAACGGGCGGCAGGACTGAGAGCAGTAGAATGGAACCTATTCAACCTTGTTTCTCCACAAAAACAAGATAGCGCTGCTATTTCTATTTGACTTGCAAATAAGCGTCTTTGAAAGTTGGACTTTCCAAATATACAATTCACTGTTTTGCATCAATTCCAGTGTAGAAACATTTCTTCACACTCTCCATCTTTTTTTGACGACTTAAACTACTTTTTCTTCTATTAAAAGTTACCAAAATCAAGACAAAAATGGATTCAAAACCCCTTGCTTTTCTTTGGAGTGACTAACATTTAACGATGGAGTGACACCATTGTTCCTATGTAAACATAGTTGCTTTCTCAGATAATTGTCCACAATTAAATTATTATTGCCAAGTAAACATACACATTACTTTGACTTTCTGATGTTGGCCACCTCTGCATGATGTGTGATGCTGGTATTGTCACGCTTATTTTCATCTAGTGTTGTGTCTTCCTCTAGCACAGCTGATGAAGGTACTGCAGAGTTAGAGCTGCTCTTTGACCCCGGACTCCTCAAACAGCACGCCGGCCTTACTGATGGTAAGACGGCCACATATCGGTCTACTGAAGTACCCGAGTGCTTGTTCAAGACGAAAAACACTGAACGAAAGCAACACTGATAAAACAGAGAGGACAATGTGGTATTTTACTGGCGAGAAGAAACAATTATTGGATACTTTTTATTACATCTGATTGTGTTAATGGTTTGCTGCAGATTACGGTGAGAGGCCCCTCCCTCCTCCTCTGCCACCCGACGCTGAGCATCCTTATCAACCTAACCTGGAGGATGAATACTACTGACAGAAACGCTGAGCGGATCTGTCCTGCAAGGGGGATCCCCTCCAGCAAAAACAACAGCACGTTCAAATAAAAACTGGAGAAAAAACAAACAAACAATCTTCTTGTTTGTGCATGTCCTCTTGTATTTTGATCCTTTTGAGGACAGGACAAAACCAAACAGAACCAAGCAGCGCCGGCCCCTTTTCGTACACACGTAACCCACTGCGCCGTGGATTTCATTTCTAAATAGCAACAATGGTGTTATTGCACTGCACCAGTATCAACCGACAAGTTGAAGTATTTGGTTGGTCAGCAACAAAAAGAGAAAAATCTCTTCCCAACAGGAGGTATGCTGCTGTTCTGGCCCTACCACTCGGTGTAGCATTCACTGACAGCTCCATCTAAACTTTTGGGATATTTTTTGAAGTTTCAAGTAATAGTCCAAACAACATGGTGTTTTATTCAGTTATTACAGTTGCAACAAGGAGTTTGACAGATTTGCAAGAGAATCTGTTGGATACAGTGTTTTCCAGTCAAATAACTGCAGTCTAAAAGACGTGTAAGATTATTATTTTTTCCTCAACTGCGCTACTTGGGACATGTAGAGCATGTTGTTTTGGAGTGTCTCTTTCTCTT
The DNA here is from genome assembly GCA_011952105.1 of Coreoperca whiteheadi. NCBI lineage: Eukaryota > Metazoa > Chordata > Actinopteri > Centrarchiformes > Sinipercidae > Coreoperca > Coreoperca whiteheadi. The sequence continues at coordinate 5,918,694 of CM022485.1, forward strand.
AAAAGTACTGCGAAACATCCATTTAAAAACCTGTTTGCAAAAAAAAGCAAAGAAAGAAAAGAAAGCCTCCTGGGGGTGTGGGCGTGTGTGTGTGTGTGTGTGTGTTGAGCTCAACACTCCTTCCTTGACAGAAGATCGAGTCACCAACCGCTGCACAGTAGGTCTATTGTTACTTTATCGGTAAGTAAGTAAATAAGAGTAAGAATGTAACCAAACAGTGAAAACACAGGGTCGATAGCGAGTTACTTCATTAACCATACTGACAAGCAAGTCAGCTGACTGCACATTGTAGCCTACTCACCAACCTAATCGCTGACATCCAAGGATGTGGTGACTTCACTAGCGCTGGACCTCGGCCTGGCCGGTCAGATGATCCGACGAGCACCAACACCAGGGCCTCGGTAGAGTGATATAAATGTGTTTGTGTATACATTCGTGCAAGTGACGCCAAGCGTATTAATGACAGGACACCATGGGATCTGCATTAGACTTTTTAAATAAAGAATAATTCACACTTAAAAAAAAAAAAAGTAATTCCAAAATAAAGAGAAATTTCACATACTATGTGTTGAATCAATACAACGTAATATTTATAATTACAGATATTAAATTATTTATTTGTATATGGCATGTCTATACACCCTTTGTATAGCCCCCACTACTTGACATTTTCTCCTGACTGCCGGATTGGCTCTTGAGAAGGGAACTCAAAAGTCAGTGTTGAGCTTTGATCAGAAACAGCAGACGACTTGTCTTTTTTTTTTCTTCTTCTTTTTTTTTTTTTTTTTTTTTTAAAGGAACAAACCGTGGGGACTAGTGAGATGGCTGAATTGACAATTTCCACATCCTTCATTAATTAATCTTTTACAGACATTTGATCTTCTGTTAAATATAGATCACATAAAATAATCTGTTACACATTAGTGTTAGTGATACGTGACGTAGGAAGCTCACTTTCTGTTTGTTTTTCACTTTTTCACTGTGCTGTACCCGTGCTGGACCCAGGATGATTTAATACAAATTATTAAAAAAAGGGCAAGCCGTTGGTTTTATTTCATCGACAAAACCCTGAAACCTGAAAATATTCCGTTGACTACAGCATAAGACAAAGAAAAGCAGCAAATATCCTTAACTGAGAAGCTGGAACTGTTTGCCATTTTTACTTGAAAAATAACTCACTTAATCGATGATAAAAAGAGTTGCCAATGTCGATTGATTAATCCACTAATTGTTTCAGCTCTACTCAAGTCACAAGTATTCATTAGCAAACTGCAAGTCTTTCGGTGAGCTGAATGCTGACCAATTAAATGTAATTATGGCCTTAAACTTTTTTTTTTCAAGCTGATACATAGCTGAGACCAAGTCCTTGCAAAGTCCTGGGCTGAATAAAAACATATTCATGGCGTGTGTCTTTGCCTGTTGTTGTTGTTTTTTTGTTTTTTTTATTGATCCAGGGGCCACAGAAACACAAACTGCTATTTCTAAAAGAAGAATGTGCAGTGAGAAGGTGCGCACCTCAAACGTGCTTCAGAGCAGGCGCACACATGGTTTTCTAGAGCCTACCGCAGGGGAAATGATTAGGCGGACATGAAATATGAGGCGACAGACGTAAGCTTATGATTAAACAGTTTGTTTAGGCCGTTTGCCAATTGAAATGTAGCCTACTACTGTGGAAACTGTAAACCGCCTGTTCTGAAACAAAACATGACCACAGGTACAGCACAGCCCATTGAGTGCCGCGGAAAAATGCACAAGTCACGTCAAACATGCTCCTACGTCACTATTTGCATTCAAAACTCTCAAACTCAACACACGCTCAATGGCAATCCCTTAAAATGTTGTGATGTTTGCTGAGGAAGGTCACAATGATCTCATGGAAAAAAGAGGCACTACTAGTAAAGATATGAAGACACCAGAGTTTAGATTTTTCTCTTATCAGCACCTGTACCTATTGTACCAAGGATCAGCCTTGTCATCTTATCACCACCTCGCTTATTTACTTTCAGGAGCAAGTTTCAAGGACACCACATCAAAGAGATTCTGTATGTCGGACCTCGTCTGGTACCACCTCGTCAGATGTCCCCCCCCTCGGTATTAAACGTCTTCGTCACTGATTTCACACCTAGTTAGAACACACAGTAAAGAAGCGCAGTGTGTCTGGCATTAGACAAGGGATTAAGGACTAAGGCTTTACTGGCCAAATGGTGGGGGCTGCTTAGCTTAGCACTACAGTACCAACAGAAGCCGCTAAAAGGTTGGAAAGGAAAAACCCACACTCGTACACCCTCACACTGCTTTTTTTTTAATATCATGGACAGGTGATGCTAAGTGCATTTCAGGAGTTACTATATTTGTGATTCAGTGTTAAAATGTTTTAGTCTAACCCCTCCCCCATCCCCAACTTCAGTTAGTGATTACCTACATTTCCCAGAATGCCCTTCAACTTACAGAAAACCAACAGATCCGCTAGCATGGAAACTGAAACTGTGGCATTGCATTCTAGTCTACTGCCTGCTCTTTTGGATGTAGAAATTGGTCTCAATGTCTGACCGCGGAACGCTGGTGGAAAGGGGGTGGGGCTCTACGATTCTAAGAACCTCTACGCATGATTGGCAGCATAACTGCTTTGCATCTGTGTTGGCTTTTGTTTGCCATTGGAGATACCGGATCTCGCAGCTGTAGGCTAACCTGGGCATTGTGTGTCACTTATGTGTCATGCCTTGCCGCTGAGCTTGACGTTCAACCAGTTACAACTGTGACCCTAATTTGAAAGAGCATGAAGGGAGAAAACGGCTTTCATGCACCCAAACACTCCCAAATCACTGAGTCTAAGGCTGGGTCAACTAATGATTGTTCTCATTAACCATAAATCATCCGTTCCGTAAGAAGTTAAAAATGCCTACCACAATTTCTCAATTTCCCAAGTTGAAATTTCAACACATTCAACAAATATTCGCATTTGGATTTTTGTCATTTTTGATTAAAAATGACTTTGCCTCTTTGCTAGGCTTGTTATTTTTTTTTAAATGTCCTGGCAGGTTCCTGCTGCTTGGCACACATTGGTGAAAGGCAACACTAACCCATGCTACAGCTGTGCCTCTTGCCTGTACTCTGAGCCCCACCATGCAGTGTGCAAAGCTCATACTGCAGATCATGTGTAGAGAGCCTTACGGACGCCAAAAGCTGCCCTTTTCTGTTGAAGTTCTAGGTGGCTACAACATTGTCTGCTGTCATACAGCTGATGACATTGTCTGGATTTGGCAACAAGGTTTTGGCTTGGGGCTCCAAAAATGCAAAGAACATCACCTGTAGCTGATTGTACAACAGTGTTTTAGGGTGGATTTTTTTGTTGCCACTGAACAATCAAAGATGTCAAGGATACAATTGACTGTTCCTACATTTGCTTCACTGACATTTTCAGTGTGAGGATGGTATTTAGTAAATATACACCTCTCTAATGCTTAGACCCTAAATATTTAGAGCTAAAGCAAACACAAGAATGCAAGAACGAGCTGGTGCAGTTCAGTTCGGCTCCTGGAGTTTCAGTGTTGCACCTGCTGAGACGACGCCACAGGCTAACAAGCGCTACCAAGGCTGCGGTGATGCAATGTTTGTGCTTTCCATGGACAGCCTGTGATCACCACCTCATCACTGACTCCATTTTGCATATTTTCTGTTCTCAAGACACTCCTCCTTTGGCTCATTTCCATCTCTTCTCGCTGCACAAAGGTTTCACCACAGTTCCACTACTTGATCCTTCTTCTGTCACATGTGGTCATTTTTTCAAATTCTTTTTTAAACTTTAGATATGTCTGTCCTTCATGCAACATTATGTTATGATACAGTGTACTGTACAGGGCTGTGCTGAAGGCAGGGGAGGGTTATTCCAGGTAGATGTCCTCTGTAGGGCATGAGACCTCCACAAACTCTTTATAGTACAACTGGAAGGCCTTCCTGAAAGACAAAGACATGGTATTTTTTACACCTCATTAAATAGTGCACATCTTGGTTTTCGGTTAGCTTACACATGGTTTCTTTCACTACTTTTTCTCAAAATCTAAAACTTGATCCTATGGTTTTCTGTTCATGTTATAAGCGTTCAAGTTCTACTGCTATACTGAACAGTAGAAGTTGACCAGCTCACTATTTCAATCAAGGAACAGAAATTATTTTGTTTTGTCACAACCCCTCCCCGGCAGTGTGTGAGTGAGGCTACCTGGGCTCAGGGTATTTAAACTGCCTCACTAACCATCTCTCTCTCGCGCGCTCTGCTCCTCCTGGTATGATCCTGTTTTGCTTGGTCTTTTCTAGGTTTACTTTACAATTATTGTAGGTGATTTTAATATTCATGTGGGCGTTGAAAATGATAGCCTTAGTACTGCGTTTATCTTATTATTAGACTCGATTGGCTTCTGTCAGTGTGTACATAAACCCACTCACTATTTC
>CM022485.1:5931361-5991017 GCA_011952105.1 Coreoperca whiteheadi
AGGGGGGGGGAGGGGGGGGTTTAAACAGTAAGCCCCCCCCCCCCCCCCCCGCATATTTAAAAAATGCGACAGAGGAATAGTGAGGGAGCAATGATTGTAGGGGGCGTGGCTATGTAGTGTGTGACACGGGGGTCAGGGGACACGGGGAGGGATTGACTGACTGATCACTGTTCAACATATGAAATAAACCTCAGTCACAGTTAGGGAGGGGTGGTAGAATGCAGCTGAACCAAACTTTCAATCCAATCAGACAATACAAGCTAATTTTGAGAAGAAAAAGTATGTGTTTTGTCGGAAAAATCATCTGTATTAACATATCCCAACAAGACTCTATGAGATTATGTGTACAGCGCACAAAAAAAACAAACCCTCATGGCTGTTATTATTGTACTTCCTCTGGCTATCATTCCTGTCAGTTATGGGAAGGCTTTGGCTCACCGACTTCATCGCTGAGATCTGGGACGTTTCCACATCGACTGGCAGATGGTCACGTGTGTAACTGTTTAACCCGCTAAAGTGTTATTGCCAGCAATAAAAAACTATTCCTAAATTTCTATTGAAGATCGATCGCCAATAAATAAATAAAATAAAACTTTTCTCAGCCACATTCCCCCATTAAATGTCTTTAAAGCGGAGCCATTATCTCTGGCAGGTTGGTAGTTAAATGTCAGTGCAGTGTGTAACATCACAGCTCATGCTAGAAAACAACCTTATAGAAGTCTGCCTATAATTTTAGCACTGTTTGGCTGCTGAACCTGTATCAAGTGAATGACGCAGAAGAAGACGGGGACTTGTGTTGGGTGTAGGGACTGCTTAAGGCCAGATTTAATGGTGGGTGGCTGAGATCTGAGGATGTGGCAACATCACTCAAAAGAAGACTGGCAGGGCAAGAAATATGAGCATTCAGACAAACCTTTATGACGTCAGAGACATTATCTGAAGTACTTCATTGAAAATCCATTATTAAACATGATCACTGAACATTATAATGGGCATTTCGTGTGCCCTGACCTTCGCTTTCACTCCTAAATAGCTACGTTTACACAATATGGCTGAACCGTGTACTTGTTTCCAACCTCTCTGATGGAAGATATAAAAAGGCCTGGAAAGGAATCACAGGGTCTGCAACTTTCTTTATGACTACGGCCGGAGAAATGTCCAATTGAATTTGAATGTAAGAATGAAAGAAAATGTGTATATGCCAAGGTATTATTTAAACCATGCATTTACATTTAAAATAATTTTGCTATTACAGTTGAACAAGACTAAAGTTATGTGTGAACTAGGTGCCTTTTTGACCAATGTTCTACCTTTGTGTAGGTAATTTATGCTGTACTTCATTCCTGCAGGGTTCTGTTGCGATTGTATCGCATATGTTGTTTGTACTCCATAGGATGCAACCATGGACTTGAGTCAATAAATGGATTCCCATGACTGCTTGTGTGGTGTGTTGGAAAAAATGTTTTCATATCCAATAAGAATGATGCCTGAAACTATATATTTTGCAACATTTAATATGGATGTACTGAGGGGATGATGATGATGATGATGAAGATGGTGTAGCTCACCTGTAGACGGCTCTGTGGCTCTGATCCCTCTCCTCTCCATTTATGAAACAAGAGTATAAGCCGAAGGACTCGGCACCTGAAAAAAACCAGAGAAGAAGAAAACAGTTATGGGGGAAAACATTAATTAAGGCCATAATACAGTGAGGAGTGCCGGTCTTTGTATTCGGCTGGCAAAAGGATGAATGATATCGACTTCAGATTGCAACAAAGGTCACATCACATACAAACAGAAAACACAATTAGGGCACATTGTGTTTACTTTAAAGCACACGTGCATCCTTTAGGATCTGTGGATGGCACTTTAATTAGGCGTGAGCCAGATGAGCATTGTGCCTTTCTACCTACATTCCCCTGAGAGATCCGTTAGCCCCTCCTGCACCACTCAGATAAACTGCTGTGGTGGTTCTAATGAGCCTGCAAAACATATGGACGGCATCCAAGAGGACAGCGAGGACTAGCGAGGAAATGAGCACCTGTACATTAGAGACGACTCTCTCGTTATCTGTCTGTCTCTTTCATAAGAATCCCACCTCCTGCCCATCACGGTTGGCAGCTTTACACGTTCGTGCAGCCCAGCGCCCTCATGAATGGCGTATTTCTGCCGGTCTGCAGGTCAAAAAGGAGGCTAAAATGATTTTTGCTGTGACCACTTTACAGAGTTGTAAAATCCTGTCTCTTAGTATTATAAATCGGCTGTGCAGCATTTAGGCATCTGACAAAGCCTGCAAACTAGTTGAACTGGACTTCTTGGGTCGTATTTTATCATCTTAACAAGTTTGAAAATGAAAAAAAGTGTTGGGTGGAGTTAAAAAGAATTCCTCTCTGCTTGAGGCCAGCGGGTTGAGGCTACATTAGCAGCTACTAGTATAACACACCCAAATCTATGACCACACTGTCGGCGGTCGAGTTGCATTTGGGGCAATGTGGGTGCCAGGTTTTGAGAAGGAAGAAGAACGCACTGAATAAATAAAACACGGTTTCTCTGGTTCTCCTGCATCGATTATGATCCTTATCCTGACAGGCGCGCGGTGCTAAATTTGCTCTTGAGTACTCTTATTTTAGCTCCCAGTCCTGTTCGAAAACACTCGTGTATCAAACCCTGGGGCCAGCAAACACACCTTGAGCTGCTACTCAAGCAGAACATGAATAACTTCTGTGTCTGATTACGCTACAGTTTTTGAGGATTCATTGGGTCACGTTGCCAACAAAATGGGGTCTGAAAATCTTCAGGATTACAACTTGAGGCAGCTATAAGAGACATGGTGATGACAAAATATTTTGCAGATTCAGCTGAATAAAAATTAAGACTCCACCGATATATCGGGCTGCTTTAACTTGTAACATTTTGTTATCGCAGTCATTGTGTTATTTTTATGATTTAAATTGAGGGAGCAAAAGCAGTATCGGCTCCAAATATTGACTCAAGAAAATCGGCAGACCGGCTAAGGCCGATGAAACAAAACCGGTATTGGCATCGGCACTAAAAAAATCCATATCGGTCTAACACTAATAAAAATACATACAAATAGAATGTATAAAGCCACTCACTGCCTGTGTCATTGCTTCTTTTCTTCCTTAGTCACAAAGTGTGTGTGTGTGTGTGTGTGGGGGGGGGCAAATCCACGAAACTGCAAGCTGCTTTTGGCTCATTGTCCCTTCGCCCAGCAGGCCATCTAAATGTCCAGCTGGGTTTCTGCCCTGAACATGCTGCTCTCAGAATGCTGATAACGATATCAACAAAGCAGCAAAAGCTGCAGCTTTCATTTATAAGACTTACATGCTGAGCTGGGTATCGTGGCCTCAATTAGTATAACTTTCATGTAAAATCACGCGTTCAAACTGTTTATCTTTAAGCCGCTGGTACAAGAAAACTACATTTTCAAATACTATTCCTCGACCAGTTTCAGATGTGATTCTACACTATATTTCAGTTATACGGTTGAACATATTTGGACAAAAGTTACCAGAAAATCTCTAGTCACAATCTGTGACATCTGTGCCATTTTCAGCATTATCATGTAGTTCAATCTAACTCAGCGCAAACAAGCCGTCACAATATCCAGAGTTACATGTCATGTGGATGATGATCTCTGCTGCACGAGAATATTCCAGTTCCTGAACATCTCTGTGGCTTTGCTTTATCAGCCACATCGCTTTAAGCCTTTTTCACCATGCTGCCAATTCAGTAGACAGCATTCACTGCTGTGTTGCTTTTTGTTTAGTGGGAATTGCACACAACAGCCTGCTGTGCTGGTGTTCTTCCTGGCTGTTTCACACAATTCTGGGGAGAATTTAAGTCTTGCATTAAGAAATAGCCATACTCTCAAAATGTAAAATCGAGTCTCAAAGTGGAGGGTGGGATGTTGCTGTGAGCTATCTGGTAAACGGATGGAGAAGGAATTGCAGATGTTAAAAGACGCTGTGACGTCACATTGGCGTTGTGAGGCTACCCCATACGAAAACAAGGAGCGTCTTAGTTTGCTTGTCTTCGCATACTGTATGTCGGTCTAGTTACAGAACAAAAACCAAACCCGATCACTCTCCATTCTCATCACTTACACTTTTGCTTTTTCTCTCGACCCTGCAAACAAACACAGACAATTTATATTTACAACCGCCTTATTTGGTTTCATAACTATGGCTAACAACAAAAAAAAAAAAATCACCAAAATCAAATCATTAAGCCAGGGGCCTCCCTCACAAGAAAGTGAGAAAATAAACGTGACTCTTTTACATGGTGTTTTATGACGGGTTTGGCTGGGCAGGTTATTGCTATCATGGTTTTAATGCCAATATTTTTCCATTATTGACATATTTCATGTGGTAAAAGAAAAGCTTCACTTTTCATTTTTAAATCACAGTTTGGTTGTAATTATGTAAAATGTAAACGACTGAATTTTGGAAAATGATAACACAATGCGGGGTGCACGGTGGCAGAGCGGTTAGCGCCCCTGCCTCCCAATAAGGAGATCGTGGGTTCGAGTCCCGAACCAGACCACGACCTCCCTGGGTGGAGTCTGCATGTCCTCCCCGTGTTACCGTGGGTTTTCACCGGGTTCTCCGGTTTCCTCCCACCATCCAAAGACATGCATTAGGTTAATTGGTGACTCTAAAATTGTCCCTAGTGGATGAATGTGTGCGTGAATGGTTGTCTGTCTAAGTGTCAGCCCTGCGACGAGTTGGCCACTGTCCAGGGTGTACCCCGCCTAAGGCCCGAAGCCACTGGGATAGGCTCCAGTCACCCGCGACCCCGAACGGGAACAAGCGGTAGAAAATGACTGACTGATAACACAATGTGATCATGCCATCATTTCCACTAAATAGAGATATATTATAATATTGAATTATCTGCCAGCTCTAAACATGTGACAGTACGCACATAAGAAAAACTAAACTCCTGGATGAGTTTACTTTTAATTTTCTTTTCTTTTCTTTTTTTTTTTTTACAAAATTATGCTCATCTTCTATTATGTGATAATGTTTAATGTGTTTATCCAGATGAAAAACCCACAATTAGAATCCGATTCTGATTCTGAATTAAGCATTGAAGAATTCTGCTTTAAACAGAGCATGGATCTTTTTCAAAAGGGTGTTGAGACTTCCTGCTGACAGGATTAATATATACACTACTCTTGGCGGAGCTAAAAAGCACCAAACACACTTACGAAAAATAAATCACTCCATGTACTGAACATTAACTATTATTGGAAAAAAAAGCTCATCCATGTTACCATGGCAATGACTTACTGGAGGAGCGAGAGCGTCCATTCATGAAGACGTTGAGGAACTTCTTGGAGAAGTGCAGGTCGACCTCTGGGGTGGAGTCTTCAGACAGACAAGCTGTGGCCTCTCTCCTCACTCCTCCTATCCGAGCGCTGTCCTCCTCTTCCTCATCTTCCTCCTCGTACTCCTCCCCGATGGCTGACTCGTAGGGGGAAGAGACGCAGTTGTCATAGACAGTGGCCGAGTCGCTGTCGTCACTGTAGCCTTGGTAACACTGCCGGAGACTGACCAGTTCTAGCTGAGCGTGCTCATCCACCACCAGTGTGTATTTGACAGAGTCATACGAAAGGCCGCTGGCCTCCGAGCTCATGGAAGTCCTTAGTGGAACTCTGCTGCCACCGCCATTCCCCTTTCCTCCCCCCTTCCTCATCCTTCCATCCATTATTATCCTGTCCACATCCTCATCCTCCCCGCAGTAGCTTTCATCTGTGGCGTCCACGTACTCCACCGATGATTCAGCTCTCAGCATGACCCCGGCCCCCGTTCCCGCCCCCTTCAGGCTGAGGTCCACCGCGAGGGAGGAGCGAGCTGAGGCAGGGATGCTGGGCGGCGTGATGAGGGACTCTACGCAGGAAGCATATGAAGGCGGGGGGACATAGACCTCGTCCTCCTCATAGATGGACGGGTTTGTCCGGTCTGGGAGGGGCTGGTAGGGAGGCGGGCCTTCTGTGTCGGAGCTGATGGACATGCGGCCCTGCTCAGTCTGCTGCGAGAGGAAAGGCCGGTCCGGCACGTTGTTGGGCTCCAGGGGGTCGGCGGAACGCTGCACGGGGGTCAGATAGATCTCCTCCGTGGGCTCTAGATGAACGTCCGTGTGGTAGCGGATCCTCTCCCGGTGGTGCCCGCCTCCATCCGCCTTCCCCGCCGGGTATAGAGGCGCTGGTGTATAGTTCTGTGGTGGCGGTGGAGCGGGCGGCTTTTCCTGAAGCTTGGAGCGTGTCACAGCCGCTGTAGATGAGCAGTGCGAGTGTCCAGAGGTGTGGCTGTGTCTGCAGGGGGCGTCGGTGGAGGTCCCGCGGTCTTTGGTCTGCGCTCCCCCACCCTGTACCTTGTTCTCGTCGCTCAGGCAGCTGTGCTCGCGTGGAGGGGTGAGCTCACCTGGAGGAAGAGCGGACGCAAACAACACGCAGACAGCCGCACAAACACACGCGCAGACACACAAGCACGCACAGAGGCCAGGCACAGAGTAAATATACATGATGCAGAAATGCAGACATGACCGACAAACAAATGCACGAGCGGACATGAAGGCAGAGGTGGCAGCGAATGCCCAGATAGATAAAGTAAAGCACAAACAGCAAGAGAGAGAAGTAGAAACAGTTAGGTAACAGATGTCAGGATTACGCAGTTAAATCCGCATTACTCATCAAATTCAGAGTGCAGCCAGGAGAAGGTGATTGATGTGTTATGTCATAATCCATTGCCAGGAAAATCCAGGCATGATATTTTCACTGTGGTTGATGCAGCACTGATGTCGGACGTCACAGGAGAGCAAACGACAGGTGAGTTCTGTGCAAGTATTTAAATAAACTTCCGCATTTTAGGGAGCAATACTGAGACACTTCAGGTTTTTGTCTCTCTCTTTAAGAACTGTGTTTTTGTGAAAGTGTTACACACAGATGGAATTTGATGCATATTTACTCTACAGAAATGAACCATCTTATATTCAAAAAGAAAAAAACTGAAACTCCTTGTGGGGCTGCACTGAACCACTTTGATCCGCAATTCACATTCAGCAGAACTTAAAGCAAACTCCTCCTAACTCAAAATGAGTCTTCAGCACTTGTGAGGCCACCTGATGTCATTTGCCAGTGTGCGTATGAACGGCACCAGTTGTGTTCACTAACAAATCTGCTGGTTTAACAAGTCTGAGAATTCTTAGCGTGAGTGAAAAAGAACACAGATTTTGCGACTGTGAAAATGAAGACAAACATAAACTGTCCAAGTATGGTGAAAAGCATGCACTTGAGGCACCTCTGGCCACTAAGCATCCCCTGAAGATGTTCTCTCCCATCCGAGCTTTTTTCTATTCCATAGATATCTATGTTGGATTTTGAAACGTTGTGGACAGGATAATCATTAACCTTGACCAGGATAAATATATTGCAGTTTGGACCTCTGGTGTAATCTGTGATGTTTGGCATATTGCCATGTCCAATATTTTTCCTCTTACTTTCATTCTTGTACTTCCTTTTATTCCCATTACGAGCAACCTGATGAATTTGCATACAGTTGAAAGATGCTATGTTTAGCTTTGTTCACAAGAATCTGTATACTGGACATTATCGTGTTTTTTACCTTATTAAGTTAAGAGTTTCTTCAGTTAAGAATTTGCCTGATTTACACCACCTGTGTAAGCGGAGGGCTACGTTTCTCCTCTTATATGGAGGTTGAGCTTCAGAAATGATGATTAAATAAACTATAATATAAAAATATGATAAATAATATAAAAGCTTTTTCAATGAATTCTTGATATACTTACATTTACATATAAAAAAACAAATAAACTTTCCCATCTAAATTTGTCTTCATGTTTCACTTTGAACGCTTGAAGTAGCTTTCTTTAGAAGGAAGGCCAACGCTTTTCGTGGTGGAGCAACATTACACATCAGTGCTTTTCGGTTTCCCAGATCGTTCTAGTGCTGCCTCCACGTCATATTAACAGACTATAATCTTAAGCAGCCAAACGGACAAAACAGTTTCACAGTCAGCCTCCTAGTCTGAGATATCAAATGGCATAAATGGCTGGCAGTTAAATCTAAATAAAATCCAAAATTAACTCAATAATCCATTTAATTTAATCAAAACGTTTACTACACACTGTTTGAACCCTATGTTTTCTTTTGTTACCAAAGGGAGACATTACAACACAATTAATATTCGGCTCAGCTTTTGACTCAATGTCAATTTATCTGGTGTGAATACAAGGCTGGCAATGGGAGAACCATCTCAGAATAATGCATGAACGCTTAACATTCTGCCTTCTGCCACCGTGTCTTGAATGATCATGTCATGTGTTGAACGGGAAGTTTCTTTAGGTGTGTGTGATTGAGATACCAATTAAAGTACGGTGTCACTTTGTCCAACAGTGGTGAGAAGCTGGCAGTGAGTTTGGTTAGTCTCGCCTCACATGGTGCCCTGAAAAGAGCTGTAGCAATGAGCTATGACAGCTTCCAGCTAGCTAAGCCCCCTAGCTGGCTAACACACACACACACACACACACACACACACACACACACACACACAGTATATAGTATTGCCTCAGCTAACTACACTTAGCTCAGCAAAGCTAATCCAAGCCTTAACGCTGTTCCCTGAGGATCAGAGAGACACACAGCCTGCCAGACTCGATGCAAATCACCCGTTCAGCTGCTGTGTTAGTAGCACAAGGGTGAATAATATCAGACAGCATTCTGGTCTGCACATCCCAGTTATCAGTTAAACTAAAATATGAGCTCCATGGCGTGAAGATCTGGTGGGAAAGAAAAGCTCACCTGTTTTAAGAGGCGACGACGAGCCTGAAACCTTCTCCTGCCAACTGTATTTCTTCCCAAAGGAGTTGTTGTTTAATGTGTCCTGTGGAAATGCAGGAAAAGAGGAAGAGACGAAGAAGTAAGTGTGTGAGAAAGAAAGACAGATGGAGAGTACGGAGAGAAAAAGAGAGAGGGGGAGAGGCAGAGAGGTTTGATCACTGAGTTCTGGATCCTGACACTCAATGTACACAAGTTTTTGTCTCTCTCTCTCTCTCTCGTGCTCTTACTTCACACACACACACACACACACACACAGACACACACACACACACACACACACACACACACACACACACACACACACACACACACACACATTTTTAAGTGCTTCGAGGTGCCAAAACATTCTCATCACAGGTTCTCAGACTGTTAGAATGTTACCAAATTGAGATGCATAGGGTCCAAAATGCTCAGTAAAGTCACACTCTGAGTAAAACCCTAGGGCTGGGTATCCTTTGAAATGATTCCACACTAGTGCGATACAATAAACAAGTTCCTGAAATTTAAGAAATATATATTCGTGTTTCTATAAAACATTTTGTTAAACATTTAAAGCAGCGATAATTGACATATTCTAATAACGTATCAAATGACAATGTGAAAGGGGTAGCTCATAGTGTTGAACATAAACCCAAGTCTGCAACTCACACCAGATTTACGGAGCTCGTAGTGAGTTTCAGCTCATTGTTTAGCTGCCCGGCCCACAATTTCACCGTTTTGGTTCACTCTCATAGTGTGGGTTATTTGGGCGCAGAAGTCAGCTGTGTTCAGTGAAAAAGCACTAAAAACCCACTGTACAGCACCTGTCCAGCACCAAACAGCAATCCTGGTGAAATAAGTGGAGCATTTAGCAGCCAAACCAAGATGTTTTAGCACTTTAGTTTATGCAGTTTACACAAACCTCCGTTCAATGAAGCAATGACCAATGACCAACATTTGATGCCAGCTTTCGGTATCTGACACTAGTCGTGTTTGTTAAACAAATTTGAAGCAAAATTTTTAAATGTTGCAAAAGAGAAAAAAAAAAGAAAATGCAAATGTGGTGAGTTTCCATCAACTGGTTTGGCACAAATAAACTAGGCTACGCAAAGCGTAGTTTCGTCAGACGTCGACGGTATAGGCATGGCTGTAATAAACAGTAGAAGGAGTAGAAGTCGCAACTTTTTTTTAATTGGGCAAGTTGTAATAATTCTTTCATGGCAGCTATTATTGGCCATGTTTCATAATGTCTGCAGACCAAACACCTGATCACTCATGAGTTAAATTTTCACTGCATAAAAACTATTAAAATGTTCTTTCAAATGTTTCCCTTACCAACCTTTTCTAATGCGACACTTAAAAATGCGCAAACGTGTTGATGGAAACACGGGTACTGACCTTGTGACTCTGTGATACAGACACATTCCGATCGGTACCAGAAGAGTACTGAGATTTGATACCGAGGCCTGAATAAGAGAAGCGCTGACACAGAGTTGGTAGAGGGAGATTTTAACAGATGGAAGGAGAACTGGAAACTCCTGTGACGAAAAGACATGTCTACCGAAATAAGATCATGTCCTCCTCCTCTGTCTACCCACCACCACGCATGACTCACTTCCCATCTACGTGTACCAGGCCGGAGACAGAGCATTTGCCGTGGTAACGAGTGAATCAGCAGGTGGGAGACAGCAGCATCGATCTGAGGAACAAAAGGTTTTGGTTTTTTTTACTTAGTGACAAAAAGACCAATGCTCTGGGCAGTGACTCAGATATAGTGTGAGTGTGTGTATTAAAATAATGACTACATGGAAGTGACTCTGATAGCACATGATGCTGTCAACTAGAAATGTGCAACCATACACAAACACACACCACACTTCATGGACTTAAAGAAGCATACAACAAAATTTCAAATCACAATGACCGAAAAAATATTTAAGGAAAATTTTGCAGGAGATTTTAAAAACTGATATTTATATTAAAAAAAAGCTATAAAGGGTTAGTTGTATCCCTCATGTAGCACATTAAATCTTTTTTTTTTAGCTTATGTCCAACAGTTTGTTGGACTCTTGTTATATTCGGAATTTTGGACACCATTCTTGTCACTAATGATAACATTATACTGACCAAGTAATTGCTGGGAGCTGCGAACACGGCGACATTGCTCCGGTGAAGTCCAGCAGGGCAAGAAACGTGAGCCGTCAGACCACAGTTTCTTGGCTTGTTTAGTGATGAACTGTGATGGGTTTTTTTTAAACAAACAGCTTGTGTAATAAGTTTGCCATTTTACTTCATTTCGAAAGGGTCAACCTGGGAGTTTGTTTACAACGTGTCTGATTGTCAGACGAGGCACGAAACGCAGGCAACCAGACTTCGTTTGATGTCACCTTCTTCCCAGACCTCAGCCTGGTGAGAACTACATTATTATTGCTGATAGAAACGATGGCTGAAACAACAAAAATGAGGTCAAACTTGTAGTAAACTGGATTTGCTAAAGACAACTATGTTTTGGGGAGTGTTTGCGTTGATTGACACGAGTCTCAGCCCGTAACCCTCAGCTGGGTTTGTCGCTTCTTGCTCGTCCCACCTCGGCTCCACCCTTTGACCAAATTTGGATTTTCCTTCTGCAGTAACTGAGAGATGGAGGTGAATGAAAAACCCAGACTGAAACTCCCTTCCCTTATTTCTACTCTCTTTCCCGACTATCAGGCTAAATGCCCAAAAAGTAATGTAGAAAAAGCCAATCTGCCGCTTTGAGCAGACAGAGCTTTAAGCTTATATATTTCTAAGAAAAATAAAACAAATGTTACTTATTTAAGCCTCTTTTTCATCAAATTCGTGATATTGTCTTCACCCATGTGCAGTGCTGTATTTGGGTACAACTTAGAGTGCGGTATGTAGGTACACCTTTCAAATCACATTCTCATGCACACACACACAGACACACACACACACACACACACACACACACACTTTTGTTAATCACAGAACCCTGTCACTCACTGCTAAATGATGCAGAGCTAAATGTATATTTTGCATTTTTACCGATCCACTGACCTGGAAACAGTCACACAGTGCGCTGTCTCTCTCTCTCTCTCTCTTCTTACCGTACTCTGTCAGTGGATCTGTCTCATCCATCTCATCTCATTTGAGTTTTGTCTGCGCCGCCTGACAAAACCTCAGTTTACCCTGTCAGCTGGAGCTGGTGGGGCTGTTGGAGTGTCTCAATTATAGGGGCGCTGGAGAAAAATCATCCGCCTTTCTTTGCTATGAACCTATTTTGGCGAAGCGCTGTGCAGTTCAGGCTCTGTGAGAGGGTGAGCTAATCCAAATCATGCAAATCTGTGCATTTTGTCTGTATATTCTAGACACTGGAGACATGGCTCTTTGCACGAAACAGGTATAACAGGAGGCTGTGAGGCTGGAAGAAAAAATATCACTTCCTTTGCTTATGTGAGCGATCCATGGAAGAAGAGTAAACAGAGTGACCATTTTCTACACCCACAGGAGCAGGAAATTGACCAGAATGCAATGCAGACGTATTGTGCAGATCTGTCATCAGGTGTGTGTTTAGTACAGAGCCTTTGTCTACAGCTTTTTTTATAACGTGTTTCTCCCCACTCATCTTTTCTTGACTTACAAAGCTTTGTGTACATCATCCGCAGCAGAGCGACTCTGTGCCCCAGCCACTGGGGGTTGTCAAGAAGCATTCTGGGAAACGTAGGAAACCACTACCTGAATCGCTAACTGAGTCTGGCTGAGAGAAAGATGGTTCAACAAAGAGCAAACTACAACTCTCCATCTCCCGGGAATGTGCAGAATCTGCTTGGTAATTTATTGGACTGATTTTATTTGATCAAAATACAAGTCTGCATTGTGGTCATCCAACATACCTGATGAACACACATACATACAAAGGTGGAGTGGCTAGGCGTACGTCTTCCAAGTTCTTTTCATGATATAAAAGTGAGACAGCAGTTTAGCAAACGAATTATAGATGAAGGTACATAACACATAGCACACAACTAGATCCTCACATTAAACAGACAAATTCCTTATGAACACTAAATCACCTGTAAATATGGCCAAGTGAGGGATTTAGGGGAATCTATTGGCAGAATATGGAATATGTTTAGATTAGTGTAAAACCACCTGACAATAAGAATCATTGTGTTACCTTTATTATCTACAGAGGGAGCTGGTCCTCTTTCAGGGAGTCCACCATGTTGCACCGCCACGTTTCTACAGTAGCCCAGAATGGACAAATCAACCAGTGGCTCTAGATACGGCCAAATTTCACATTTTTTGCAAGTTTCGTGGCAACCGTAGTTTCTCCTACACGCTTGGAGGGTGAGTCAAGGGGTATTCAATTGGCTACAATCTGCCACCTCACCGCTGGATGCCACTAAATTCTACACACTGGATCTTTGAAGTCCAGAAATCAAAATGACGGCTGCTGATGTACTGTATGTTATGTTAAAGAGATGTGGTTTGTTGCTATAAAGCTGCTTTCAGGAAACCTTCATCCATTTAACACTGAAATACTTTAAATCATGTTTTGTTTTCTGGTTGTTGTTTTTTTTCCTAGTTGCTACATGAAGAGAGTGAACAATGTCCCAGGAGACAAGAAGACTTTGCAAGAATAAAAAAGTTTCAGAGCAATTATTTCCTTTTATACTTCTCAGTTCTGACAGCTCAAGCACACACACACACACACACACACACACACAGGCACAGCAGCAAGTATAGTAGGCTTGTTTCCACAAGAACAAAGCAGACACCTATAGAGCTGCTTGGTTGATCATGTTGACAGGCTGCACTGTGGAGGAGTGTTTGAATATAGAGACACAGGCAAACTCACTAACATATACATTACTGCATAACAAGAGTATCTCCATACAGGCATTTATATTTCTACAGAACGTGGCAGTCATGAAAGAGTAAATAGTTTGAAAATGTAAGTACACAAATGAGATTATGCATACCCCAAAAATGTGTACAGTGATGAACTCACTGAGAATTATCACCATCTCTGGAGCTCTGCGGAGCTTTTTAGCCACTTTTAGCACAGAAGTTTTGGTTTTACGGCACATTTATGTGTGTATGGTTTACTCTCATTTCTCTCATCAGTCTTGTTTTCAGCAGCAGCAGCAGGCAGCTACAAGTTCTGCTAAACCCCCTGCACGCCACCTACCCAGCACCAAACGGCAGACAGAAGAAGTAAGCGACTAGCTGGCGCTGAAAGTCGAACCTCTAGCTGCTAGGGAGCCAGATATTTTTCTTAGGAGTTGGTGGCGCCCACACCAGGCCTGAGAGTAAATATTTGACTCCATAAGCATGCTAATGTTGCTGTGTGTCGGCTGAATGTGTAAAAATGTTTGCTGACATATTAGCAACAACAACTAACAGCTCACATGTTTTGCTTTGGTGTGGTCATCTCAGCTATTACTTTAGTGAACACCATATTATCATAACCTATTGAAAGAAACACCTTAGTTGTAATAAACCTATTAATAAATTATTCTTTAGACATATTTTACAGGAAAACAATGATTCCACTTTGTCATTTAGCGCGCATGAGGTCAATTTTGCATGAACCTGGAAACCGTCCTCCCAAGAAGAACGACAGCATCAGGCGTCTCCGCAAGTGGCCCCAAAACCCTCCAGGGGTTGTGGTAATTATGATGGGAGAAAAGGAGGAGATCAGGGGACGCTGTTATAGAGCGACAAAGTCCATGTAGGGGAGGAGGTCAGGATCGATGGATGGCTCAGTAAAACATGGGACTTGTTTGGGAGCTAGTGGTGCGTTTCCCGTTTCCAGCTGACAGTCAATGTTTTTTTAAGCCAGCCATGATCGTCCTCTAACTTTAACCATGTATTTACTATTGTAACCATGATGACAAAGCTCACCTAACCTCAGAGAAATTGTAATTTTAACCCAAACTATGGTCTTTCCCTAAACCTACCCAAGTCATTTTTGTTTCTAAACCTAACCGAACCGTAAACACAACATTGATTACAGTGAGTTGTAATGTCTTTGGAAGGCACAGACAAATTACGTCGTCCTGCAGTTAGAGGCGTCAGATCAGAAAACGCTTCTACGTGACACTCTGGAGTGCAGTTACAAAAGATGTCTTTTGTTGTTTAATGTCGAGGACTTGCTGGAAATTGTAGTAGTCATTTACCACACACACACACACACACACACACACACACACACACACACACGAGTAGTGTGTGAAAACATTTACCAGAGCTCTGCTGCATGAACAGGAGGTGGAAGGACACACACGAGCTCAACAGTGATCAACACTCACGCATACCTACACTGTCAAGTATGCTCATGTTTGTATGTCTATACTTCTGAGGACCCTTACTGATACTGAACATTCTGCAGCGCCTAACCTAAACCTCAACCTAATTCTAACATTAAAGCTTAAAGTAACCCTCAGAACAGCCCTTTGAAGACAAAATATCTTCTCTTCTGAGGTTTAAAGCTGAAATTGGTCCTCCCAAAGACTGAAGTACAAGAACACACAGTCAGGAGCTCGAGCAGCATTCAAACACAAATAGTGACGGGCACCAAGGGGGAAAAAAAAAAAAATCTCTCTTGACAATTGAGGCTATTGTTCAGTCCAGTAAACACATCCTGTCAGACAAACAACTGTCGTGAATCCAATGGGGATGTCACGTAGGCTGTCCATTTATATTTTCATTTTTAAATGTCACATTTAAGGACCGTGAGAACCATCCCAGACAGGCAGATATACAGACAGACAGAGATCAAGCTCGTCAATACTCAGTCATCTGCCACAAAGTGTGTGCGTGTGTGGATACGGTTAACTCAGGCTCTACCTGTGTGCGCGGCACAATCGGGAAGAGGTTAAGGGTCGTGGGTCTCTTGGGCCGGTAGGTATCCATGGTAACAGGTGCCGCAGGGTCCTTGGTGACCGGTGGGGGTGCGATGGCAGACGCCTTCAAGGACTCTTTGTCACTGCGGTAACTGTCAGCACCGTCGATGAGTTCCAAATGCAGCATCTCTGCCTGGAGCTGGCCGACGGCGCCCAGCTCCGCCCTCCCCGTCGTGCTATTGGTTCCTCGCTTCACATGGCCCTGCAGGGATTGGTGAAAACACAGCGTCAGTCGAGGCAGAGAAAGAGAGAGAGAGGCAGAGGGAGCGGGAGATCGTGTGTGGGGATGGGATGAGGAGATCGAGCCGGCCAATTAGAAGCTGCTCCGTCTTCAGCCTGTAACACTCTGGCTGCCAGCACTGCGCTGAGACAGAGACCATTCCGAGCATCAGCTTCTCCACATGACAGCATTTACCTACAGTAATGAAAGGGAAAATGAAAACTTCCTGGACTCTGCTAACCAGGGTTCGGTTTCATAGGTTTTTTTCATTTCAGTCCGTCTTTTGATGACGACAGCTGTTAAATATCATTTTGTTCGAGTTCTCACCTAGCCTGATACTCAGACTGAACTGCCATTTCATTTTCACCTCATTGTTCAATTCGACATGGTTTTCATGTTAGCCAATTTTTTTTTGTGGGTTGTTATTTTGCCCAAACCAATCAGTACTGACTGACGTATCCAGCCCACTGACGTTATTTTCATTTGACATGGAACATTTGAAATGATGGAAGAAATATTTAAGTTGTTATTTCTGTAACAACAACTATTACTGGATTGCCATGAATTTGTACTTTGAGACATTTATGGCCCCCAGAGGATGAATACTACTGACTTTGGCGATCCCTGGACTTTTTGTCTAGAGCCACCATGAGGTTTAGTGGAAAAACATCTTGAATTCAGCATTTAGCTCAAAGCTCCACTGTGCCTAAGTACAACCTTGCAGGGCCACTGGCATGGCTTCAGACCCATAGTCTTGTTCTGATGCGGTTTTCTTTGCTCCGGCACAGAAAGATGAAGTCCCCATTCTCAACACCGCACTGCTCTGCTCGGCTTGGTTGTTTTCCAACCGGGGGACCGTCAATGACCACAACACCGGACCTATTTGAATTGCTTAAAAAAATGGAGATGTCGATGGTGATTCAGAGCTCTGGAACCAGGCTAGTTTTTGCACACCACGGTCAAGACCTGGCAGCAATACTTCAGGGTGCCTGCACAGTGGGGGGGTGGTACTGGACAATTGAAATTCTAGAAAATAGTAGATTACTTTTCAAAAATCTTAAATTTGAGTTTTTCTCATCAATTCATTAAACTAGTGTGGCAAGTTTAGACGCATCATCCTCATCCAGAAGCTTAAGAGCTACTACATGCTCTCATTTTCTCAGCGTTTGGATAACACTAGCCGCCACCAATCATTTAAAAGAATGCTACAATGTGCTACAGTAGGGCTGTAAATAGTGAGCATATATTCCAGTCAGGGCTAACATACAAAGATGTCATTTGGATGACAATCCTCTCTTCAAATATTCCACGAGGTGACGTGTTGGCCAAAAACTCAAACAAATCAGAGCAATTGTTTCCTTTTGTGATGAGATGCACTTGGACTGTCTTTTACATTGCTGCTGAAATCAAAGAAAGTGACAAACACAAGCATCATCTGAGAGGCAGTAAGTCAAAGGGCACTGGGACAGACTTTGGTGTTGTATGTCTGCTTCACTCACCATCACTATCCCTGCAGCTACACACACACACACACAGCATATGGTAACTCCTCCTGTCGGCTGATGTAGATGTAGTGACACCAGAGTCACTGTTAAGCCTATTACAGTTTTTAGATCCCTCTTTGGTCCACATGTAAAAACAGACCCATAGCAAACACACAAACTTGCAGATACTAACATATGCACGCACACACACACACACACAACACCAAAGTCTTAAGCTGTCAGCTAAATAAGAACTACGACACAAGCAGAATGTAAATTTAAATAAAATCTGACGGAATAATGGGTCAGGGTAGAGTCACTTTGACTTAAAAAGCTTGAAATGTTTTCACCGTTCCGATTTTAATGTCAAATGACAGTTTATTACTGTTTGAGAGTCTTTTCCCCCTGGCACTACATTAGTTACATTTGCACAAAATTGGTCAAGTATAATCCAAAGATTTCAAAATTCCAAGATCCATAACCCAGTAGCCAAAACCCAGTACAAATGGGTGGCATTCACAACACGAATTACGCTATATTACGTAGCATTTTCTCTATTTCAATATGTTATGATAGTAAGTAATGTAAAGTTTTTCCAAATCAGCTTTTATAGAACAAAATTCTATCATCTTTTCTATAATCCAATAAACAGAACCAAAATAACCCTGAAAGCCATCCAAAATATACTGTATATATTAATTTCTAATATACAGTATCTGTTCATGAGTCATTTCAAATCTCACAGGGATAGATTGTTGTCAAATGTAGCTTGTTATCATTCATTTAAAAATGAGAACTGTGAGATACAATTTCTTGATATGAGAAGTTTTTAGCTACACAATTACAAAGGCAAAATGATAAATGACAATATTGGGTCACATATCAGTAAAATCCTACTCGGGGAATGAATTAGCAATGCCACTGCTGAGCAAAACCTCCATACACAGAAGCTTCAATGATCAGAGATCAAAGTAATGTGGGAAAAGAAAACCAAAAGGAAAACCACAACGTAACAGTTGTGTTAACACTCAGTCGCCATGATAACTACATTCACCACGGTCTGGACTATTTCAGGAGAGAAGATAAGACTAGAGCTGTGAGGTAAACTAAACTCCTTTGAGATTAAGCCACATTTTACATTCATTCATTGAACAGCGTTTACATCCTGAGTAATAATCATTTCCAGGAACAAAGCCAAAGTCACATGCACACAGTATTTAAACCTTGGTTATAATAGTCAGCATGTGTGTTCATTTAAACATGTAAATGCCTCCATGCTGGCTTTACGTTGGTGAATGACTTACAGATAATTAGATGTGTTTTCCTTTTGTAAATGAAGCCGAGCATGTAGTAATGTGTGTGAGCAGCTGCAGACAGTAAGCTAGCTCACAGTTGGTGAATAGAATGGAGGTTAATCCAATTCCATTGACTAAGTGTTGCCTTCAAGCACATTTGTATGCGGCGATCACAGATATCCAGAGGTCTCTCTCTCAAGAAAAGAAAGAGCCTTGTGTGTATTTGAGAGAGGGCTTCTGTAAAGATTTGCTAAAAAGCCAGAAACCTTTGAATTGGGACTAAAATGGGAAGGGTTTGGGTAGCTTTATTCCTATTCAGGGACGGCCTCCTGAAAGTCCACGCTTTTATACTTATAACCAATAAAAAAAGCCCTGTTCCCTTTCAACTGCTTTCTTCAAATGTACCCAGGAAATGCTGCTTTCTTTTCATGATGCATTCAGGCAGTCAAAATATCACATGACCGCGTTGTATTTACCGGTTTTATAGGTAAATACATCACATAATGTTCACCACTGAAATCCCCACAGAAGGCTGTAAATAATGGAAGCTAGGCATAAACCCAAATGTTTGTGTTGAAAGAAAATGTAGCAGAGAAAAGCTCTCAAAAATACAGACATAAGCAAAAGTCAATAATTGTCCATCCTTCCATCCATCCCTTCCTGTCCATCAGTTCATCATCCATTCATCAATTGTCCATCCATCTGTCCACCCATCTATCCATTCACTGTCCATTTATCATCATCCATCTATTCTACCTGTCCATCCAACCATCCATCATTACGACATCATCCACCAATCTATCCATCCATTGGTCCATTTATCAATCATCCGTTCTTCCATCCGTCCACCTGTCTATTCATCCATCGACCTGTCCATCCATCCATCATCCATCCATCCATCAATTATCCACCCAACAATCATGAATCCATCAGTCTATCATCCATCCATTCGTACATCAATCTGTCCATCCTACTCATCCTGTCCGCCCTTCTGTCCATTCGGCTATCAATCATCCATCTCTCTGCCCATCCTGTCCATCCATCCATCCATAAGTACACATAAATCACTCCCCTATCTGATGAGACTGTCAGAAGATGCTCCTGTCACACCTCCTTCTCCTGTATTTTTAGCTCAGTCACATCACACCACTGTCTGTCTCCTGTAATCCCGGTGCAGCCACCCTCCCTGTGGTCAATGTTCTCTTTTTTTCTCTCCCCTCTCTCCTTCTGTTCACCTTTTCACCTGCTGAAGATCGATACCTGCTAATGGAGTGGGCTTCTACTCTTCCTCTCATGTTTTATGACCTCAAATAATGACTGGTCCCTTTAATAGAGCCCTGGCCCCTGTTGCTAGGAGACAAGGGGCTCAGTGACGATGAGGAGGCTGAGGAGACGCTGCCACCCCCGGATATGCTGTGATGCTTGGCTCTCCTCCAATCAGAGCAGCCCGAGCATGGCAATAACACAGCCAACAGGTCAGATATAAAAAGGAAAGACTGAAAATGCTAAAATCACTCCAAATCTTCTGCTGAGCTCTGTCCGATGGTAAAAATAGAGCAGAACCAACACAATAAATAAAGCGAAAAGTCCAAAAACACAACGTAATATAGCCAACTGTGGAAAAAATGACTATGCGTAACATGAAATTGGGGACATGAAACTCGTCAGGACAAACAAACAAAGACTTATCACAAATACTGCAATTCCCCTCAGCTCTACAGAGTATTTAGTATCTGGTTTCCACATACGCCGGTCTCATCAACATCGTTTCGAGCAGCAACAGGTTGCATTGAAAAATGTTTACCCTTCTAGTACCAAACGGCAGACAGACAAAGTTAGTGACTATCTCGAGAAGAAAGGGAACGTCTAGCTGTTAAAGAGCCAGATGTGTTTTGTCAGGAGTTGGTGGAGACCAAAGCAGAGCTGAACAGAGAGTGAACACTGGACCTAAATTCATCAGTGGACAGTGGACAAAAACATGACTCCAAATGAATGCTAATGTTGCTAATTGCTTACACAAGAATTCTATTCCAAAAGGTGATATTTGTCAATGCGTTTTCAACTTGTTCTGTTGCCTCCAAGTGCCCCCAGGAGAAAAGGAAAAACTCGCTTCATTCCAGAACATATAAATATCGCACAACATTGCGGCTGATCACACTGATCACTAAACAGTAAAGAACAACATAAACGACAGTGGATAAACGGGACAGGAGCAGAGACACAAAGGACTTCTCTTATTCCTGTTTGTGCAAGGCAGCTTCCTCTCTGCTGTTACCTTGTGCAGAAGAAATGACGTGAGCAGTATCCATGGGGGCAGTGTCTGTGTGTGTGTGTGTGCGTGTGAGCTTGCCAACACTGTGTAGCATGTATTTTCAGCTCTGACACATGCAGTAGGTGGGAGAAGCACTGTTGCCATGGTAATAAGTCTCCTCCTCTTGGAAGTGTTTTGCTGGACCCTCTCTCTCTAGGTCTCCCTCTCTCGGTGTCTCAGCTGTCTCTTGTTCTATTGCTTCACCCCCCCCCCCCCTTCCCTCTCTGGGTTAATGGGATCTGTTTTTACTGATGTTTATAAAGGGTTTTTAAGGAGTTGAGTGTTACCATTCTCGTTGGCACAAATGAAGCACGCCTTCATCCAGTGACTGAACATTTGCACAATCACTGTCTCTGCCTCACTGGCTGCTGGTTAATACTTACTCACTACTGCCAGACTACACACAATTACCTGCACTATATATGCTTTCACATACTACATACGTTTATTACTGGCCATACTATCTGATCTATAGTGTATCATCATACCTCCAGCTGTTTATTCTGTAAAAAATATCTCACTATTGCCATTATTGTATTTGCACTATATATTTTGCCTACTGTAACGACACATATTTATACTGTATATATCTTAATTATTTTAACTACCCCTTACTGCTTATTCTATTTATTACCCCTATACATTTGTACATACTCTGCACTTTGCTTTTTTTCTAACATTTATTTTTGCAGTGCTTTCTCTATGTCTCTCTGTCTAACGCAATGTGAGGGTAGAGGGCAGTCTAGACAGAATAACAAGCCTTCTCTTAATATGGTATATCTGTGTGTGTAGATACAGCATTGGGGTTATGTGTGTGTTTCTAATGTCACTTAATGTTATTGCTTATTCTATCTGACCCCACGCCCACATATGACTTTTTCAACCTTCCGCACATGACAAAACTACTGCTACTCAAACCGATTCACCCCTGAACACATGCATGGAAGCCCTCCCCTCTCTCTCCCTCACTCTCCTCTCTCACACACACAAAGTGGTGGTGATAAAGCATGCTGTCATTTCACGTCTCTGAGGAATATCAAATCTCTTCATGTTTCATTCTGGACTTGAGCTGCTCCACATTAACCGTCCATAACTACGGCCATGTACACACTAATTCAGATACATTTGGAAATCTATCTTTTTCTCTCTGTTTGGAGCATTTGTCCACAACAAATGAGCCTTTTCAACCACAGGCACAAAACTCTGGACCTAAAATTCCCTTTAGCGCATTCATGCTTGTGTTTACACCGCATCTGAGGATATGAGGGGCTGCAAAGTTCAGGTAAATTAGACTGATACTGGATCAAAAAGCAATAGCTTTGTACGAGAAGCAAGGTAAGAGACAGTAACAAGAACAGAATCAATGTGTAATTTACTGTTTTCATACAGTTATATTATAATAAATGTCATACATGGGGATTTAAAGAGATGGAACAGGAAATGGAAAATGTCAGCAAGACAAGACACTTGTCTGCACAAGCATTTTCAGGTTATTTTGCTGCTTAAGTCTGTAACATACATTACACAATTAGCAAATAAAGGTACGTTTCATTTTATTTTTAAGACTATTTGGCAAAGTCTATAACATATCTTTTATTTTAATAAGTATTACAAGACATCCAAATTCTAGTACTGAGACTACTGGCAAACCGTACTTGCTTACTTTGTGAAAGAATCCTGTACACAAGCTGTTGCATCATTTAGGTTTGTGTTCGACCAACCAGTGAAGTGAGTCAGCACTGCTAACTCTCCCCCAATAGTTCCTTGGCTATAGGATAGTACTGCCCCCGGAGAAGGGACTTTCTTGGCACTACAAACTAATTTTAGAACCTGGTTCCCCCCCATTCGAGATGCATTCCTTCTGTCCTCAAACGGTCCTGCAGTTAAATTTCTGCAGTTGAAAAGGGGTATTATTCAACAACGTTTTGTTCTGCAGACTCCTGCCTCGACAGTTGCCGGGAGCAGGAACTTGTTTCTGGGGGGCAGAGGCTATAAAATGTGTGTCAGGTGTGTCAGGAGAGCCACCATAGAAAAATAATGAAGAACAAATCCTAGTGAGGAAGATCCGTTTCCGATAAAAGTTTCCTTGGAAACATTTTTGCAGTTGAAAAAGCCCGCAAGTTTGCGTTTTCCACCGCTGAAAACGTTTACTTACACAGTTCCAGGTGACAGACTGAAGGATGGCACCAAAAGACGGGAAATTTAAATGCTCTTGATATTGTTGTACTGTTATAGTTTGTACAGCAGCCTGAAAATGCTAACGTGATTTGACCGTTAACGGCGTTTTCAAATGTCTACATCAATTTGGACACGCCCTCTGACCCCTCCCTATAAACCCCTTGAATCGCCCTCCCCCTGAGGCAGACACCACGCCTGTCTGCGGTAAATGATGCTCCTTCCATGTGACTGTCTATTATTGATGAGACAAGATGCATCCCGACTCCCCTGAGATGATGAGCTCACTGATGAGGTCACCGCTCTTTGTGAGTACATACAGTGAGGGCTCTGCATGAAGAGCTCACAGTTCACAACCCCTTCCACCCCCACCCACCCCGTTCTGCAGCTGCAACACCTCCTCCTACAGTTTCTAAACAGACCAGGGCA
Source organism: Coreoperca whiteheadi (assembly GCA_011952105.1). Lineage (NCBI taxonomy): Eukaryota > Metazoa > Chordata > Actinopteri > Centrarchiformes > Sinipercidae > Coreoperca > Coreoperca whiteheadi. The sequence goes on from CM022485.1 coordinate 5,955,050, forward strand.
TCCATCAAACACTGTGCGCTTTTAAACAGAAAGGAAAGATGAAGCGGTGTCTCTAAGGTCTGTGATAATAGGTGATGTTTGACAGAGAAGCAACTGTGTTTCACATCTTGAATATGCAAGACAAAAAAAACCCCAAGAAAAAAAATAAAGAAAAAAGAAACTCACAGAACAAAAAGACCAAACCACGGGCTTTTTAACTTGTTATGGCTAATGTGTTACCAGATAGCTGTCTATTTACACATCCAGCAGACAGAGCATGAGTGACATCCCACTGATGTTGTGTTGTGTGTCCACCTGACGAATTGAAGTCCAATGTTGACTCTCCTTTAAGCTCTGGTTTGGTCTTCACCAACTCCTGAGAAAAATATGACCATTTAGCTGCATGTTCCGCTTTCTTCAACAGCTAACCGCTAACTTTGTTAGGCTGCGATTCGTTGCTGAGCAGGGAGCGAACAGTGGGTTTATCAGTTTTATGTGGCAGGGCCCATGAGAGATGTAAGATTGAACCAGCTATGTGCCGCTTAGAGAATGAGTTAAAAGAGGCTAAAAGTTGCGTATAGCTACAAATGGTAGTTTCATGTGACGGGGAACAATTTAATTAGATGTTAATATCTAATATATTGCTTAGTTTAGTGGATGTTAAAATGAATAAAATGGATGAAAATGTCAGCAATTTAAAAAAAACTGTGTAAACAATGTAATTTTACTACAAGCTCCACCATCTGGTGTGGATTAAAGCTAATGAAACAGTCCTCCAGTCATGTCATTTCTTCTATAAAAGCAACACCACCACCAACTATCTCACACACTACTCAGGGATTTCCATATAAGATTAACAGGGCAGCAACACCTCGCAGCAGTGCAGGGGGAGCTCACAATCTTGACATTGTTGAAGAACTTCATCCCCAAGAACAAACCAACCCTCATGCATAGTGCAGGGCAGAGGAGATATTATCTGTGTCTGATGGGCAACAAAACTAACAGAGGGAGACAATCCACAATCACCAAACAGGGAAAATGAGATGAGACTGAGCGATGGAGATGATCGAGACCAACCAGCAGAGCCTGCTCTTTCCCAACAAAGCAATGCTCCAAAAAAACCCTTAGCTGAAACCTTCCCAACACTCTCCACATACACAGAAACTGGTGGTTTCATGTCCTGAGAGTGATGACGCTCGATGACACGTGTGGTTTGTTGTTGTTGCCGCTGTCAGAACTGTCTCGGGTTTTCAAGTCAAGGAGCCATTTTGGATTCTGATCTTTGTGAGGCCCCTGCAAGGGGATGAGTCATCAATGTCCATACACACACACACATACACACCTCCAGCGGTGAGCTCTCGCATTCAGTGATCTGGGCTATAATTAGCTCCCTGGATAGGAAGACAAGAAAAAGCAGAGGCAGAGAGGCAGAGAGAGAGAGAGAGAGAGAGAGGCAGAGAGAGAGGCAGAGAGAGAGAGGCAGAGAGAGAGAGAGAGGCAGAGAGAGAGAGAGAGGCAGAGAGCGAGAGAGAGGCAGAGAGAGAGAGAGAGAGACAGAGAGAGAGAGAGAGGCAGAGAGAGAGAGAGAAAGAGAGGGGTGGCTTTTCAACCTAAAAATATTCCCAGCGATATTGGAGCGAGTTTCGTATCTGTCAGGTCACCAGCTCACTAGAACAATAAAATACGAGTCTCAGCAGAAAAGAAAAAACAATCTTTCATCAGCTCATATAAATGACACTAAAAAAAAAAAAAAATCCCCTCGACCCTCTTGTTGCCTTGGTTACGGTAGCGGAGCTGAATGGAGGATGTGATGATGGTTTCACAGGGAAGAGAGCTGGAGAGATCTGACAGAATAATACATTTACCGCTGGTTTTTTTCTCCCTCTGTACCACTCCACAGCTCTCTCTCTCTCTCATAGTAGCACTTCACATTCGCTCCCTGTTTTCATTAATGACCCACTCATTTCTGTGCCAATAAAAATTGAGAAAACCAGGGTGCTATTGGGCCCAAAACCTTCTTCACAAAAACATTTTTTTTTTTTTTTTAAGTTTCAGAGGACCTGAACAAACAGTAAAACAGCTCAGAGTGAATTATTTAGATAACCAGGATGTAGCGGGGCAATCATATGTGATCAGACTCAAGGTTTTTTACGGAGCGTCTCTGTCGCCGTCTGTCAGGCCTCTCTGCCTCTGGCCTCGTTCCTCTGCTGGCAGGAAGCTGAATGCGGCAGCTGTTCAGGACAAAATGCCACGGAGAGGAGAGTCCGACCCCATGCTGAGCTCAAACTTCGTCAGAGTGTCGCTGAACAGGGGCAAAACAATCCCATGAAATGTTATGAAATGCATTTGCATTAAGAATGGAGATTATATACATGCCTCATTATTATTATTATTATTACTACTACTACTTATTGAGTAATTTATTGTTTTGTATTTTAACTATTAACGTGTCCTCTTGCAGCTGGGAACAAAAACTATTGTGCGTGTGGGGAGAAAATCGAAGTGAAAATTGGTTGAAACGGTTCTTTTGAAAAATCTGTCTATTTTACTGAGAAGATCAGGAAAAACAGAATGATGCATTTGAATTGTGTTTTGGACAGGATTTCTTTTGACTTTGACTAAGAATTGCATGTTTTACCATTTCTGTCAAATATATTTAAAAGTCCTAAAAGACCTATCATACATTTCCTTTTCATTCATATGGGCCAGCGGACAGCCCAGCAGAGCCAGAGACAGACACTATGTCCCCATACACGTGACATGAGTTAAGACAAGCGGCAGAGACATTGTCTTCCTATGGAGAGAGGGAAGGCGCCAAACCTTGCTGCAGCGCACCCTGGGTTGTTCTGTACCTCTTGCTCCTTGCGCCTCACTGCTGCCCTCAAGATCAACTTCGACCCTGTTGGTCAGCGACTTTTCCAAGTGCAACCCATGGGATGACAGCTGTCCGTGACATAACCTGAAAGCAGCCCGTGAGACTCTGAGACTCAGTTCCCAAGACTATAAACCACCACCTCAAAATCATACCACAATCTTGGCACGATGGCTACAGGATGTTTGAATGTCTCCAGTCAAATTGGGCACCAGATTTGTGAATAGGCAGATTGTAAATAATGGCATTACCTGGCACACTTTGATGATGTAAACCTATTTGCTATGGACTATGGATATCCTATCGGAGAAGGCAACCGTAAAACAAGGACACAATCCTGTCCTCATAAGGGAAACTATCTGCTGTCACCTGTCCAGCGTGTGAGTGTGCACTGCACTCTAAAGGGTGTGACAATGTCTAACATTACTGGTGCTTTTAGTACTTTGAGGTGTAAAGTAATATGAGGAATGGACACGATCACACCAGAGACACTCACTAAAAACACTCGGTGTGGAAGTCACCTACGCAGATGTTGCACTTACTTGTGTGAAATCGGAAACTCGCCTCTAGTATGGCTCCCAATCAGAGCAGCAGGACATTTTGAGAGGCTGCTGATTTTCCTTTGCGTAGCTCGGAAAGAAGCAGCGCGAAGTCTACCACCAAATCGATTTCTGAATCGAGAACTGTTGATTGAAAGAACCTTCCCGGGTGCACACCAGGTCATTAGTTGCGTGAAACTTCTTGAAAAGTGTAAAACTTCCTTGTGAGAGTGTAAAGCCTATTTCATGAAATCTGGTGAGAAGCAGCTCTTTGTGGAGGCAGCTCACCTTTATATCCGGGCCATTGCAGTTGAGGCTCATCCCGCACTCGTCTGTGATCTCTGTAATCTCTGACAGGTCGTCATCTTCAAACTCATCCAAGCTGATGTCATGGGTCAACCTGGTTGAAGGGGAGGATTAGGGTGAGAAGAGGAAGGGGGAAAAAAAAAAAATAAAAATCAATGTTATTCCTTCAGCACTCGTCTGCAGTCATAGTACATCTCAAAATCGCTTGTTGACCGAATTATCTGTCTGACAGGGTGGCAACTCCGAGCCAAAATCCAAGCCTAATGACACATCACACACATGAACAAGGGTCACAAGCTCTGGTCTACGTAAAATCTTCACCAACAAAAGGGACGTAATTAAAAATAATAACTATATTTAGCCTTTTTTAAAGATACATATTCATCTAAATGAATTAAGTTATTGTTGTGCATCCATGTAACCCTTTTTAAGATGAGATATAAAGGGAGTTTCACCCCCAAATTTAATGTAGTCATGCCACTGATTATTTTGTTAACACTTTACTTAAACACCTCCCTGGTTTTTAACATTTATTGGCAGTATGTACACATTTAATGGTCTGTAACACCTATAATGTACTTGTAAGCCGATTTAAGTGTTTAATAATGGATTAGTCAAAAAATGTAACTCCACCTGTGGGCACCCCTAAGTGTTGACTGGTGTATAAACAGATCATTTATGACAATGTAGGAAAAAAAAGAGTTGTAAAAGTATAAAAACATGTCCTAATAGGAGAACCTGTAATTGTCGACAAATATTGTACATTAATGAATACTTAAAAATGTCCTTAAATCTGCTTACAACTAACTGCATTATAGTATTTTATACTATTAAATGTTTAAAGTGTTGCCATTTTTGCTCTTCATTACTCCACTAAAGGGGATATATTTAATGAATCTGCTCTTTGTCTGGAAACACAATCACAAACGTCTGGTATTTTTTTTGGGGGGGGGGGCTATTTCTGTGTATATTTCCATCCGCTATGTTTGTAAAAACAAGTTAAAGACTCTCCTCAAGTACAGGAAGGCAACAATTTGTCATCACAAGCAGGAGCCAGTGTTACAGTATATCCCTGGTCAGTGACAACAACTGACATGTGACTGGTGGGGGGAATGTGTTGGGAAGCCGACTGTGTTTTTTTCTTGACTACACACCAACAGAATGATGAGAACATCATAGTGGAAGTGGCGTGGAAGGGAAATGCATCATCGCAGATGGCAGCTCGGTCTATGAGCATACTGTAAGTAAAATCACAAGATGCTTTTCCAGAGAGGCGTAGTTCAAAACCATCTGCGTGGGGGACAGAATAAGCTGTGACACTCCGGTCATGTTTGACTGTGACACCTCCTGCAGACCTTGAGGCATCAAGAGAAGCGACAAGAGCCCACTTGTGTAGTTTAAATACTAATGATTTTTGATTCTGCTACTTGTAGATAACCGTTATACAAAGACACAGTTTGGGGCCTTGCGTGATAAAAACGTTTTGTAGATACTTGTTAACTGTCACAACTGGCAACACCACCCGTAAAAGTCTACTGACTTGACAACCTTTCTCCGTCTCTCTCACTCTTTCTTTTTCTATTCTGGTAACAGGATGAAATGTTGGCTTTGATTTATAGAATTTCCCCCAAACTTTCTTCCCTCTAAGGAGCACTAGCCTAACTGGTCTTTTTCTATGGTAGATAGTAATTTTAAGACTCTTTCGACAGCAAAATCTCCCAAAAAATTTGTAATGTGAAGAGTTTAGGTGATCCTTCTTTTTCTCTTGTTTTTTCATCGCATACCATCTCTCCCTGTGACGCAAACAGATGAGGTATAGAGTTTAAGGTGCTAATTTGTTTGCTGTTACAAATAACCGCATAACAACATTTCCAAAAGTTATTTAATCCATTATTCAACAAGACTAAAAGCCATATTAGAAGCTTGTAGATGTCACAATGTTCATTCAGAAAATATAAAGCATGGACGCGTTACTACTTTAACTACATTTCTCGGTAGCGAGGTGGTAGTGTCCCTGTTTTTTGAATCAAATAGCTTTTCAGTAGCTTAGCTCTTTTATTGAAGTAGTGCGGTAGCGTCCACACAAGCTAACGTCACATCTCCCCAAGCATTTCGAGTGACAGAAGCACTTCCACATGACGGTGACATCGCGTACCAATCCTTGGGGCTAAGACGACGCTGCTGCAGCGGAATTACTTTCTAACCCTAACACATCATCTAGGCTAAACACTACAGATGAGGTCATTACAGTACAGGGAAACTGTTACCAAAGATGGCTCAGTTACCAAGCAAAACTGTCTTATCTGTTGACAAACAGGGAGATGCATAAATGATGACAGACACCCATTGCACTACAAAACTCCTATTTACCATGGTCGTATATAGCCTATCTATGGAATCTGCCGAATCTCTAGTTTTAGGCGATGCCTCAAACTTCCCTCTAACAAACGTAACCGGTTAAGAGCCTCTGACAGACAGTATTGTTTTAGTCCCATTTTACATTACTTTTTACAATTTATTTTACACTGTGCAGTGTCGTTGAGTTTGTGAAGTGCTTTCAAATTCATTTCAAATGTATTATGATTATTGAAACACTCAAAGTATAATGAATAGTTACGTTATCATCTTTTTAAAATCTTTTTTATCTCATAGTGTAACTGTCTCAGAGACATTGAGATGTTTTTTTTTTTAGATGCTTGTCATAAATGTATCACTATTAGAATTAGAATTAGAATTAATACAGCCATTAAAAAGGTAATTAAATGTAAAATAAATAAGTTATATGTTAAAAAGGGTTACATTGACAAAAAAATGTGTCTAAAATGTGCCACCTTAAAATGATGCTTGGGTAAAAATGTAATTATTTTTATGTAAGGTTTTAATTTTTATGTACTGAAGACAATTACTATGTGCGCCCCTTGGACCAAGTGCAGAATAAGGTCATTTTGCAGCTGTATGTCTTTCCTCTGCATCCATGTTGGCTCTTACCCATAATACCACCGTACTGAATGGGTCACATGACCAGAGTTAAGGACGTACGGTGGTATTATGGGTAAGAGGCAACATGGATGCAGAGGTAATAACCTTATTCTGCACTTGGTCCACGAGGTGCACACTAGAGGTCGATATATCGGGCCGATATTTGTCATTTTTTAATATGTCGGCATCGGCCGATATCCGTGTTTAGTAGCGCCGACTTAAAGTCAGGCACGTCCGCGGGAAATCCCGCACGTGAAGGACCCCAAGCCAAAACTTCTGGATTCAACAACAATCTCGGGAGATAAAGGTAAGGCTTAAATTCCGATATTTCAGTCCTATGGCCATATATTTACTATATATTACTAGTAATCTATGATATGTTGCTTCATTTAGTGAAAGAAAAAACGAATAGTATAGAACCGTCAGGAACTGGCATACAGCTGGTTGATTTATTTTATTTAAATGTATATTTAAGTTAACATTTATGTTCCGACAAACTTGAAAAATTCTGGTTCAAGTCAGTGTTCAATAAATGAAGTTAAGTTTAGAAATGTTGTGCATCCACTTATTATTAGTGTGACATTTTAGCATGCTAATGAAGGGGGAAAATGCAAGATATCAGCCCTAAAAATCGGCTGACCCAGACCTCTAAAAATCGGCATCGGCTATAGAAAAACCCATATCGGTCGATCTCTAGCGCACACAGTAATTGTCTTTCATTTGTGTATAATGTTGTGTAATGTGCCTTTAGATGGATAAAGTGATACGTGACAGTGATTTTATTATATATTTATCATATTTCTGTTGTGCTAACGTGTTTGGGCCTGTTAGCGACGGACACTAGCTTGAGAGACTTTAAAATGACTGAGCGATATATACTTGAAACCTTTTATGTCTTTATTTTCTTGTAGTTTTCCCGGTGGCTGCTGATAAAAGAGTGAGGGAGATAAAATAAATCTTCAAAAGACATCTGTGGCAGTGGTGCTGGACAATGGGCCAGGGTGACCAAAAACGTTAGGATTTATTCATCTGGGGACCAGGACTATCCACTGTAAATGTAATGGCTATCAGGCCCTTTGTTGTTGATATATCTGACCAACTGACTGACTGTATTGGAACATTGCAAGTCAACAAAAAAGCTAATCATATAATTACAAGGTACTCATCACAAAGCGTCAGCCTCTGCATCAGTTTCCTACCTACGACAAAATGGAGCACTTCTGCCTGTCAAGCAAACATGGAGGCACATATCCAAATGTCCATGGACGTTTAAAAACTATTGGATCAGGAAGAAAACATTTTTCCATTTTGCAGGAGAAGAACATAGGGTCTTGATCGCTCTTGCAGCAACCCTAGACATCACTCCACTGTCAGGCAGGGAAGTGTAAGTGAGTAAGTAAAGCTTTATTTATATAGCACTTTTTAAAAACACACCATTACAAAATGCTTTACAAATAAAAAATGAAAATATATAAATATTAAAATGCAAAAAACAGCACAATGTCCTGGTGTCAGTGGCAGGATTCAATTAGCTTCCAGTAAACAATGCTTCAGTTTTCCCCATCTGTAATTATGTCCGCCTTTTATCTCTTTACCCTGCAGCCTCCTGGGCGTAACCGACACAGTCAGACAGCAGGGAAATGTTATTAGAAGGAGGAAAGAAGATGACAACGATCACAAGGAGCATAAAAGCAAGCTGTCAGAGAGACCTGGTGAACTTGAAAAGCTAGGACCCCCCCTGTTGCTGCATGATGCTAATGTCATTTCTGGCTACATGGACACTGCAGCTGTCTCCTATTGCAGAAGTACGCACAGCTGTGGCCGTCTTTAGCTGTCACGTGTCGGAGGATGGGTATGGGAGTTAAATAACCCGTGTAGAAGCATCTGTTTACCTCTATAATGAGGCCCTGAAGGAGGCACGAGAGAAGGGCTGAAGGATGGAAGGCGAGAAAGAGAAGAGAGAAAGGGAGCATATGAATCCAGCAATCTATTATTAGGGAGTAAAGGATCTCAGATGGGAATATATGTACACCTGATAGAATGAAAGAGACAGAGACATTAAGAAATGACCCAGTGGAATCATCCACCTTCACTGAACAATTCTCCAACTGACACAACTGCTGCATCAGTAACATTTTAGTCATCCAGGGGGGATTTTCTAAATCTAAATGCACCTAAATGCAAAGTTGTTTAGGGGCTAACTTGCGAGGTGAACAAATCTAATTGCATTTGCTCCTGCTTTGAATTTCAATGGCTTTGTAGTTTCATGAAAGGATAGGCCGGCAATATTCTGTATTTTTCTTATTGTCAATAAATCCAATAAAAAGACCAAAACCAACATTGAATTGATCCTACTTACAAGTATTATCTGTGTAGCCAAAGCCCAACATAGCTAAATTCTCTTTGCCTCAGACCTCTATTGTTGACCAAAACAACTTTATCGAAGGACCAACATGTTTCGGCTTGGGTGACCCTGAAGAAGGCCACCTCTTATTAATTAAAGTCAATTTATTAGCAGTTTATTAAAAATGTATGTCTTCACTAAGAATAGGTGCCACAGACAGGGTAAGAAAGTCAGAAAGAATTATGAGACGGACTAATGCATTGTTGGTTGTTGCCTTTTTATGGGATTTGTTGACAGGCAAAATACAGAATGACGCCATAATTATCGTATTCAATTTCTCTTTTATTTTAAGCTGCTATAAGTACTTTTGACCACTAGAGAGCGAACAGACTCAGGAACGAGCTAAAAGACACCTAATATACCATCAACTTACATAATAACATGTTTCATGTTAGAAATCTCAAATATGATGCATGAATGCCAATTAGCCACAAGTATTTCATGTTATATTGATCCTGAACTGCAGGTTTTGACCTATAATTGGGGTTTTACAAGGACAAAAACGAATAGGGGAGTCTACAGAGTGCTGAACAAGAGGTGAGAGGAAATGATGTCGGGACTAGATCAAACCCAGAGGAAAGTGCAAATAGAGGCAGCAGAAAGTGAGAGGATGGAGAGAGTCATGGGGACAAAAATAAAGGGAGGGGGGAGAAAATTAAATGCCGGGAGATAAACCACCTGGACAGGACAGGGTGACCCCTTTGCTGCACTGAATTGTGGGTAAGGAGGAATGCAGACAGCAGAGAAAAATCAACAGAGTGTACAATACAGAGCAAATTACGGTGTCACACATCAAGGCTCAGACATTACAGGGTAGCATGCAGGGTTTACAATGTCGAGTATGCTGTGAAAACCTTTTATCAAAGATTTTGGGGATATTTTTCTTGTTAATTTACATAAATGATTACAGGGTTCCTCTGTGGGACTGATCTCTCGGGTCAATGATAGCAAACAAATATAGAACATGAAGTAGTAGCGACATACACAATACATGTGTAAGTGATAGAGCTCAACCGATTTATCTGTTGATATGGGCCTATCGCAGATATATCAGTATCGGCGTATATATTATCCGATATGAGCATAAAGAAATGCCTTAATGTTAATATATTGATGTCTCCACAAAGTTTATCCAGCAGAATGTGCTGTCACTACAGTGGCAAGTAGTATAAATTGAGTGAGAAGAAGCAACTCTCAAGAACTTGAGAGAGTAAAATACAGCTGGTGTCACGAAATGTAACAGTCACCTCACTAATTGTCCAAAGTGTGAAGATGGATGCCCTAAATTCCTTGTCAGACCTTGCCACTGAAAGGGTATCCTCCTAAAGCTCTCACTTTTATGATTAGTTTTGGGGCATTTTGCCTTTATTTGTGATAATATACAGTAAAGATATAGACAGAAAATGTGGGAAAGGAGTGCGGGGAAGGACACCTAACAAAACTCGATTGCAGTAACATGATACACCAAACCCATAGGCCATCGAGAAGAGAACTGCTTACACTTTTACTTTAACTAGCAAACCATCAGCACACATCCATGCTGTATGCACTGCACACACCTAATTCTTCCAAGAAAAAACATTTCCTCTAATTTTCCTGAATGAACACTAAATGGACTTAACCAAGAAGATCCAGAACCCTAAATATCCTCTTTAGTTCCCTCTGGGATTGTATTCCTGTATTATTTATACACATCATCTCACTCACACACACTCACAACACCCTCGGTGATCAATGCAGACTGACTCAGCAGACTGGCTGGGCTGTCCAGGTCAGAAATCCCTGTGACCCATTTACTGTGTCATCATCACTAAACGTGAGATGCAGCAAATCCGTTGAAACGTAGTAACAACAAGCTGACATCAGCACTGTGACCCTGTTACCTCACAGGACCCTAAATACCATCTAGGCGCCTCCAGGGAACTCCTAGTTCTGCATCCTGATGTAGTTTTTGAGAGCTGGTTATGTTTTCTAGTTTATTGTTATGGCTTGTTGAAAAGAATTGTGAAATCCATAGGACCAGCGCAGTCTCCTACAAAATACTTCTTTATGCTTTTCATTTGCTCTGACAAAAAAGTTCTAAAGGAAACTTAGTTGCTGCCAAGATTATCTTCACTGGCAACTCCCCCCCCCCCCAAATACCGGATGTATGACAATCTTATACAGCACAAAAGTCATTGGAAGAAGCTTGGAGTAGATGTTTGGGCACTATCCCAGTATGTATAAAAGTAACTTTGATTTTTAATTGGGCTCTGTGATCCCCTGATTATGTAAACTCCTGTCCAGGTAGACACCCGGTGTTTTGAGGGGTATCACTGACTTACACTGGCTTTCCTGTATTAAATGGATACAATGATGGCAATAAAACGCTTAAAGAGAGTTCATTGTTTGCCTTGACAGACACATGTCTTGGGTTTTAAAACTCTGCTGTGGTCATTGCTACATTTCTCAGCTACAATCTGCTGCCCAAATTCAGATTTTCTGGATCGATTTAGCTGTAACTGACAAAATAGCAGCAGGTCGATAAAGTCCAGGTTTTAAAATGTCCCCTCAGAAATGTTAAATCACAGAAATACCATTCACAGTTTATGTTGTAAAATGACATCAGAGGGCAACAACACTGCAGGATGGATGTTTCAGTTTGTTTTGCAAAGGATTTGGGATAAACTCCTACGTTATTCTGCCAGTGGGGGGTGACAGGGCAGCCTACCGGGGCGTTTGTGCCTCCTCGGCCTGCCTCTCTGCTGGTGTTAATGAAGGACAGCATGACCTCGCGCTCATGCCACGATGGGCCCGGCCAGCTCATTAGTCTTTACCTGAATACCCGCTATGACCCTGATACCAACTGCACTGTATTTACCTACTGCGTGCTTGCAAATGTTGACTGCCGTTTTTCTTCACAAGTAGCATGCAAGGTCAAATATAGATATGGGCCATCGTTTTTTGTTTTAAGTGATTTTCACTGGAAATTACTAAGACTTTTCTAAAAGGTGCAGATTAGTGAATCCTTGATTTGAAGTTGTTATATTTCGTGCTACAGTGGCAAAAGGTCATGCTGTGGCCAAGACAAATGTCCCCGCTATGTATTGTGAGAAACTGAATCTCATTTCCACAATATTTGTATTATTTATTTATTGCAATATTTGCTAATGCATCAGGGGCAGCAGGACAGTCACCTTACCCATACAACTATGGATATTTTACACTTCTCTTTAGTCTCATAGTACTTGCACCCCTGTTCTGCTCTTATGATTCAATCACCTAACACTCGATACACATTAAGCCCAGCATTTAGTCGTCACAGCAGATGCATGTATACCCTCGCCTGTGTCTCGTTTCCCCATCTCTCCCCAATAATTCACACGTTTATGTTCCCACTGAGAGATTACAAGGCTGCACGCTGTCAGTCATTCATCAGCTTTGTCCTCTTGCAAGGACGGGACCAGGACAAGGATCAGGACCATCACCACATACAGATCTCCCCCCCCCCACTCCCAAAATCATCCGCTATATGAAAACAAACTCTGAAGACACAAATTCATCCATACAGTGCTTCTCCCACATTGGCAGTGCTGTCATAACAGACACACAGCAACATAAAGTGTGATGTGTGCTCCTCTGTGACTTCTCAGGTCCTATATTTGGTCAACATAAACCTGCAACCTCTGCTGCACGCGCTGCCTCTCTTCTTTAGACACGAAACATACACACAGCCATATGCATCTGCTCTCCCTCAAGGGCACGCATGGCCTGAGCTTTAAGATGCAAGGAGACGACATATAGCAAGAAAAAGGCATGTTAGCAGTTACAGACTCACAAGGTCACACACTGCCATGTTGCTGCATGCCGGTAAAAAAAATAAAAATAAAAACAACACAGAAAGAGAGAGATGCCCTACCATTTCTCCCACTGGTCCTCCATCCAACCCTCTTCTCCTTCCCCTCCCGAGTCCATACTGTAAGTGAGGAGGGCATTCACAAACCGAGAGGAGAGGAGGAGGAGAAGGAGCAAGAGGGTTAGAAAGTGAAGGAGGGAGGGCGGTAGAGAGGGAGGCGCGAGCAGGAAGAGAGCCGGAGGAGAGGGAGGAGGGGTCCAGCTCGTTCAGGTCGATGGGAGACGCGTCTAATTCATAGCCCTGCTGATGCTGCCGCTCCTCCGGAGGAGAGCGCGATAGAGGAGGGGAATTATTTAAAGCAGAGGAGCTGAATCTGCCACAGAGGAGTAGTGTTATATAATCTACTCCTCTCGCTCTCTCTGATGTTTACGCTGTCCTGTGCGCATCAGATTTACTACGCCACTGCAGGAAAGTGCTGGTGTTAGCAGAACATCCAACGCCACAGCAAGCCCAAACAGGAGAAACATCACTACTAGAGGACTCTCTCTCTCTCTCTCTCTCTCTCTCTCTCTCTCTGCAAAACACTGATGTGCTCAATTATTTATGAGGCCCATTGATCAGAAGACTCCTAATGTTGCCTGGTATCTCTTTCTCTCCATTTATCCTATTAAAAAGGACAATTCAGGATCACTGCAACATGGGTCTTATTCTTTTACTTTTGGCCATCAGCTCTATCAGTTAAAACACTATTGCACATTCCCAAGGTTATTCCTGAGGTCTGGCAACACAGCGACATTGATAAAAAGATGCCTGACAGGGCATAAAACACACGCAGTCAGATGACCAGACAGGTTGTAAACAATCCAACAGTTCATCCAGATTATCTAAACCAACTTTTAAACCAATTTTATTTTTGAAATCATATTTTAATACAACGTTCTCTCTTTAACCTGATCTGTTGTTGTTTTAGTAGCTGCAGATGCTGTTTGCTGTTAATGCAAACTTGACACTTCCTCCATGTTTACCTGTTGTCTTGATGAGTCCCGCATAATCCAGATCTCAACAGAATTTCAGTTGGTCCTCCTTGGCAGGATTTTCATTTGCTTGTAAGCTACTGACAATGTAACTCAACACTTCCTGCACAGACATTTCAGATTAAAAGCCTTCCAGCAGGTTTCCTGGTAGACCTTTAATAGGAAACATCTGAGAATGGCTTCACTAACTGTATCACTAAGAGTAGCTTCCACAGAAATTGACAGCACATCTCCTACCAACACCTGCTCTCAGGTGTCAGTCACCCACTCCGAGGGTCCATGCTTCGATGCGGTTTCCACAAATTTGTCAAACAACGGTTTTATTGTATTTTGAAAAATGGACAAATGTGCTCAAATTATTTATATAGCCACACATAAAATGTGAGGAGAGTTCAAATTTGAGTTCATCTTTAACAGCATCAATGTCAACAGCGGCAAAATGATACAATATTTAAGAACAACAAAAAAAGGAATACAGGTCCATCTCTAATATAGGCCTGTTTCCAATAAAGATCAATTAAATTAACGTAAATATCCTAATCTGTTAAGACTGTAAAATGTATAACTGGTCCATTTTTGGGTGTCAGATTTTACTCTTTAGAGAGAGAGAGAGAGAGAGAGAGAGAGAGAAAGAGAGACTGTATAAGCAGAGGAAAGGTGCCATTAGGTGGAACATGCCATTTCCGCAGAATTGAGCGACAGCAGTAAACAGTCTGGTGGGGGGGCTGCAACCTGAGCAATAACTGTCCACTCTGTCAGCTTCTACTGTGGGTGGCTTCAAATCTGCTCATTTTAAATTCTCCCTCTGTCTGTCTGTCTGTCTCTGAAAAATTACCCACTAATCTTTTCAAGCCTTTTCTTTTTCTCAAGAAAACTTCAAAGTCCAAGTGCAGTGAATCAGGGAAACTGACACTTCAAAATCTGTTTGCCCCCCCCCCCCCCCATCTCACTCACATCCCTTTCACATCCCACACCCTGTGAATCCATCTGCCAGAGCAGATCTTGTCAGCAGGGTCACGTCAGTGTGGAAGCTGCAGTGAAAAGATGAAAGAAAAGAAAGCGGGACTGAATGCCAATGCACGAGTGAGTGAGAGAGGGAGAGGATTTCGCTCCTCCCCCACCTGAAAGATGCAGGAATATGGAATAATTCACAAGACAGTCATCAGCTTCAGCCAGGAAGCCATTTAGAAAGTATTCAGGGACAATTAAATATACTCACAGCCTCTCATGTGGTAGTATTAGTACTTTGGTTTATTTGACATTACGCAACTCTGTCTCCTAGAAATAAGATCTATATATTACTGAAATGTTTTTCCAATCACGTTGTGCTTTTGAACGTGATGGCTGTCTGGATTATGTTCACACGCAATGTTTTGGTGTTCAGAGTCGGTGGTAGGCATTGAATGTGCAGAACTGTGACTCCAAAGACAGGGGTGTGCCGTCCAGAGTAACGTCTGTGGTTAGGTTTAGGCAACAAAAGCACTTCGGGTTGAGGTTAAGGTAACAAGGGGGTTTCGGTTCAATGTTAATCACATTGTGTCCCGTGATTCAAGTCACTGCTGCCTCTCGACTGAAAGGAAATATGTTGTCAATGAACATTCTACTGATACGTTCAGTATCAACATTTTTGTGAATTGCCTGATACGCTATTTGTGGTAATACAAAATGTAAACCGGTGGGAATTACACTTCCTTCCAACTTGTTCTCATTGCCAGGGTGTTGTTCCTTCCACCAAAATGTATTTGCTGTTGCAATTTAGTTATATCTAAAAGTAAGGCGAAAGGGTTGCATTATGAGAAAGAGGACATTAAATCATACACACACCACAAAAAAAAATATGTAAAGAATGACACAACAAAGTCCAAGAGCTATTGCCATTGTGCTGCTTGATGTACAGATAGCAAAGATGCAGGAGTCCAGGTCATGAGGCAACATCATACCTCGATCATCATCAGTACAAATGACTCATCAAGTGCCGAATGAGTTACTCCATTTGCTGCTGATGGAACATTACATTTCAGTTCACACAAACAGCCGGCTGTCAACAGCTGATATCGAACAATCAAATCTATTCAGTGGCATGACGTCTTGACACTGCAATCAAATCACTTACGACGATAATATTAACTCCCGCGAGCCAACGGGTTTTCAAATAGGGAAACAAACAATACAGAAAAGTAGCAACAGCAAACTCGAAGTGCCCGTAAATTCACGTGTTCATTCATTCATTCATTGCTGTTCATGGTTACCTGTTTAGGGTGAGAGGCGTTACAGTGATTGTCATTTATAATAAGATAAATAAAATCGCATGAGAGGGATTCGTTTTGCCTCAATAGGGAACTCTTGTGTCATGTCGCAGACGCCTTCATGAGTTCCCCATTCTCCAGATTTATCCACCCCCCGTGATGCACTTCTGAATGGACTGCAATCCTACACTGTGTTGTTGCTCCATTACATGCTGTATTGCACACACACACACACACACACACACACACACACACACACACACACTCAGCACACAGAGAGAGAGTGAGATGGAAACACTGTGCTATTGTGAAAGAATCTCCTGCGACGCCCTCTCGTGCCACAGATGATCAATGCAGCGCTGGAGAATTTTGAAAAAAAGAAAAAAAAAAAGGGTACAGTTCACCCACATATGTGATATGAAATGTGAAATGTCAGGATTCATCTGTCAAGCTCAGCGCCAATGACATGAGCAGAACCACCAAAAATACAGCTCAGAGGTTTCAAACTATACTGGTTTCAAAAACTTACACAGAAAAGCACACAGCCCGCGAAGTCCTGACCTGAGTCCTTTGATAATGAACCTTTGCTGCTACCGAGTCTTTATCTCGTTCATCATATCAACTTAAAAGGGTGATATACTGTACGTCGACGTGGTGTTCACAACTTGTTTCCACTGACCGAAAGTGGGTCAGTGAAAAGGTTTAAGGTCTAAGGTTGAAGGTTTACTGGTTTAAATCAGCTTAGGGCATCACCAATTAAATACTGGATATTTGAGCAACATGACCAAAGTGTTGGATCACTGGATGAACTGAGGATCAAAATGAGTCATATGTGACCATTTGTTGAGTGGAAGAGAAGAGAGGGGAAAACAGCAGCCGTATGGTTTTCTTTTCTTTTCTTTTTGTAAGATCTTGGTCCTCGGTGCTTCTTTCTAAAGAACAACTTGCGCTACGCTTCATGAGCCGTTGGTGGATGTCTTTGCTTTAGATTTAAATAATCATAATTTCCGTAAAAACTGTTTGTTGTTACGTCTAGACGATCCAGAAATATGTGTTGCTCAACCTCACATGACAACTTAACACCCTCTACTGACGACTCATATATTTTTTAGGGGCCCCAAAATGGGGTCAGCAGGCTTGAGAAGCTAGAGGAACCGTGGATTGAATCTAGATTTGGAGGGGAGCTGCTCCTGAACACCGGTCACTGAATAGCTCCACACAAATAGCTGCACAGACGGGCCTGACTGTCTGTTCTCTAACAGCAGCAGGTTGGGGAGAGACGGAGGATTGGACCACAGTGTGTGTGGGAGTGTGGGGGGGGGGGGACATGCCAACATATGGCTGCTCTGGGACTGGGCCAACCCCGAGGTTGCGGATTACCTGGCTTCCTTTCTCTAGTCAACTACAACGCTAAAATCTATAATCAATACACCTCAGCCTCCCATAACGTGACGGGGAAAAACATGTAAAGAGAGGAATTTGTTGCTGTCTTAAATGTCTTTTAGTTTTTGTTTTATTTTTACCAGCTGACACCATTTTTAAAAGGTTTTCACATTTAGTGTCTTGTTTTTGCTCCGGTGTCATTTTCTTTTTATTCTGCTGCCTGCCAATGTGTTTTATGATAAACTGTTATTTTGAAGGCCCAAGCTGTATTATTTATGTACTTATGTTTTGACCATGTAACTTACAGAACTTTTAACATTAATAAGTTAGTCTGACTTGCTGCTAATCCTTTACAGCATTAACGAGTCTGATTAAGAACCCGAGTTGTACTAGTTGTCAATTCTGGTGCTGATACAACACTTTAGTTTACATTCGGATCATAGATGTGGCTCTAATTTTTCGTGCCACTGAATTTGAATGCTGTCCTGTGCAACTTTGAGGCTCTCACTTTATTTATATATTTTTTGTCAGAAAAAAAAAACAACCAAACACTGCTGGAGCGACTCTGATGCCACTGTGATGAAAAACTGAAGAAAGATGGTTGTGGCTCCGCCTGTTTATAGCTCAGCTAATGAGACAGGGACAGTCTGAGCCTGAGGGTGTGTGTGTGTGTGTGTGTGTGTGTGTGCGTGTGTTGCTGTCTCACTGGGGAATATTGATCACAGGCCTCCATCCACTCAGTAAAGCCACTGAAGAATTGCAGCTTCTGCGCAGGCAACACTGGAATTGGCTCTGGGTATGTCTGTGACTGTGTATAAAAAGCGTGCAGCTAATCCCTCACCCTGCTCAGCTCTCTTACATGTTGCTCTGCTGGTTGAATTAGCTCCGACTGATCACCTGTCTTATGAACTCTGGGGTATTTATGCCGCAGCACTGCAAATCTATTTTCATTATCGAATAACCTATCAATTATGCTTTTATGCAACTGATTACTAATTCATTCTACACAATGCAAACGCCCATCGGAAGTTCCCAGAGCCCAAAGTGATTCTTCGGACAGCTTTTTCCCGTCTGAGCGACAGTCCAAGAACCAAAAGGAGATTTAAATTAGACTAATATGAGACAGACAAAAGCACTATAACCAGAAAATATTTGATATTTTACTGAATAAATTACTTCCAAATAACCGATTGCCACGTGTTAATTCTGTGGCAGGGACTGGGACTTTGAACTGTGTAGCCACACAATTTTACATTCAAAACCATTCATTTATTAGACACATATGCAGTTAGTTTCGATTCTACAAAAACAAAAACAAAAACACACATAAAGTTAAATTAAACAGAAGGGAGGGCAGTTTTTTGTTTTGCTTCCATACCTGCAGGCATAAGTTGCCCTTAAAAAAAAAAGAAGTAGGCCTACAGATTGGCCATGATGTAGGCCTATTATGAAGATATTATTTAACATGTTCCTGCTAAACTTCAGAAGGTCCCCGCTAACAGGCTAAATCCAAACATATCAGCCAATATCAGAAAACACTAAATAGTGATGAGGCAGGCTACTGCTACTACAGATCTGATAAGGTCGCTGTAAACTCACCAGTGAGTCCTGCACACACAATATGAGTTCCTCTAAGCGCCTGTTATAGTGATGGCGGATTAATATGCTGTTGGAGTTCTGTCAATAAAAGCATTAATGTGCGCCACAAACACATTAAGTCACTGCTTGGGTTGCAAAGAGTGACTACAGGGGGTAGCACATCAAATAAAAACTGTTTTGTTTTTGTGCCAAATGAAGTCAAAAATACCACAGAGCAGGCTTAAGGCCAATATACATTCCTTATTCGCAGCTGGAACTCGTAAAGCCGCTGTAGTTATTACAGGGTTTGGTTTGGTTGTTGCAGATCACCACAAAGTATGCGACATGATTAAAAATGTATGGCTCTAGTAGCCTAGATGCAGGGAGCACGCAGCTCGCCTCGGTCCTCCGGTGGCAGACACGCCCAAACACAAAACACGCAAGTGGACAAGACATTGCGACTTCGACCCCGCAGCTGCCGCGGCTCCGGTCGGCCAGCATCAGCACCTTCAGCTCCGCAGAGCCGCGCTGGCTCATCGCTCATTCACAGCCTCCAGGGGGCGGTGGCTCGGCCACCCTCCCCAGGCTCTCTTCGTCGGGGCACTTACCTGAAGCTTGCCGGGGAGTTCACCTGGACGTTGCGGCCAGATGGCGGGCTGGCTTTCCTCTTCTCTCTGTCCGCCATGCCGCCACGTTATAGTTCCTCCATCGACTCCGCCGTGCGGCCGCCCAGCGGAGACACCTGAGAAGGTCCTGCGATGCTGCGATAGGGTGGTGCCTTCGGCGACGGTGGGGAAAATGGCAACTCAGCTGAACTGTGCGGGAACGGCTCGCGTGATATTGGTAACTTTGCAGGATTTGGTAAAATGTGTGTTATTGTTGAGTCATGTAATTTGCTGGTCTTTCTAAGCAACAACACGTCTGCTTACACTAAATAGATGATATGGAAAAAATGTTTATTAGCCTACAATAAAAGAGCCCATAGGACATCTTTCTTTTGTTTTTGTAGTTCTGTAGCAGCAGGTCATGTGTGTGCAGAAATGCTTAAATGGCCAGGCAATAGATTATTTACAGTTTCTGTGTGAAAGACCAGCATAGGAAGGCTATAATAAGCCTGTTATAGGCACAGTCACAGTTCAGTCACAATGTATAAATATGGTTCTTTAGGATCTAAATCTTGTGTGTGGGGCCAACAGTTTGGAATAGCTTACACGATCACATGAGCTACTCATCTGAATGAATTACAGTTTTTAAAAACATATGTGAAAAATTGACATCAAAAAGAAAATGGAAAGAGGAGGGGTGGGTGAATGTATTTGTATTGCATAATGAGTAATACCTCAATTAAATCTGCATGTCATAACTGTAATGTAGCCGAGACCCTGTCTTTGTTGTTGTCGTGATTTGGGGTGCATGACCAAGACAACAGTTTTTTTATCAACTTTGGTGTTATGTCATGCTTCCATTTTATACATAACACACCTTGTTTGTGCTACCTGTCATTTATAGTTTGCTTCATTTCATTTCAATCCTTCATTGTTTTGTGTATATTTTGGACAAGATGCGTATGTTGTTTATGACAGATTCAAATAAAGTCCCTTGTTGCCAAAATGTGACATTTTGAGGTGCAGAGGGAGGCTATGACTTATGGGTAACTAGTTTTAAGGTTGTTAAATTGCACTGTTTAACATGATATGTTTGGTAAGAGCTCATTAAGAATTTTCTTTCGATATGTACAGTAGAGCCTAGTACCTAAGATGTAATGTTCATGTTGAATACATTGTATTTTGCTTGTAGTAATATTTTGGTGTCAATCACTGTATGTCAATGTTTAATCAGTTAGCATGATTTTCATTCTGAAAGTCTGGTGCTGAGCAGATGGTGACCACTGAAGGGCTAAATGTTTACAGGTGCCCAGAAAAGAATAATAAAAATAATAATCTAATTAATTATATAATTATTTATAGTAAATAGCCTTCCTACAAGAAACTCACCTTTTCTTTATTGGAGCACAATAGATACTCCTTTATCTTGGATTTGAATGTCAAGTAACAATGACATTGCCATTCTTTTTAGTGATGCTTTAGTTTGTAGTATTTTGCTCATCAGAAAAAAAGTGTTTTACAGTAAGTACTGATTTTACCTAAGATCAAAATTAGGCATAGGCCTACTTGTACGTTTTTTTTTAAAACTTATTGTTTCAGTCTGTATTACTAACTCTCACACCGTCCTGCCTCAGTTCGTCGGTGTCCAGTGACAATAAAATCTCCCAATTTGATGATTTTTACACTAAAGTTAAGCTGACGGATTAAATGCTTCTTAATAGAACTCAATAAAACCCATCATATTTTCTCAAAAATGTGTCCAACAAGGCTGTTTTTATTAGTTGGAGATACATGTTTTTTTCAGAAAATATTTGTTACTGTGTCTAATTAGTATTTGGTCATGTCTTCTAACTAATAGAGCCCTCGAAAACACAACACATTGCGTGCATGACTATACAAGGAGACGATGAAGGCAGCAGGAGCTCCCAGACAGGCGTGGGCTAGGCACTGGATGGAAAACACAGACGAGAAAAACAGAGGTGGATACCTGCAGATCTACATACTAGCCAGAAACGACAATCCTTTACAGTGTTGAGAACGAAAGCTGCCCTTACACTGTGAAATAAACAGTCACATTGGGGACAGTATGTTGCCAAGAACGGAGATCATCAAGGAAGCATGTCAGAGAGAAACCCGCAGAGGGCGATACAGTACACAGAAACACTGCATAATGTGTTCAGAAATACAGGAAGTCTGTGAGCAGTGATGCTACTAAAGTATAAGAACAGAAAGAAAAAAACCAGGAATAAAGAAGGATTCTTCTTTCTTTATTCCTGCTTTCCCTTTTCTTTCTTCCCATCTTCCTTTTTTGATGCGGCACTGCTCTACCCTACGTGCAACCTTCAAGCCCACCAGTGAAAAGGTTTTACAGTAAAAAAGGTATGAGTTTCAGAATCCATTATCACTTCAAATATTTCCCCAAATGTAATTTTTCTCTCACTCAAGTCAAGCACAGTAATCTGTGCAATCCTGCAATACCGCTGCCAAAGGCAATATTTCATGTGAAGAACATCAGTGTGCTTCCATTCAAAAGCCATGTCGCCAGCACCACCCGGTCCAGTAGTTTCCTCCTCTACTACATCAGGAAAATTTAGACCTTTCCTATCTGAGCAGTCTCCACAAGTCCTAGTCCAGGTATCTTGTCTTGTCCAAACTGGACTACTGCAACGCGCTTCTGGCTGGACTCCCTGCTTGGACAACCAAACCTCTGCAGATGACCCAGAACGCGACCGAAAGAGTGGCCTTCAATGAACACTGGCTCCCTGTTGTCGCCCGCATCAAGTTCAAAGCGATGCTCTTGGCCTACAACACCACCACTGGTTCTGCACCATCATATCTTCGCTCACTAATACAGACCTATGTTCCGGCCAGATCCCTGCGCTCCGCAAACGAACGAACAACGTCTGATGGTACCATCCCAAAAAGGAAAAAAAAAAATAAATCACTCTCGCGCACTTTCTCTGGATCTGTTCCACATTGGTGGAACGATCTGCGTGCTCCTACAAGATTCTGTAGCCATCTCTTCCGTCAACACCTAACTGACAATCATTCACGTCTACTTCCTTTCTATATCTTTTCATAAAAATAAAAAAAAACAGAAAAATAATCCTTCCTATCCTTAGTTTTGTATACTGTGCTGGGTTTTAACAAACTAGTTTCTGATGCACTTATGCTTTTTGTTACCTTGTGTTGTTGTCATTGTTCCCATTGTCTTCCTCATATGTAAGTTGCTTTGGATAAAAGCATCTGCTAAATGATTAAATGTAATGTAAATGCAAATGACTTTCTCATCTAGTGCCAGCTGAAGGAAGGCTTAAGTTTGTTTGCTTTGATCTGTTCGTTCGTTGATCCAGTTCCCCTGCATGCCAAGTCCTTTGACGGTTTCCTCAATTCTCTCACTTATGTCTTTGTCCCTCTCCTTTGAGATACAAGGAAGAGAAGCAAACAAGGATAAATGGAGGAATTGGGAATTGAGACGCTCTGCCTTCAGAAGTGACATCAGTTGATGAATCAACTCATAATTGGGAATTTTTTGACTGCACTTGAAGGCAACATGAGATGAAAAGGTGTGAAGGCAAACAGGCAACAGGGAAAGGACGCAACTACAGACACCTTGACAGAGAATGATGACTAGTTTATTACTACAGGAATCTATACAGATTGTAGGCAGGCATAAATCATAACGAACAGGCAGACAAAACCAACACAGTGTCAACAACGAACCGAACAAGTGCAAAGGACAACCACAACTTAAATACACTCAGGAAGGGCAGGCTAACAAGACACAGGTGAACCAAATCAACACAGGTGGAAACAATCAGGGCACTCAAAGGCAGGAAGCAAAACTGGCCGACACGAGGGAACAGGCGAATTACAAAATAAAACAAACCCAAAACCTTGACAAATAGGATACCTGGGATTTGTTGAGCCGATGGTAAACGTGAAAAAGTGGCATTCAAGGTTGTTGTACATTCCTGATAGCAGTTATCACGACACATTTTTTATGATAATCCTATTAGTGGTGCAATTAATTACAAGGACCACTTTCTGCGACACGAATAAAAGGTTAAAAAAAATAAAATAAATCAAGGTGCCACATAAACCCTTTATCACATTTTTCACAACAATCACAAAATTAAGACCCTGATAAAATTACAATTTAAAATAGAGCCATTTTTAAACTGTCGGTTGCGTGACATCTCAGTGGTTAAAGGTGTTTCTCACCTTTGAGGTTATTTTCATCAAACTCCTCACTGCAAAGTGGGAACTAAAATGAAAACAACATTGTCAGTTAATTAAAAATAAAACTCAAAGCATCTTTTGTATTTCCCCCTTTACCATACATGAAGCAGACATTTCTTTACCTTTTGGAAATATCAGCTCTGTCCGTCGGGTACAGTCTCCCCAGCAAACTAATTTCGTCTCCTTCACACTGTTAAAAAAGACCGAAAAGACAAAGTATGAAAGGTGGGACCATGTCGTCTCTGCCTGAGACACAAGTCAATCAGGGTCATAAATGTTACCTGCTAGCAGCTAACAGCAAATTCTCAACACCTGGTGCTTGATGGTATCAAACCTTAAAACATTAATAAGTGTTAGAGGCCACAGAAATTTGGATTCTTAACATTGCTGGCAGGAGTAAATATATCAATTTTCATAAAAATTGTATCACAAGACTATCATACATTCATATTTTCAAAGACCTTCATTCTCCATGTACATATCTTTTCAACAATTTTAAAATGTGTCAACTTTGGAAAGAATTTTTGAAAAGTCCCAGTTTCTGCCGCTCATCTATTATCAGTACATTCAAGTCGCATACTTAAACCTTAGTTTTTCAGAGATCAATCCTGGCCACCTTCCAAAAACCTAGAGGGTTGTTTAACAAAACTTATCACTGTTTTGAAAGTATTTCCATATTTCCAGATGCCTCTGTCGATCTAGATCATTCCCTCCAAAATCTAAATTATTTGTAACAAATTCATCTGGTTGTGACTTTTCTTTATCTAAAGATCTTAGCCAAAACGGACATATCTCCTCACTCGATTTGTAAAATGCATCAACAAATTCTAAGGAACATTTCTATATTGGACATCTATATATATAAGTTATTTTATATTTTTATACATAACAAACATTCATATTTTTCTTGTGTGATACAAAACTATTGCTTGGCTTCCGGTATTGCTGCTGCAGCGTTGTCAGGGGGCGTGCCCATTTCGGAGCGGGCCAATTGCTTGGCAACCAGAAGTGCTGCTTGCAGGGTTGTAGAGAACCTCAGTATGGCTGCTTGCAGTGCCCTCGAGAACCACCCGTCTGTTCTTATAGTGCCACCATCTGCCCAAAATGCACAAAATTTGACGCTGCACCGCACTGGGTCCTCAGCAATAAACCCGCCAAGTGTGAAGTCCGTCGGATGAATGGTTCCTCAAGAAAATCGAGAAATAAAAGGACAGACATACAGAGATTCCTTCCATGAGAGGCACACATGCGGGGTTACCCTAACCGATGCAACACTTACAGGTTGTAGAAGTAAGTTTTGTTGAGTTCCTGCAGGTCCGTCCAGGTGAAGTAGTGTGGACAGCCTCTCTCTGGACAGGGGGTGTGTACCTGCTGGGTCAGTCCTGGCCACTGCCTGGACAGCACAAACAGCTTGGGAATTATCAGATCCCACAACTGCCCGAACTCTGAGGAGAGAAAACAGCTGTACTGTGGCTGTGCAGAGCATTTGGTCTCTTTATGAAAGGGTGATCATAGATTTTTACCCACATCCTTCTCAGGTCTCCTGCAGCGTATCTCTATGAACGGATCTCCATCTTTATTCTTCTGTCTCACCAGAGCAAGTCTGTTTCCACAGCAGAGGAGACACTGCTCTCTCCCCACCCAGTGAGTTGGGCACAGGGAGCATGTCTTGATGATCACTCTGATAGTTACACACAGTAGACACAGGCAATTTATGGAAGTTTATTAGTGACAAAATAAGTGAAAAACACAATTTAAATGTTTTATTTCATATATACTGCATATGATTCAAGCTTATAAACCTAATAATTCTGAACAACGACATTTAGTATTTGGATCAAATAACTTTTGAAGAATAAGATGTAAAAATAAAATAGGCTACAACTGTCATTTCAGTGCATCAGATACATATTTAATCAAGTAGATTAAATAAAAGTAGCTGATCTTGATTGGGTCATCCATAATTCAAGATGTTTGTTAGGCTTTTTCTATACTGTATGTTCAAACTACAGCGTTAATGACAAACCATGCAGTGTCAAAGCTGTTAAGTTGATTTATGTTGTGAAAACGCCCCCACATGCTGACCCCACTTGTTGCTATGAGGTCATCCTTCAGGTAGATGGGGAAGAGACAGGCTCCATCTGGATCTCTCTTGGCCTCCCTGGCTGACTCCCACTGTCCCTCACCAGGGATGAACTCTGGTGCTTGGGAAATCAGGCCGCGTCCGACAAGAGTAGGGAGACAGACTTCAAAATACTGCAGTAGGGTGAGTGTTATGCCTTCCTCCATTTTGGTTCCCACCACCTCTCTGACCAAGTCGTCATCGTCCACGACCAGTTTCTCTATTTCTCTGCGGACCAAGATGCGCATGGCTGCATTGTGCAGGGTGCCTCTTCACCTCAGGTCATGCAACCAGGTGAACTTCTGTTTCACCAAAGCCCCCTCCTGCATGAGAAGGTGTCTGGAGACCCCTTCCAGCTGCTGCACCAGGTCATCTCTCACAATGGTCTGCATTTACAGAAAGAGATGGGGAGAGTGAAATGTGGTTTGTGAATCATATAAAAATACTTAGGTAAAAGGATAAAAAGAGTTAATGATGCAGTCCTTGTCTCTGCTAACTCTACTGCTGGCTATGTGAGGGGGGGAGGGGGCTGCAGACAGACATGTGCGACCTCCATGACACATGTGGTCCCCAGCTAGTGCAGCAAGGAGGACGTAATCCCTAACTCGTTTCCCACACATGAACATGGCCAACGGTGTTTGTTGGAACGCGCAATCAAGCTGGAAGTCCCGTTACCAGGAATCTCAGCGGTGGTGAATGGTAACTTTATCCCTGTTCCACATATAAGTCCTACAACTGACAAATCGGTGAATGACAAAAAAGCCGTTTACACTTATGTTTAGGAAAATGTGTGTAGACATAACTGATGGCCTGGGGCCAGTACAAATTTATGCAGGGCAAGTTGATTGACCAGTCACTGGGCCATCCGAATATTAATAAACTATACAGTCGGTTACTACGAATCTTTAAATTGAACTGAACGAAACAAGTGATTCATAATTTCCAACTCTAATTCAACTGTAAACCTTTGGCTTTGACACATGTTTATTCCATTCATTGCGGAAAAATTCAAATGGATTGTTAAATGTGGTGCAGAGAGCATCAGCTAAAAAGCATGGCCAGTAGTAATACAACACCATATGGCCATATTTGGTATTTGAGTTAGTCTATCTGTTGCTCATAAAGCTCCCTTAATATTGTATTCATAGTATGAAATGTTTTTCAAGGCATACCTCACTGCAAGTTCCTTTCCTCGAGTGAAGAGAGTTAAGAAATCTCTCAATATAATATTCCTGTACCACAGACAGACACGTTAACATTCCCAACAATAATCACAGACCTCTAACAATATTTAAAGCACACGTTAGGTGCTTACCATTTACAAAGGCCATTGTCTTCACAAACTTTTTTTCAGATATTTGTGGAGCAGATTTCTTGCTGAGTGATTTCCATAGGAAGACGGCTGAGGGTGGAACAAAGAGGGCTTCCTGCTCAACTGGTCAGCGCAAACACAAACCCACCACTTCCCATTAGAGATTGGGAAGTGGAATTCACAAACTCACTTGCTACGACATTTGCGGTACTGTATATGTAGTGGGAAAACCTTTAACACTTGTAAGAGCAGCCCTTTACCAATCACCATTTTAAGGAATATGACAAGAATTAACTGTTGCACAGGACTCCAGTTCGTCTTCCTGTGTCTGTATCTGCTGATTTTGACCCATGCTAAATCCATATCCTACCACTGCAGTAAAAACTCAGAATGTTGTATGAGGAATAAATAAATACAGATCTTTCAGTAAAGTAATACCTGTAAGACTGCATGCAATGTAGAGTTCAATGTCCACTTCATGGCTACTGTCTCTTCAACAGCTCAGGGATCTAGAACTGAGTCTAGTGTGATAACTGATTCATGTGATGCTTGACCCCAGTCTTTGGCAAGCTGACTTTAAAGTAGTAATTCTCATGCTTGATCCCATCTTAAACCTGTAGTGTCCCAGGGTCACTAGTAAACGTCACACTAATACTTGCTAAAATTATAACTCATAATACTGACTAGAGGTAATTTTCCTGTGTGTGAATATCTTCTTCTTTTCCTTTCGGCTGCTCCCTTTCAGGGGTCGCCACAGCGAATCATGTGCCTCCATCTAACCCTGTCCTCTGCGTCCTCTTCACTCACACCAATTAACTTCATGTCTGTGTGTGAATATATGTATGTTATAAATTTATCTGCAGGTACATTTTTCTGTAGTCCGGTTACTCGTCTAGTGGCTATTCACTTGCACACCAAAAACAATACAAAAAAATCAGATGCTCAGTAAGTCTTCATAGGTCAGGTCTTGGTATAGTAAAGGCATTCTTTATAAAGTGCTTAAACTTAACCCCTTGTTTGTTTCTGGTTAAGCGAGTTCAGATGAATGAAATTCAGCCATCAATAGTTTTACTATTTAAACCTGTGCTGTGATGTGTTTTCTGTGAAAAGGCCTATGTAGTCATTTGTTCCAACCCTGTCTCCTAGAAGTTACGTTTGTTTACAAGTAATTTGTTCTTACTGTGTAATTAAAGAGTGTACATGTACATGTTTTATTGGTACCTGATTCATACAACAAAATTAAACTGCAAGTCGCAGGATGTATTATAAAGTGCTGCCCGCTTTTTTTAAATCTTCAATTTTGACCCTAGGTGTAACTTGATGATGGGACTGTGGTTTGCCTTTAGATGGACAGTGAGCCTTACTACAGAATCTACAATCTGACTGACATGGTGACAGGTAGGGTAAACCTGAAAAGCTA
The DNA here is from genome assembly GCA_011952105.1 of Coreoperca whiteheadi. Lineage (NCBI taxonomy): Eukaryota > Metazoa > Chordata > Actinopteri > Centrarchiformes > Sinipercidae > Coreoperca > Coreoperca whiteheadi. The sequence goes on from CM022485.1 coordinate 5,983,906, forward strand.
GAATAACTCAGTCAATTCCAGGGGGTTTATGGGGAAATGACAAAGACTGAAAGCATGTTTACGATGGTACAATAGATGGTCTCTGTACCCTTTGTGCTTCTAGATGGAAACTAATAAAGAGTTGAGCATGCATTTTAGGTCTATGTCAGTGGAAAAGGAAGAGAGATATTACCAGACATATGTATAGCTGGGAAGCAGGACATGCCAATGACTTGCTTTTTTTTTTAATTGAACTTGAATTCATAGGTCTTAAAACCTGCCTTTAAAAAAGTAATCAGGTGAAACAATATTACTATAGAGTATGGACTTTAATTAAAAATGCACAATAATAATGTAACTTTGACCTAGTAAAGTTATTATTTGCTTAAAAATAAAATAAAAAAATACAAAATTTAAAACAGTAAAAAAACACAATAGAAACGCATTATAATCATTATATAATATAGATATGTTATTATTATATAATTACAATATTTACATATTGACACTTTATAACAAGAAGGCTGTGACTTGAGAAAGCAAGCAATATATACATACATGCACTTAAAATGAAAGAAAATTGTTGCTTGAATATTATTTAAAGAAAATATAATCAAGCTTAAGAATTATTAAAGTTTTAAAAGTAAAAAGAGAGAATAATGAATACAAAGGAAGAAGCGGTCATTTTTCTGTGCAATCATACTGTTCGTTACAGTCCTTGCTGGGACTTTAGGTGCTATTGTTCCTTTACTAAAAGCCAAGCGATGGCCAGTTCTGAACAACTTCTTTCACAGTCTGTGAATATGAAACTACATATCCCGAGTATCCAGAGTGAATCCATATTTTAGTTGTAAGGTGCGTTTAATACATTTTGGAGATGGAATTTAAAGCCTGGATTTTTACCCATAATTGTTCTCCCTTCGTCCACATGGGAAAGGCCTGTGTGCTTTGACATTTCAGAAGTGTGCACTCCTTCTCCTCTGCTCCAGCACCCATCCAGCAGGGTTCATGTCCAACTTCAACATGGTGAGCACCCAGGGGTCCTGCTGTGCGCCTCTTATGAACTCTTCCATGTTAATAGTACCTGTGGAACAAAAAAGTCGAAGCAGGAGTAACATTCTCTGCTGAGACAACAAAGTATTCCCTCTGTCTATTGTCACTCAAAAAGTGCCTTCACTGCATTGTAACAGGGACATGTGACTAGATGCTTACCATCTCCGTCAGTATCGACGGCCTGTAATATTCGATCCACAACCTCATCTACTGTAAGCTGTGAGTCACTCACGTCTGACTTTGTGCCTTTCTTTATCCGATAGAGGCTCTAGATGGAAGAAAGAAAAGGAAATGTTGTATTGAAAAGGTCATATCCACCACCTTTTTAGCACCTGATGCATGATATACACAATAACTGACCAAGATTGAAATACATTTCGAACAATAACGGAGTAACTGAACATATTTACTGCAGCATTATGTTCACTTTGGCTTTATATCTATTGATACCTATATATCCTTGAGCCCTTAGTTATTAATTTATTATCACATATTTTTGAAAAAACTTTATCTTGTTTGATTTAAATGATTTAGATGATTTCATATATTGTAACCAATGTATAGACAATGTATAGTCTTCAAACCAGTATTTGTAAATTTACATTGAATTTTGCCTTAAATGAAGAATAAGCAATCAGAGAAAAGATACAGCTTCCACATGTTAAAATACACAATAGTAAACCAGTATTGGGAAAATAAATTTAGGTCCTTCTTTCCTTCTACGAATATTTTAATACACTGCGTTTCTTGTTTTAAATGAGATAAAAGCAAGTGAGGATTTGGAATCCAGCTGAGAAACAGTGGAAACAAAGTGAATATTTCATAGCTTATATGCATATTTCTTTTATTTTTAGATAATTAATATTTTCCTTCTTCTTTCTTCAGTATAGTAAGTATAAGTATAGTATGTGTCATTAATAGGGGTGAGGATAAAATAGATTATGATGCATTTAGTCAAACATGAAAACCAACTGCATCAATTTTAAATTTTGATTTGATTAAATTAGATTCATATTGGACATGCAATAGAAGGAAATGCACAGTTAATGTGATGCAGGTTTTGATGGCTGAGTTATATTTGACGGTTTCAGTTTCAGCGTACTGGTAGATGAAGATGTTGAAAATATGTAGATACACTGACTGTCGTTTGCTGCTTAAGTTTGGACTTGAAACCAAATGCCATGCTGTAAAAAGGGGAACTAACTGTAAGGGAATCCTTTTTTTAAGATTAGTATTTTAGTTGCACCAGTTTAGTTGCAAAACCCACAGGACATTGTGTTGTTGTAGTTACACTTACATCAATTATTGACCGTAGTTCGTCCCTGTCTACGAAGCCATTGTTGTCTTTGTCATACACCTTGAATGACCAGCGCAGTTTATGCTCCAGGTCTCCCCGGAAAACGAGATTCAGTGCTGCCACAAACTCAAGGAAGTCAATTGTGTTGTCCTGAAAGGTAGGTTGTATAAGAACAACTTGGTCACATTGTCACATTTTGGTGAAGATGTACAGCATGCCAGGCCGTAACAGCTTTTAATCACTCACCCCGTTTTTGTCAAAAGCTCGAAACATGTTCTCTGCATAATCAGACGCTTCCCCTGTTGGGTCCACACCAAAGAAGCGCTTGAACTCATGCAGAAAAAGCAGTCCACTTGGGCACTCCATGACAAACCTTTTATACATATCCTGAAGTGTTTTGACATCAATCACCTCGCTGTTCTCTCTTTGCTGTGTCTGCCCCATGGCTGGCTTGTAATTTAACCGTCCATGGTTCTGTAGCCCTTGGGTATATACTCCCCGATGAAGTGGCCAGACTTGAAATGGGCATCTCATACTCTTGCGTGTTTTTTTATAACCCTGTGGCATCCCAAAGCTCCACTTTGTGTATGAGAGAGGTGATTAGAGCAGCCTAAGGATTACTATGGTATTAAGTTGGTGGGGTTTCCTCTGTCTGAGTTAATTAGGTTTGCAGCTAAATGTGGATCTAAGCCAAACTTGTAGGAGTGGCAGGCATCTTTCCAGAATGCTAATTAAACGTACAGTATGTGCATTGCATACAGTATGGCATATAGTATATTTTTCGCACTGCTGATACAAAAGCACTAGATCATGGAAGTCATGGAAGGCAATACATATGTTAGACTAGAGAAAGCCCACTTTGGGGAGAGTGTTAATCAAGTAGAGGCTTGGATGATGGTAATGTATGTCAGCATAAATGTTACTTGCTCACACACACCTAACGTCATGAGAAATCAATAACGAGTCCATATCTGGCCAATGCATCACAGCGCACAAAACCTGCTACTGTGGGAAGCAGAGACGATGGTTACGCACTGTAACAGTCCAGTGAACTATAACTCAAAATCCCCATTATTATCTAGTAGGTGACGGATTTGGAATTCAACATAGAAGAGGCTGGCAAACTAGTCACTCTCGTGAGACATTAAGGAGACCAGCACAATTATACACAATCATTTATTTAAAAAGATAAACAAAGCAAAAACCCACAATATGAAGACTAACTCGACACACTGCAGAACAAAGGTGTGTGTGTGAATGTGTGTGATCCAGCGGATGACAGTGCCAGGTTAAAAGGAGTTAGTTAGCATGCAAACACTCTGTGTGGAGCATAAAATAAACTAACGTCAACCTAACTGACGGAAAACACATCACAACATTAAACCTCAGAAAAACATGAACATCAATAGATCAAACAGTCCTGTACTTAGCCAAGGACGCTGTTACGCCAACATGCCATGCCCAGTTGCTACCAGTCTGTGGGGGAGAAGAGAGGTCGCTTGGGGACGTTGCTGTCTCTCAGGATTGTGGGACAAAAGAGAATCCAGTCTCAGCACCTTAATCTGTCGTAGTGTTTGTTTTTCTATTTATAAAAAAAGAAGCTAAGCGACTAAGACGCGCCAGGTCATGCTAAATTTGGAAATGGTACTGTATCTCAGTCTCTTTTAATTAGATTGCATCGGCTCTGTGGATAGGCTAGTGAGACAAATCCAACAGACGGTAAGGATTAAGAGGATCCCTCAGTGTGTCCAAATTAACCACCAGTGTCCAACAAGTTTTTGAGAATATTGATGGTTACCTGTTTGTTGCTGCATAGTATTACTAAATTGCCCAACATCCAAACGTATTAAGACATCGACAACAGTAACTACTTCGCATCCAGTAACTTGTGTTTTTAAGTATTTCTGTTTTTGAGATTTGTTTCTGAGGTGGCCCGAGTTTGCACTCTGTCAGCCAAGGCTTTAGGTGGAGAGCAGAAGTGTAGTAACTCACTGTTAGCTATGGTCCTTTAAGGAAAGAAACCGCATTACATGTCCATTACCTTTCACACTTTCAGGTGATTCACTGAATACAGTGCCTGCGGCAAGCACAGACCTCTCAGTGTTTTTTCTTTGTTATGTGACTATAAACTAAAACTGGAGACAAAATTGCATTTCTTAGAAAGGAAGAGTAATTTTGACTTACATTAAGTGCAGTGAAAGTGTCCTTGAGGAAGGCCTCCAGACAGAGGAGCTGCTCAGTCTAAAACACTGTAATTCTGGTGTGTCAAACGGTTCTCCCAGAAATATTCTGTACGTTGCTTTTTTTTTTTTTCACCCCGTGAAGTTGCACAAAGGATAGAAAACAAGCTTTCTAGCCAAGCAAATGAAATAAATTAAGTGTTGTACAGGGACCTGCTAAAGTGTTGCAGCCCCTATGGCATTGGTAACCAGTGTTAACTGCTGATTTCTGGCCCACAAGACCGTTGTGCCCTGCCAATCAGGATGAGTTGGTACAAATAATCTGTGGTCTATTTAATAACCCCAGATGAAAAGTGTGGGGTGCCTTTCATGCTTGTGTCTCATTGGTTAGTGGGCGCTGTATTAAGAGTGTGATCCACAATGAAATCCCTGAGAGGTAATTAGAGGTTACTAAGATTATCACACAACAGGGGGTCTACTAGAATGATGTCTGTAATGTGTATTTGAACAACCCTTTATTAAATGTACAGATTATATACTGTGTTTCTGGTTTGTCATGCTCATCTATTTTAGAGGGATAAACATTGTTTTGCTTTATTCTTCTTTGGCAGCACATCTATAGAGAATAGGGCTGATGGTGGTAGGTAGCCAGCTACATGCACAGTTTTTAAATAAATAGCGGATCATCTGTGGCAACAACCTGCTGCGCCTCCTTATACGCATTTTGAGTTCACTTTGCTATTTTCAAGAAGACAGAGGAGAATCCTGCCGACTTTCCATATCCAAACCCTTCCGAGTTCTCAAATTGAAAATGTTGAATGTAGATAACACACTCCCATGTGGTACATTTGATTAGCAAACTGAAGATCAACATTTCTGTTCAGAAACAAACAAAAGTTTTTCTTCTGCTCGGAAGACCACTGTTCAATCTACCATTCTGTCCGCGCTTGATTATGGTAATAGTATATACACGTGTGCCTCTCCCTCCATCTTAAAGCCTCTTGACTCTGTATCGCAGTGCATCAAGCTTAATCCCAGGTGATACATTCTATAAATACTGTAAATGTTTTCGTTTCCACAGGTCGCTCATGAAAAAGAGATTTTGATGTCAATGACCTCGCTGCTGCTGCTAAATATCACGCTTGGTGTGGACAAGGATGTACATGAGAACTGCAGTAATCCTGTGACACCCATGCCTTCAGGAGTTTTTACCTACCCAATGGTTTTGTTAATCTTACAACTGAAGCGCTTTGTCCCTACTGTTACCAAGTCTATTAATGCTAAACTTACTCTCCTGTATGTATACAGATTTCATACAAAAAGATGTTTCATCAAAACGGGTGGAGAACACTTTGTATATCCTGTTTGATTTATTCCAGACATGCAAACCAACTGCAAACCTTCCTCGCCTCTGTGTTTTGGTGAGTGGCCTTTTTACAGTTACTGCACAGCTACACGCATGACATTGACATGTGACACGGACATATGACGTTGTCTTTGAAATTATTTTTTACACTTAATATTATGCACATTTCAGCCTGTCAAAAAACACAGCAAAAAGCGCTTGAATAGATACATGGCCAACCTTTAAGGTGGATCTAAAATTAGCAGCTCCATCACGGCCAAGAAGGTCTCGCTCAACTCTAAGAGGATTCAATGAAAGCTATCATGGGTTTTTCTATTCATGTCTTTATTCAGTTGCAAAGAAAAAACAAGGAGAAAGAAAACAAGATTTCTAGTTAATTGCAATGTTATATTGTATTATAATGGATGTATATTTTCACAACACTATGTAGGTTTAGTTTAATTTTGTAGACACATTTTTTAAATATTTTTTTTATAGGGACAAATAAATAGCATGAACTAATCTAACTTACCACAGCATTTATAGCAATGCTCATTTCTAGATGGGCCTTTAAAATAAACATTTTTGAGTCCACAGACTTTTTCTGGAATTCAAAATACACTTAATTCCAAATTGAATTTAATTAGCATAAAAAGAAATAACAATCTTAAAGAACTTAACAAGTAAAAAAGTCTGGTCACACTCGTTAAGGTTCATTAGGTCTGTGTTTGGGTTTATGGTTTGGTGGTTGTTCTTCCTCAACTATGTTTAACCGGATCAAACAAGTCTACAAGATTAGGATCTTGACGGAGAGATTATCCTCACAGGAGTATGACCTCTGCCTCCTCTGCTGTCCTCATGTGAACTCTGTCCACTGATACATCATGTATTATCAGTTTATTATTTATTATTATTATTTAATCAACACCTCAAAAGTAGAGTATGGCGGAACAGTTGCCACAAAGTGGATTGCATTAGACCGTGCAGGTGTACCTAATAAAGTGGCTGCTGAGTGTATGTATTACAGTAATGAGATTAGTTTTTCTGCAGTATATCAACCAGTCTAAGGGCATACAATTTTAAATTCAGTGATTAAAATATATTTCAGTTCAGGACAAGTACCAGTCAGACTATAGATATAATTTAAAGCCCTCCTTGAGAATTATTTTTAATTATTATTATATTATATTATATTATATTATATTATATTATATTATATTATATTATATTATATTATATTATATTATATTATATTATA
>CM022485.1:5991042-6042019 GCA_011952105.1 Coreoperca whiteheadi
ATATATGTGTGTGTGTGTGTGTGTGTGTGTGTGTGTGGGGGGGGGGCATGACGTTCAACTGATGATTAAAAAACAATGTTTCATGTCGACCCTCTACAGAAATACTGTATATTTACCATGTCAGATTACGTCCACTAGATGGTAGCGTTGGTTCACAGTTGGAGCTTTTGGGTTGCACACTGTGGGTGCAGTATGATTTACATGGTTATTGGGAATCCAGAAATTAATACGTCACAACTATCCATTACTTAATAATACAAACATTCCAAATCACCTCATTAAATGTTGAAATGTGTAACTCATGATCAGCGTTGCTCTGAAAATGCTCACCAGCATCAGTAATAAAGTATATATTTCTCATTGCTTCAGACACAATTTAAATATAAAATCCATTAGAATTTAATCAATTCTAATGGATTTTATAATTCCAATATTTTGGAGTTGCCATATACTTTTCTCTGTTACTTAGCATTATTATGCATAATCTATACAGTACATAAAATTCTCTTATGTAGCATTATGCCAAAGGAGTTGATACATTCTGTAGTGGACCCTTTAATGACTAATTTAATTTACAAAGTACGTTTACTGAGGTACAGTAAGGGCTGTCTTGCCGTCTCACTGCATTGTTTTAGTCATAGATGAGGATAAAACCTTTTTTAAAAACCCCGTCTAAGATGCCTTTTTGTATATGGTATCAAGGAATGTGAAAATGTGTGTATTATTCATGTCTGCCTTCCACTTGCACCGAAATGACATACACAATGTATTGTACAGTATATCCTCAGCATGGCCAATTTTTGCATTTCAGATCCAGTGGTCCAAACTAAGTGCATTTACTCAAGTGTTGCAAGAGTACCTTCCATTTTTTAGGCACTTGTACTTCACTTGAGTAGTTCCATTTTATGCTACTTGATACTTCTACTCCACTAGATTTCAGAGAGAAATACTGTACTTTTTACTCCACTACATTTATTTGACAACTTTAGTTACTTTGAAAATTCAGAAATATACAAAATATAATCAACAGGTAATTTATTCCTACAGACATAATTACTACATATATTATTCTGAAATGGGCCATTCTGCATAATACGTTCTTTTACTTTTGGTACTTTAAGTATATTTTGATGGTAATGGTTTCATACTTTTACTTAAGTAAAATGTTAAATGCTTGTTAACAGAAGATTTACTACTTTTACTCTTGTAAAAGATCTTAGTACGTCTTCCACCGCCGTTCAAATCTACTGCCAATGTCCTGCATACTAACTCTATTTGAAATGTATTCAAAAAGTGCTTTCTGAAAAAAAAACTGGGTGAGATTGCTGAGTTACTATCACTTTACATTAACAGGTCACATGATAACAGGGATGTTTGACAGATGTATGAAAAGCAAACATATTTTCTGAATGATAATTATTTGTATGCTGGAAATACATATTAAGAAGGAATTGTTTGAAAAGAGATATAAAGGCAAAACGAAAATGCTGAAAGCATGCCAGCATTAGCCTGGGTGCAGACCTTTGAGTCTGCCCACATGTTGACAATTCTGTCAGATGTCAGATATCAGGCAATGCCACCATGTCAGTGAAAAACACCTATAAAGACAAAGTTGAACACTTGAAGGGCTGTTTGCATAATGCTGCTGTTGAATTCCAGTCCCAGATCTAAATCACTGTGCTGGGCAATATTTTCACTGTCTGCACTTGAATGTCCACTGGGTGGTGAAAACATATCACATCAGCAGCAGCAACAAAGCTCCATTAATCATACCTTTTTCATCTATTACTCATATCTTATAAGAGCTTTCTGTACTTGCCAGTGTTACTTCATCTGTTACCTTCTGTCAATGTAGGGGGATGCTCTGTTCTTTTCTTTTCCTTCCAAAGGTTCAGATGACAAATCGTGGGCTGTAATTTATTTATACAAGTGAGCTGTGAGATGTTGTAGAGCGAAATTTACTCTCATCATCAATATGTATCATAAAATGATGCTTCATTTCAAACATGACTTAAATGTGACTACAGCACACACACAAAATAATGTCAGACCTGTTCTCCTCTTTAGTTACAGAGCTTCATATGCATAATCATGAGATTGTCACAGGTATTTTGTTCCAGGGTTTGGGTAAAACAAAATGGGCAGAGACAAAGCCATCTCTTTGAATTTATGGGTATAGGCTGATACAACTACCAATTATCGGTCAGTTCTCTAACTCATTTGTACATTTGTAAAGCATATGTGTTTCAGCCACCTTTTATTCACCTCTGAACTGGAGCATCTGATTCCAGTCTTTCTTTGAAGGGGGGATTTTGCCCACCACTGAAGAGCGACAATCAATTTTTATTCTTTTAACAGGGACAATCTTTTTTTTTTATTTGCTCTACATTTTTTTCATAGCAAAAAGCATCGCATAAAGATTGGAGAATGGTCCGAGTCATCACTTTTTTGGGAGGTTTGTTTGTAGACTTTGAGAGGTTTTTCATGTTTTCCAAAGCTCATATCCGTTACAGTGTGAGAGACCGAATTCACAGAATGGAAGCATCCTCTTTAGATGTATTCAAACCAAAGAGACCCTGAAATCCTCTACTTCTCAAAGCCTTGCATTTTATGAAATCTATAAATAAGCATTAAGGTATTGTATAAAGCATGTAAGCACTCTTCCATGTGAACACATTCAGGGACCGAACTCTCTCTCTGTCAATGCAAGCTGACAAAATTGTTTGTCAGTATAATAGAGAAGCAACAGTGCCTTGGTATCAACATAAACAAAGGATATGAGTGATCAACCACAGACTATAGGAAAACTAGTTTTGTTCTTCATTTTTAGAGAAAGTGAGAAAGAAAATTATTTGAATTCCAAATGACATTTAATATTATATATATATATATACATATGCAGATGTTATGAATACAATAAAATAGGAAACTAAAACCAAAGTCAAACCTGCTCAAAACCTAACTTAACTTGTCTAAACTCCATTTTGACCAAATATGTAGTTACCGAGTTTTGGCCAACGTTTCTCAAACACAACCATCAAGTCTCCCAGTTAAGTCCAATGTCCAACTATTACAGCTATATAAACCATATATACACCATGGGCGCCAGAAGCAAGGGGGGCCAAGGGGCCATTGCATTTACGCACGAGGCGAAGCAGCGTAACTTCATTGATTATTTAAATCTCCCGACAAGCTGACAGGATCGCTCAGGATCTAAAGTTAATTCATGTCCTGCGTTCTTCTACGTATCCATAAGGTCAAACACACAGTCCAGGTTCAATCAGGGAAACAGTTTGAAGTAAAGCAGCTGTCCTCCTGATAGATCCTGAGCTCCATCAGATCTGTCCAAAAAAATGTATTTCAGAATCTTAAAGTTTAATTAATTCTGTTTCCTCCGGAGAGTTTGCTCTGTCCTGTCAAGTTTATAACTACAGTTTGTAGTTTTGCTGCTTAAATGTATTAGCTGTCCCACGATGTTTGCTCTGACATTACTGCGTGCATGGAAACGTTTAAAATGGCTGACAGCAGCCTCCCTAATCATTCAAGTAAATAGTTCTAAAGAAAAGACTCATACATCAATACAACACACAGTAAAGAAGTCGCATCTTCTGCCCCCAAGTGCCTGCATCATCATACTGTATTGTGAGAGCGTTTCCATTGTTCCACTGTGGGAAACGGACAACCCAAATCCTTTTCTATACAGTAACTGTAGAGAAGAGGGTTATAATCCCCTTTACACTAATCGTCCTTGAAACGGACATCCTGAAATGACAAAGAACAGGTGTTTGAATCTCCTTGGTTCAAACTTGAACGGATGAGACAGTTGATTATTGTTATGGTTTGATTTCTATAGAGATTAATGGTGATTTCTAGGCCAGTTTCATCAATCGTTTAAAGGATAAAATCAAGGTCGATGCAGTGTTTCTCGGGACTGGGCATCTCACGATGAACAGTCTGTAGAGGTCAATGGTCACCACGGGTTGTGATGAAAGACAAGAATAGCACGGATGATAGGGCGACGGCATTGATTTTTAATTTCTCTCTGCACAACGCTCTGTCAACATATTGTCCTAATGCTTCCTTATTCCTATTCCTTTTCTTAGTGACACGTGCACACCACACACACACACACACAAATCTAAAGTATCCCAAGGACAGGGCCCATGAATTCTCTTGCTGGTTTCACAACAGAGATCCCTTGCTCCTTCCTCCGTCACGTCCCCATTTCTCATGTGTAATGAAGAGCAGTCAGAATGGGTGACATTGACTTAATCAACTTCATACTTTATGGAGACTTGTGTTCTCCTGAGATAGCTTGGGTAATCTGCCACCTTCACCTTTTCTTGGTTTACAATTGAAATATTTGACTGTATCAATTATAGGCATTGACATAAAAGCACGTGAATGTACACACAATTCGTTCGTGTCGTTATGAGTAATGGATCAGGGAGATATGTTCATTGGAAAACATTTGGTGGGTGAAGAGGAAAGGTCATAAGGTCACCCAAATCAATTGGTATTTTCCTCTAGTTCCATGTACATTTTGCTCAAATGCTTGACCAAAACCATTTCCATGTTGAACCATGTACTGAAAGGGTCTATTGACCCTAATAAATTAAAACAAAAAAACCCCCAAATTTCTCATTTAAACCTGGTGGTGTCAGGCAGATAGTTTTGGTTTTGTGTGCCAAGGTTTTGAGATATCTGCCTTCGAAACTTCTGATGCCTCCCCAATTGTCCAATCATAGCTTAGCAACAGCAACCAGGCACAACAGGCTTGTCAAACTTTAGATTTCTCCACATGGCGAAATGGCTTGCACGGGGATTTAGTGGGAGCTGATATTTAGTAGATGCCCAGAACATCAGCAACAACATTAAAAATGGATTACGATTTTAAAGTTTACTGCACATTCTTGCTTTACATCCACTTCCATTTTAGGACAGTGTTTCATTTTCTACAAAGGCCTGTGAGCACTTTTGATACCTTCTAAATAGTGAATGCAGTTATTTATTATTATGTTCGTGAGCGCGTTAGTGAGTGCGAGAGTGTGTTAGTGTGCGTTTATGCGGTTCTTCTTTGTGCAAGGGGTGTTGTGGGGATAAGAGGGATGGTTTGGTTTGTGAGGTATAGGAAATGTTGAATCATTTATTCAGTTTGATCCCAGCAGCACAGCTGAGCTAAAGCAGGAAAAACACCCATAGGTGAATGGAGGAGGCTACAGAGAGACAAAAAAAAACCACCTAAAAAGCAGTTGAGCAGAAACAACGGCCAGTGCTGAACAATATTGAAACATGCTGTTAATGGTCAAAGACAACATTCCCATCCCTTACATTTGAGTTAAATTGATTTCATCTCCTGAAACGCCTCCTCAGAATTTTGGAATCACCATTATCTGTGTCAGTACTTATAGCCACATTTATTTTTGTCTAATGGCAGAAATCCCAGATTAACACCAAACTTTAATAAGTTGTTTCTTACCCCAAGGCCTATGTGTCTGCCAAATTTCACTGAAATACAGTCAAGTGTTTGGGAGAAATTAAATTGACAGATGGAGACTAATTAAATTGGTAGAAGCATAACCTCCTTGCCAGAGGTAAATCTTGGATCTGAATATGTAGGATTGTAACTCAAACCCTCAAGATAACTGTCTGGGAGTTTAAAAGTTTACTCGGAAACAACAACAAATCAGTGTGGAAATATTGAAATTCTGCAGAAATGTTAAATGGAGAAGCCTGCGATTGTTTCCTGTATATCACCTCTGTGTCTCTGTGTGCATTTATTTAAATCAGGAGAGAAAAATTGCCGAGATACTTAAGGAATAATTAAATAAATGTATTGACATAGTGCACAATAGGAAGACTGAAGAAAGTGAAGAGTGTGGCTATTAGACCCCATTGTGACATCATATTTTAAAGGGGTAGTGATGCTGTAAGCTGTACAGGGATATCCACCCCGATGGAGCCTAGACGCTGATGGTGGTGATGGTGGGGATGTTGCGAAGAGAAATGGCTTGAGATCCGGATGGAGGCGACGTAGAGCGGGACTTCTGTTGGGCTCACCGGAAGGACCAGCTGGGAAGACCAGAGCTGAATGGGGTGGAGGAGGGTTGCGATGATTGGCTCACAGAGGTCGTGGCAAAATTTCAATTGGTTTTCGTGGGAAAACTCCATGCAGGAACCCGGGGGTTTTAGTATACCTGTGTGTTTGTGCAGTCAAGATTTTACTGAAGCAAAGATGCCCTCTTTTAACGCTTCCACGTATCTGTTTCTATATTCCAACCTTAGAAAATACTGTTACAATGGTAATTTAACTGGATCAACTTGCAGGTTTCAGCTCATAGCTCACAGACCAGCTGTGTTATTAAATACTGTTTAGAATCCAGGGCCGCCAACTCTCCTGCTTTTGGCATGAGACACTTGTTTTCTGGCTCTGTATGATGAGGTCACGCTGCTTAGACAAATCTCACGTCACATAAGGGTTAGGGGCAATGATAATGTTATATAGGCTTCTTCTGCACACAGGACAACGTCGGAACCTCAAGCTTTTTCCCACATTTGGGAGCCAAGATTGTTCCATAAACATTTCAGAGTGCACACACACATTCTTCTGCAAAATTAGAAAAGCTTTCATGCATGTTGAGTTTTGCCTCGTTACTACTTCTCTACAATTTTGCGTCTACTAGTGAATGAAATGTACAACTTTTAAGCATTACTAGAGTGAAATCTAGGCGTTTACAGAAACATGATGGCCACCTGATGTTCTGTTTCGTTGCCCACAACTGGGTGTGTGTATGGATTCTTTCCTTTGAGTTTATTGGTTACCTGCAGCCATCACACAGCAGCAGGAACGATATATTGCAGATGAGTCTTGAGCGCCATCAAAGCTGTCAGGGCATTAGCAGATGTGTTTTTTCACCTTAAAGATATTGTATTTTTAAGAGGAGTAGTTGTTGTCCTACCACATAAACTAATAAATATGGAAGAAAATGATAATAAATGATTTCAAATTATTAAAAGTAGTAAATTATTTTACAATTAATGATCCACAAAAAACAAATTTCATTTATGGTGAGTAATCCTTGGGAATCCTAGATAAAGAGTGACTTTTTTCAGGGCAGTAATAATTTTAAATCATTTGAAATCCTTCAACCCTAACAGGCAACATTACATTACTTTACATTTATTTAGCTGATGCTTTTATCCGAAGCGACTTACAATCAGTGCATTTCAACCATGTGGATACAACCCAAAAATTGCAAGAATCATGCAAGCACATCAACTAAATCTAATATGCTGAACTGCAGATTTTTTTCCCTTCGACTCCCTGAGGCCGCGTTCGGGCCGACATATTAGCGCTGTGTGAAATGCAGCCCACTCATTACTTTCAACGAAGCCGCTGTGTTGTCACAGCGTGGTGCCAACTCCGGCTCAGTTTTTGCCACGACACAATTCAACAACATCTAGCAACAGGCGAAACGAAGACACAAACTCATTAAAGGTAGAATTTCACTGTCTATTCTGCAAATGTCACGACGAAGGATGAAACGTGTAAACGATGTGGATTCACGGTGGACAAGTTGTTTGGAAAAGTCAAAGTTTGGAAGGGCCTGATGAATTTCCTTTGTAAAAACCTTGGAGGCCTGTGTTGAGATCAGTCTCACAATTGGTCACTTGAGAGTTAAGAAAACGGTCACTGTCATTACTTTCACCACGGGACACCCAGTGCAGGGATGTTAAGGTCAAGTTCAGCAAATTACCTTAACGAGTTAAACCGACGCAGAGCAAAGGATTTCCCTTTGTTTGGATCGAAAAATTACTTCGACATTAAGTGTGGCCATGCCACCCTCGGTTTTGTGACCAGCTGTATATGTGTTTTCTCTCTTACTCTCTATCTTGCAAATTTACGCTCTCCATGAGTAAATTGCGCAGAGCCGTAAGCCAAATGTAAGCCTTTGTTGATGGGCTTTGGAGTAGAAAATCTATTTTCTTTTGCTACAGTGGTTGCTCTTTGGTGAGAGGAACAGGGTGGGGTTAAAGGGGATTAAAGGCATCAGCGCTTCCAACTTGAGTCTGCTTTCACTGTAGCCCTGGAGTCATTAACGTTGAACAGAGATATCACAGGTAGGTGTTTCTTTATACGTATCTAGTAGCTATCCAGCACTTACGCAGAAAGACACACGATTAGCAACTCACAATTCCCCCTGATGCGTAGCAACCTTGGAAAATGTGTGAATGGTCAACAACTATGTCACCTGTCAAAAGATGACTAAAGTTTAATTTTCCATGCATGTCAACAAGCACATTTTTACTTGTTTCCATAGTGTGATTTAGTAATTCTACATGGCAAGTAGATTTTAATTTGTAAGACTGTATAGCTCAATATTGCTTGAAGAGTTGTTGCACCCTTTTGTTAGATTTAAAAGTTGGGCTGGATTTCTACCTAAACTGATACAATTAAAAGGACTCATCATTTTTCTTTGCATATAAGGACAGGTTTTATTAAACTCTGTGTCACCGTTGGAATCCTTTATAACTGATCTAACATTTCACATATGGAACACATTTCAACCACAAGTGCAGAGTCTTTGATACTCAAAAGATTCCGTGGGATATTCCTTTGATTCTGACAGCTCCCGACTTATTTTTGTTGTGTCGGCCGTCGAAGAAAGAAAAGAAAGAAATAGGCCAAGTAGGTCTTAAATTGTATGTGCACCCAGTTTAATTCAGATAAGATAGAGGACAATCAACAACCGCCCAGATACTGTTTTGAGAATTTATATGGTCCAAGCTACATTTTATCACAGATATTTTAGGGAAATCCACACACACACATTGTACATCAATTATTGTCCGTGTTTAGCGCTCTGTGGTGTGTTTCCTGTTTTCCTCTCCAGCCAAAATGGGCACAAACTGCACGCAGGGGAGGGAGGTTTTGCCCTTTACCCCATCATTAACCTTTGCCTCCCTTCCCCAGACACAATGACATGCACCAGTGAATATCGACCACATGGCTAAGCAGACAGGGAGGGCAGTAGTGTGTGCACGTGTCTGTGTGTGTTTGTCTGTGTGTGTGTGTGTGTGTGTGCGCCAATGGTGGTTATCTGTAAATCATGTCCTTTGTTTCTAGAAACAGTCCCTGGGTCAATGATCAAGGTCACAGACACACTCCTGCTTCAGGTTCCTGGAAATACTGACAGTTCAACTCCACAATGAAATTCAATGCTTGGGGGAAACAAGGAAGAATGGTTGGCGTACCAGTATTATTACCAGCAGCAACCTGTGTGCATGTAGGAACAATGATTGTACTGATTAAGCTATCATCCAATAGTTTCCACTGAGTCAGTTTTTCATGAGGTATACATATTATATGGCAAAAGACTGTCTTACAAGATTGAATGCCTGTCACCACATTCTCTACCTGTCACCACCCACACACCACTCTTTAGTTACTGATATCTTTTCACATATTACTAATATTTTTCTGATATGTTTTTTAGTTATTCACTAATATTTAAAATGATTTATTTTATTTTTTCAGATATTGTACTGCTACTTTGGGATATTTTACTATTATTTGTCAGGCTATGTTATTGATATTCTTTGGGTGATGTTTTACCAAATCTTGTCAGACCTTTCGCTGATATTTTACTAAATCTTTTACTGATCTTTTTTCAGACATTTTTCTGATATTTTATTAATATTTTTCAGATATGTTACTTACATTTTTCATGTATTTTATTGATGCTTCAGATTTTTTTATGTACTAATATTACTATAATAGAACTATAATAACCGATTTCTTGGGCTATTTTACAATTCCTATTGGATATTTTTTTGTGATCTTTTTTTCCTGATATTTTCTTGATGTTTGTCAAACATTTTACTGATTGTTTGTGATATTTTACAAATATATGTTGATTATGTTACTGATATATATTTTTGGGGTTATCTGCTTATGTTTGTCTGATATTTTTTGCGGAAATTTCTTCAAATGTTCATGTTTTACTAATGAAGCTCTAGCAAAGGTTCAGTCAGGAAGAATAGAATTTAAGTAAATGAGCAACGTTTTATTTCAGTTTCAACTTTTAATTCATAGTTTCACGTATAACTACCTTCAGATTCGATTTCGATTCTTTATCCGGTTGGAAAGCGACGTCGGAAGCACTGCAGTGAAACCAGACCGACGGTTATAGATCAGATGTTGCCAGATCTCGCGAGTGTGTGTGGTTGAGTCAGAGAGAAGGCTCAATCAAAGTTGATTTTCTCCTGATTTGTCTGTCTGGAAAATACCATTTTAGTGTCAGAATGTTCGGAAGATATGTGGCTTGTGAAAAATGGGTCCAATATTTACATGACTATGGGACGAGGGGTTCTGGCGTAATCTGTGCCCACATTCACTTCTCCCTTTGGATTGTATAGTCTCAGGACCAAGCTCTGAGGCCTCCTCTGCACTTCATGAAATCTATTCCATCACAGTAGCATGTCACTTGTGATGCAACGCAAACGCATCCCAGTGCAGCGCAACAATGAAGCAGTTGCCGGCATCAGTAATACAAGCTGCTCATCCAGTCTGGATATCATGCCTTTTAAGAGATGCATCACAAATGGCGATCAGTCACACATCATTTCATAATCACAGCCCGCCAGGTGTCAGGCCATTGCTGATTCTTTATCCTGTTTAACTTCCAGGTATTCAAGAGCCTTTGCCCAGAAACTAGCCCAACGCCCATAGGAGTTCCCCCTCCAGAATCGTAGCCCCGCATTAAATCAGCTTTCCCTCACAGTCATAGTCAGAATCTGCCAGGAGATTTACATGAGAAAGGGTCTAGCCAGTGTGTCCCTGAAATCCTATTTTACTGTTTGTAAACTCCATGTTATTTCCCAAACAAGAAAAATGTCCAGGAATCTGTCTTGGTGTCATTTAGGTTTGAAGAAAGACTATTTGTCCAATTTTCTATCCATACTGAATGATTTTTGTGATGTACCGTTTAACAGAGGTCATTCTGTCCATATCAACTGCCCTGCTTTTAGGGAACGCCTGGGTGTAAGGGAGGTTTATCCTGACCACTACACAGTCAAGAACCCTCCCCTTATCTGCCGCTGTCCAGAAGCTTTGAGGCTCCAAAAGCATTCTGTTTTTGGAATTACTGCCATGTGAAATTGGTCCAGAAGGCGCTAAGGAGTGAAGGATAAAAAGGTAACAAAGAGCAGAGAGGCTAGAGGGCTTGTGCATACAGAGGTGAAAATGGCTCTATTACTGCAACTTCTTTTTCTCTTTACAAAACACAATCCTAAACAATAGCTGATCTCACTTTTGTTACTGTTTGTGAATGTACAACATGTGCACCTGTGTCTCATTGGCACCGTTGAACAGCGTGCGAGGGAGATTAGGAAAGTGAAACACAAAATGTGAAAATCTTGCTGCAACTCACTTCATATTACGTCAATTTTCCTTTCCTTTTGTATGCCTAAGCTTGTGAAAAACAACGTATCTTTGCAAATGTTCCATTTGGAGTCGTCATAAAATGGCAGTGCTAAATGTTAATTAATGATCACATTACACACATACAGTAAATGATCCATGACCATTGTACTTACTACAAAGCACATAGAGTAGAGAATATCAAAAATGTATAGAGTAAATTTAAATGTCTTCTCACTTTTGTGTTAATGTGCATGGTCCCCAGCAATGTGACACACACAAATGCACTCGGTGACTAAGCATTGCACACATGAAAATACGCACCCTCAGTCTAGGCAGGATGTACACGTGCATGTCACAGCATCAAACTTTGTGCAGTGCACAGGCAGACTCCTGTGGCATTCCCATTCCTGCAGTATTCAGGATATCCAAGTATTGTGTTTACGTAAACACATTCCATTTACATGAACCTAGATAAGTTACTATTGCAAGTATGTGAAACACAAATATACTTAACTCCCATTTACTGCTGCCTTTGTCTTCAGCAAATGCTTGGATTCTATTGAAGTATTTGTTCCATTCTTGCGTGAATACATGCTGTTCTTCAAAGTCTTACAGCCTTTTTGAAGATGTCATATTACTTCCACGCATAATCACTTCTGTCCTGAGGACAGTACAATGAAAGCCAGACTGGTTTGTCACTGGCAGTTATGCTTTTGCTACTTTATGCTTGTGGATGATCAGAGCCATTAAAGCTGTCTGGTTTAGGAGATGGGTGTGTTATGATGTCAGATTTAAAGGTTGAATGCCAAATTCCCCATAATTTTGTGTATCAAGATGAGTTATAATAAGTTGTGTGTGGTTGTGGAATGATGTGTTGTCTGTTGTGTGTGGATGCTCATCAATCTCTGACGTCTTTGCACAAAGGTTTTACAGCTACAATGCTATTTTAATATGCAATGGGAGATTAGCCCTTTAATGAGCAATGAAGTTAAAAGCCCCATTTGTCCTTTTAATTGGTGCCCAGCTGCTGCTGTCAGTAGGGGAATTTTTTTTAAATCTTTGACTATTTCTGTTCACATTGAAACATTTGATTATGAATATACATACGCCCAGAGCTGTCAAAAGTATTCACATTCATTACTGAGATAGAAGTATAGATACTAGGGTTTAAAAAGACTTTTGTAGAAGTTGAAGTATCAACTCAAGCTTTTTACTCAAGTAAAAGTGTTCAAGTACTGGTTTCAAAACTACTTAAAGTATAAAAGTGAAAGTAATGTAAGGAAAAAAATACCATTAAGGACAAAAGCTTAGGCCGCGCCACAGGGGCCTATAGTGCACTACCCCACCTCCTCAAAAAACATTTTTCTACAGGCCATAATGACTATAATGTTATATTAAAATGTTAATGTTGAAAAATTTGGGATGCACTAGGCTACCTGTTTCAGCTTCATATATGCCCATTGAAAATGAACGCATTTTAGTACAATGCAAATACATTGTTTGCTCTGGTGATGGACAGGCTGACAGATGAGGTTAGACAGGAATCTCCATGGACTATGATGTTTGCGGATGACATTGTGATTTGTAGTGAGAGCAGGGAGCAGGTGGAGGAGAATCTAGAGAGATGGAGGTCTGCTCTGGAAAACAGAGGAATGAAGCTTAGCCGCAGTAAGACAGAATACATGTGTGTCAATGAGAGGGACCCAGGTGGAACGGTGAGGTTACAGGGAGCAGAGGTGAAGAAGGTGCAGGACTTTAAGTACTTGGGGTCAACGGTTCAGAGCAACGGAGACTGTGGAAAAGAGGTGAAGAGGCGAGTGCAAGCAGGTTGGAACGGGTGGAGAAAAGTGTCAGGTGTGTTGTGTGATCAAAGAGTATCAGCAAGAATGAAAGGAAAGGTGTTCAAGACAGTGGTGAGACCAGTGATGTTGTACAGCTTAGAGACAGTGGCACTGAAGAAAAGACAAGAGGCAGAGCTGGAGGTGGCAGAGCTTAAGATGTTGAGGTTCTCTTTGGGAGTGACGAGGATGGACAGGATCAGGAACGAGTACATCAGAGGGACAGCTCATGTTAGATGTTTCGGAGATAAAGCCAGAGAGGCCAGATTGAGGTGGTTTGGACACGTTCAGAAGAGAGACTGTGAATATATTGGTAGAAGGATGCTGAGGTTGGAGCTGCCAGGCAGGAGGTCTAGAGGAAGACCAAAGAGGAGATTTATGGATGTAGTGAGAGAGGACATGAAGTTGATTGGTGTGAGTGAAGAGGATGCAGAGGACAGGGTTAGATGGAGGCGCATGATTCGCTGTGGCGACCCCTGAAAGGGAGCAGCCGAAAGGAAAAGAAGAAGAAATACATTATAGGACCACATATGTCACATCTTTGTACTTGGCTACATACGTCTGCTGTAACTTATTACTTTGTTTGAGAAATGACCCCAACACTGGCTATGTCCTTGCTGGAGTGTGATGTGATTTGTGTCATGTGCAGGTTCGATGGATCGCATACAAACCAATAGGGTGTTGGAATGGTATATGTTTATACTTCTTATCCAACCACAATCATATTCACTCTACCCGGATGGTGTGATTTATCTGGATAGGATGTTTTTTGGGTTGTTTTTTTTTTACACTGACAAGCTGGAATGAAAATAAGCCGAAATGAAACAGGAGTAACGAGGCTATTTTTAAAAGGTAAGGAGTAGAGAGTACAGATAATTGATTGAAAATGTAAGGATTAGAAGTAAAAAGTTGGCTGAAAAATAATTACTACAGTAAAGTATAGATACCCAAAATTTCTACTTAAGTAAGGTAAAAAAGTATTTGTACTTCATTATTTGACACCTCTGCATACGCCTTATAGAATTAATATCAGAAATAACATACACATCCTTGAGGGAAGCTCTGAGTTGCTTTACCAGAGGTATGAAAAATAACGAGCATGCCGGATGTTCTCCAGAGAGACGGTGGAGTCAGAAGGATGTCAAACTTGTCACATTGAAACAAATTGTAAGGAGAAAATCTGTCTTTGAATCAGACCTGCCTGTTTTCATAGCCAATCGGGATCATTGTCAAAGTCGGAGAAGTCAGCAGAATAAAAACAAGCACATCTCAAACCTAACGAGGTGCCGAGCTGAATACAGAGCCAATAACAAAAGTAAAGTCCACACATTCAAAGTTGCCCTCAAGGCATATCATTGAACGAACACCTTCACAATATTTCAGGCTCGAGGCTCGTGATCACACAAAGGACAAATGAATACCATAGTGCCACAGAATGTCCACATCACTTTCCTGAGAAGCCAGGTAATCAGACTCACTGCAGGATGCCACGGAGGTTCTGATGCGGGCCACGGAGCTCCGAACACCACATGTATCATGAGCTAATAAGTGTATACACCTGGGGGCAACTTACCCTGTGTGGATGGAACTGCTGTTCTCAAATCAAAAACGCAATTTTGATGGTCTTCAATTCTATTTTTCCTTATAAAAGTAAGAGAGAACAAATTAGCTCTAAGATTGCAGAGAACATTGTACATGAAAGTAATAAAGTTTGTAATGAGGCTCATAAAATGAACGAGACACCACTCTGATAAAGTCTGAAAACGGAATCATACTAATCAGCTTGACAAGCATGGTATGTATTACAAAGGTATAGTATTATATTTGATATGACATTACAAGTTGGAAAGAAACATTCCACTCGTAACCAAACATATATTTGCCTCAATGGCTTCTTGGTCTTGGTTCTACTTCACAAAGATTTCAGTAGCATTCTTGTAACTACCTTAAAAGTGGTTGAGGATCTGACTGGAATGAAGTTGTGTAGTATAATACTGCTATCTGACAGTAAAACATAAACATAAACACATTTTTGTTGCTGTAGTAGGTTTAAAGCATTGAAAGTAGCATGGCCAGATTCATATGAGCCTTACAGAAACACCAAAAAATTATTTCTCAAAAAGGCATTGCCATTTTTTTTAATTTAACTTAAAACATAGAGAGCACTTAATACCCCGTTTTAGCTCAATTTAAAAAATACATTAGAACCCTGGCACCGATCAACGCTGTAAACTATTAGGTTACAAGTAATAGTAATACGTTCATTTGTCTCCAAATTGAGAGGCTGTGCACAATTTAAGCATGTGGCATAGCAGCAGTAACCTCCTTAATAATTTAAAACTTCTGATGTGGTATTGTGATCTTGCAGTAGCCTTATTAAGCTAAGTGCTTTTCTGCACAGCAGACAGATAAGCTGTTGCACAGAGATCCCAAGGTTCTACAGTGAAATCATTGGGAACAAAGCGGCTGTGCGCAGGATAAGTCCAGCATTATCAAAGATGTCAGTATATTTTTATGCACCCATAACACACACACATTGCATGTTCCATTTGTACAAGGCAAAAGAGCTCTTCTCTCCCACACACTATTTAATCCAAATATAGGCTACCTAAAAAGGTCCTCTCCACCACCACAATTCATATATCATATAGTCATATTAGAGACAGGAAATCATTTTGGTATTTATTTTGCAATCTCTTTGGCATTTGAAATCTCACCAATAGAATGGTGGTTAATGGAATTAAGTTTGTGCTACAGATTTTTTTTTTTTAATTATTAAATTTAGAAAATTCAACAGTGACATTTCCAGAAACAGTGGCATTGTTACTTTGGACAATTCTCATCCACGGGACACAATGTCTACAGTTTTCAAGGGAACATCTTTCTATTTAAGAAATAGTCTCTGAAAACTGTTGACATTATGGTATGTGGAAACCGCTCCAGCCACAACCAACCTCCCAACTTCAACGGTCAAGCACTCAACTGGTGAAACTTGGGGTGGCTTTTATTGTGAATCAGCTAGAGGAAATGCAGGGCATTTGTCACAGAAGTTAGTGCTGACTGCAATCGTTCATCAAACATGTATCTACAAAACTAGACATGGTCATTATATATTGCTGGAAGTAATGAAAGAAGGAAGAGCAGCCACAGTGAGACGTTAGATCTGCCAAAGTCTATGCTCACTGACTGTTTCCTTTAGTATTAAATGCACTTGCTGTTGCAACCAGTAAACATGAGTGGCGCAAGATCGGCCAGGTCTGAAATCTTAAAAAGAACACTCCACCAAATTAGCAATCGTGATGGAGGGTTAAAAAAAGGGGCTCAAAAACTATGTAGCTGAACAAGAGCTATCTACTTTTTGATTCCACACATTCATCTAAAAAAACCTGGGGCGCAACACAAAATTCTGGACCTTGTACACAATTATTCTCTATGAGCCCCTCCTCACATCCGTGGCTATTCATTCTAGTAGCTTTGTGGGCCCTTCTCACATGAGGGCCCTGCATATTCAGTCCCCTTTGTCCCCCCAGTTCTACGCCCCTGCCTGAATTACCCCACAACGTAACTCGACCGCCGACAGTTTGGTTGGAGATTTGGGTGTGTTATGCTAGTTGCAGCTAATGTAGCCCTGAGCCGCTTGCCTCAAGCAGAGATAAGGACCCGCCTTTCTTACTCCACACCCTTGATTTGTCACTTAATTTATCAGGCTTCACACAGCTCCCTCTGGAGTCACAAAAGGCTTTATACAACATATGCAGTACTCCCCAAGACCTGTAAACAAACTTTGATGTGTAAAATCAGTGGAGTTCCTTTAAGGATTCCAACTTTTGAGTCTGATTAAGTTGGCTGGCACCTGAGACTATTTTGTTAAAATTAGAAAAAGACTCTGGTTGTGGTTGGAGAAAGGGTGCTTTCATGCTTAAATAGGAACCTAGCCTGCCTGTTGGTAGGGGACAGGACGCAAACTGCCATTTCCAAATCTGTAGAGAAGTGTGGACTATAGGGTTGTGGTTAATCATTGACTAGTAAGGGTTGTTGTATTGTTCTTGTTTATTTTGGGGTAATGCGCTTTGTGCATTTTCTGTACAGAAGACTGATGAGAATAAAAAATTTTGGAATAACATATTGATCCACACATGTCGTTAGAAAAGCTACACACAAAAAGAATGGTAAGACTTGGGTCCATGGGTGGCTGGCTGCAATAACAGTTTTGACTGTAAAACATACAACATGTTGCACTTTTGTGGGCATACATGGAGCGCATCTGCTGCCGCAAAAGGGACATGGCCATGTTAGATGGTTGCTGATGACCCACAAATAGCAGCAGCACTTCGTGAAGTTTGGATTTTCTAGACCCAACAGTGACCCAACAACTGATGGTAGTAAGCAGCAAAACCCAAACTCCAGGCTTCAAAAAGATCTCTAGTCACAGCATTACATCCATGTTCCATTGTTTTATTTTCTAAATAGTGTGTGCACTTTTGTTTTTAATATTCTGTTATAGTACTGAGCCTGCATTTCTACAAGTTTAAAAACCCTGAAAAATAGAGACAGTTTTGACATTTTCCTGCATAAAAGACAACCTCATTCGAGCCAGAAAAACATGCTGCAGGGGCTCAGTCACCAATCAAGTGTGACTGTCTCCTCCTCCAACACACTAGTCAACATTTGAATATCTCCCGCTTTAGCCCACTGAGACAGTGGGTGCCATCAAAACCCTGTGAAAACTGATTTTCCACAAATGATTACTCACGTACCCTCCTGATCCAATCTAATAATTGCATCTGAAAATGAGCCTGAGCCAACACCTGCGGCTGTGGCACCTCCATTCATTTTAAATTAGCAAAATTAATTTCTTTTGCACATTGTGCAATTTCTATGGCCTCTTTAATGCTCATGAACAAAAACACAGCTGAACTAGTTGAGAGATCTGTTTGGATCCTTGTTATGGTTAACACGTAATGTGCATGTGCCCTGGACACCATGAATAGTAGCAGGGATCCTTTCACACAAAAATCAAGGCTTTCTTTAAAAGATTATTCCTGTTCAGGTGAATGCAGGACGCAGGTCAAATGCATCCCACAGCTCTTGCAGGTTATTCAGCAGACACATACCATCAGTGAATCAGGCAGCTGTAGATCATTCTTGGGGAGCAGCTGTTGCCTCGCCTTAGGACCTACAGCAAACTCGTGACATTCTGATTCATCGGCAAGAGTCCCGCTAATGCAGCACAGGCTGAACAGAAACCTGCATAATGTTTCCATAAAATCTGCATAAAAGACACTGATTTCTTTGCAAGACCAGAAGATTTGATTTAGGAATTCTCTAAAATGGATATGAATAGACATTTTTCAGGGCATATTATTTTTGGGTGGCGATGTCAATGCCAATGTCCAAACTGAAATATGTCAATAACTATTACATGTATTTATATAGACTTTGTAGACATTCATGATCCCCAGAGGATGAATGAGGTAGACATTTTTGGCTTTAACTGTTAAACTTGATGAAATGTTGGTACAGCTATGTGTTCCCACACAATGTGAAAGTAATGACTTTGCTGATTCCTTAACCTTTTTTTCTAGCGCAACCATGAGGTTGAAATTCATGGTTTTCTTTGAGATGTATCAACAACTACTGGATAGTTTGCCATGAAATTTGATACACGCAATTATGCCCCCCTCAAGATGAATTGTAATCATTTTGGTGATCCGCTGACGTTTCCTCTCGGGCCATCATCAAGTCAAAATTCAATTTGTCCAATACTTTGGTTTATGAGTTGCTTGCAAAACAAAATGGCATTCCCATCGGCCTTAACTATACTTTGTTTAGGATTCATTAAAAAGTGTTAATTAGCATGTTAGCATGCATGCAGCTAAGATGGTTAACTTTATACTTGCCAAACATTACCATGTTAGCATTGTCATTGTGAGCATGTGAGCATGTTAATGTTAGGATTTAGCTCAAGCATGGATGTAGCCTAGTTTTGCAACATCTCTGAAGTGGAAGCATTGCTAGGCGAAGACAGAATACGTGTTTAGCACAGCACAGCTAGCAATACGGATTTTACACCATCACAACTCTCTCAATGTAACTTATGTTCATTCCAACGTTTCTTGCTCTCCCATCCCAATCCTTACTTGCATTTGTGTTTTCAGATCTGTTGCCTGCAGTATCCTCATGCCTCCCTCTCCAGTCTTGTATTTTAATGGATTTTCTCAGATCTTCTATTTTACATAATTCATAAAAACCCCTGTTTTATATTTTTGTCTTGCACTTCCCACACTACATTTATCTCGAACCAATTTTCTCCTCCTTTAATTTCTACAGATCAGACATCACAAATAATTACACTGTCTGGTCATATATGGCTGCTATAGTAAATCTTTCTTACTTAAACTAGATAAATGTCTTTGCATATACATCCATCTATTTTAGAGCGCCACCGTGCCAAACCTTTTTCTTGCAATAACAAGCACAACAGCCAGGTTTTATTATCTTGAATGTGTTAATTTGCACAGTGAGTCAACTCTTTCTCTCTCTCACACACACAGACACAGTTATGTATTATAGGTCTTCTGCCTTAAAGCTGCAGAAAGTCAGCAAAAGAAAGGGCTATGAATGATGTATAATATGGGGTAACATTAAAATGTTTTACAAACAGAAGACCATTGTGTAAATGTCACATGAAGCTGGAGGCGCTAATGAGATTGTAAGATTAAATTGTTATTATAAAGGACAAATAGGAAAATAGGCTCTACATTTCATAATTAGGCTGTTGTTAGCCTTTAATAAATAATTTACATAAGGTACAATAGAAGCTCTCTGCTTGGAAGAATGTGCTGTACGACAGTTTTGGCATTAATTGACTTACTTTCAATAGATAGTAACAATGATAATTACCAAAGAAAACCTTGCAAAATGTAATAATGACAACTGAAATGACAACTTTTAAGTATCAATTAAAAAATTCAGTGATCAATGAAAATCTGAAGTTTATAAAATGGTCTTAATGACTTCTTGTTAAACTGGTGGTTTCAGTAGTTAGCCTTTGTTGCACCTAAATATGCTATGTGAGTAAATAAAGAGACAAAGAGATTTTAAAATAAAATCAAGAAATGCAACTTCAAAACTGCAATAATGAAATTAATGTAAAATAACCTCATGGTTATGGTCTTGTACCTTCTTCAGATAAACTGTGTACTGACACCAATCATTTGATGTGTCCTCTTTGAGCACCAATCCAAAGGTTGTTTGAAATCTAGGATGAGAAAACTGCTTTTTTATTTAACACTATACAAATGAATTGAGTTGATCATTGTCTTACTGTAGATTGTACATTCTTTGCACTGGCTATAAAGACTGCAATCTGATTTGATGATGGCTAATTTATTTTAGAGACTACTGTTGGCAAACATGTCTTATTTATATGACTATTTATAATGGCTATAAATTCAACATAATCACATAAGGTAGTATAATCTGCCATTAAACAGCAGAATTTGTTTGGTTTTCTCACTTACGCCTACCTTCTTAACTATTTGTTCTGGCTCGCTTTCCAATTTCATCTCTTTTTCCTCACAATTTTTTCTAGTGTGCCACCCACCCACCCCTCCCTCTCCGCCTGCGCTCTCTTTCCCCGCTGTCAGTGTGTGACAGATCGATGCTGTATCCTTTCGGCTTCCCTTTGCAACTGTATTCTCCTGGTAATTGAGCTCAGCTGGTCTCCCAGGGGGCCACTGATTTTCACAGGCGCTTCTAGGCGCTCACTCCCTCCTCTGCCATCTACATCATCACTTGCTCCCTCCATCCAGCCTTTTTTTCTGCCATCCTTTCCCCACTCCCTGTTGCCATCTGTAAAACCCCTTAAATCAATACCCCAAAGCTGTAATTGGTTTTGATTTCCACCTGCAATGTCATCTCTGTCACCACCTTGTGCCTGCTGAGCTCGGCCATGACACAATCACACACATTTTCCCCATTTTATATTCAAATTTTGGGATTTCAAACAATGAGGGAAAAATGGACTGTCAGTCTCTGGGAATTTGCTATGGTATTGTAGCTTTGTGGTGACACCCCAATAAGCCTCATCCTGGAAATAGATGGGAATTTGTAGTGAATCTGGCTGCCAGGCTGTAAACCATGGCACCAAGATTGCAGGTAGAAATGCAATTTAATTTTAATGTTTAGTTTGTTTTTAGACCACACCAAAGTATCTCTCGTGTAGCATCAAGCTCGCTCAGCCATCTCACTTTGCATATATTTTTAACATTTACACAATGCTTGGACTCGAGCACAGGACTCAGTCAAGGGTAAGAGGTATTTATTAATGTGAGGGTGGGGGGGTCCTGCGTGGAAGATGAAAAATGGAGGCTGAATCTGAAGTTGTCCAGAGCAGGGGAGTATACAGAGCTGAGGACGATGGACGTGGCGCGGCAGGTAGACATGCGGAGTAGAACGGGAAGCAGGCAGGCAAGCAGTGATCCTGGAAATACATATGAGAATAAACAAGGTAGCAATAACAGGTAGCTAACACAATGGCTGGAACAACAATCTGGCAGAACCGGAGCTCTGAAGACGACTGAAGTAGAGTAGAAATACTGGCATTGATGCGCTTGATGGAAGGCAGGTGTATAGGCTGAGTGGCATGATTGGCTGCAGTGCCTCAGGTGAGTGGGAGCGGTACACAGGGCAGGGGAATACTGAGGGAAACACTAAGGGAATGCAGACAAGCTGTTACAGCCGTACCAATATTGATTACCTTTTGATACTGTAATAGGCTGTTATTGGATACAGTGTCAGTGATGTCAAAGAGTCTTTCAAGGAGTAGAGATGGGAATTACGGCTCTTTCGGCTCCCAAATGGCTCTTATATATAGTACCACTTCTGCTGGTCACTGCCTAACTTACATTCTGAGTTGTTGCAAGAAATAAATATACAAGATTTAAAAAGTAGGGGTCAAGAATACCTATCCTAGTTGCATAGCAAAAATAACACCCTACTACTGAAATAGTAAGGTTAATAAATAATTACATAACTCTATACAGACACATAGAGTATATTTCAATTTAATTTGTATGATATAGGCCTAATAAGAAGCAAAGTAAATTTCTGCTCTGCGGGGGGTGATCTGAGAGCTTGTTCACGACCGACACATCACTATCAAGGAGTTGTTTAGATTTGTGGATAGCAGAAAAGGTAACTGATAAATTATAATTCAAAACAAGGCACATCAGCCCTCAGAATTGTCGGTGTGACAGAAGCATGAAGATGAATTGCATTAGAGTCTGTGCAACTATGGAGACAAGATGTGGCTGTTACAAAATTTACACAAAACCATAGTATTTGATCAGTATGTGTACAAGACGGCTTTATAAACTTCAAGCCTCATGTAAGCTGTGTTGTGTTCTCTCAGAGTGAATTCTGGGAAATACCGTGAAAGTGTTAATAAGAATAATATGTTATGCTTTCTATGTTAATTTGCAAGTGTGAAAAATAGGCCCCTTTTCTATTAATTAAATGTTTGTATCAAAAGCAGATATATTGAACGTGTATGAACCTTATTGTGCAACAATTTCTGGTGTGTAATTCTGGTTACATTAATCTACAGGAGTGCTTGTTTAGATCTGAAAGGGTACCAGGATAAGAATCCTTCACAATTTCTATTCAAAGTACTGGGTTTGGGAATTAAAAAGATAAAATAAAAAATAAAAATCACAGTGCGTCCAAAATATTTTGATCTCACAGAGGACACAAAAGTGTCAAGATGGAGAAAAAGAAAAACCTTTGCTTTCTTTTTCATTGCCTTGTTATATACTGCCTCTATCATAAAATTGAGGAAGGGGAAATATGGAAATTGATGGAGGATTTGATTTGTTAGCACCAGAGGATCCCAATTATCTTTTGATTGCCCATGCTAAAGTGTGTGTAGGAAAGCTGGGCTGTGATTTGAGTAGCTCAGTGGATGCATCAATGAGTCTGGTGGACATATCCAAAATATATTATATTCAACTTTAGATATCTTTTTGGTTTGGGATGCTTTGATTGTTCAGCCCCTCTTTCAAAAGGCTATATTTGTGATTGCACATAGGAGAAAAAGTAAAACGTTATGTTATCTCCCTTAACTCATCCCACTACTAGGCAGTTATACACACACACACACACACACACACACACACACACACACAAACACACGTTTGTACAGCTATACTTGTGAGAGACTTTCATTGACATAATGCATTCCCCAGCCCCTTACCCTAACCTTAACCATCACAACTAATTGCCTAACCCCAACCCTTACCCTAAACCTAACCTAATCCTAATTCTAACCCAAACCCAAGTCTAAACCCTCAAACAGCTCTTTGAAGGTGTCTTGAAAAGTGAGGACCGGTCAAAATGTCCTCACTTTCCAAAAATGTCCTCATTCCCAAGGTCTAAAACGCAAACTGGTCCTCACAAAGATGACTGTACAAGGACACACACACACACACACTATGTATACTGTGGGGATAATAGAGTAATTAGAAGCAGGTGTGCAGTCAGGTGGAGGATCACGTGACTGACAAAGTGTGGGACACACTTAGTATTTTTCCAACAAACAAGCTCTGGTTCTTAAACTGGTTTCGTTCAAGACTCCTACAACCTTGGTGCTATTTTGTGAACCAGGCCGCGTTTCCACCAGTTTTGAGCAGAACAATTCAAGGATGTGTCAACACATG
This sequence comes from Coreoperca whiteheadi, assembly GCA_011952105.1. Classification (NCBI taxonomy): domain Eukaryota; kingdom Metazoa; phylum Chordata; class Actinopteri; order Centrarchiformes; family Sinipercidae; genus Coreoperca; species Coreoperca whiteheadi. Next base: position 6,015,024 of record CM022485.1, read on the forward strand.
GCAATGCACAATGCACGACCACCTGTAAAATATGACACGCCCACTTCAGTTCACAAGGAAAACGTACCAGGTTACGTATGTAACCATGGTTCCCTGGTAGGGAACGAGACACTGCGTCAGCTGACGCTATGGGGAACACCTTCAGCGTGACTGCCTCTGAATCTCTGTATCAACTTAGACCAATCTTGATTGGGTTTAACGTCAACACGTGACGTACGCCGGTGGAACCGGAAGTATAATGGGAGCCGGCTTCACTGTTGTCGTCAGCCTTCTTATCGACTGAAGCAAGCCGCTAACAGGCATGCCGGAAGTATGGCAGGGAGAAGCAGTGTCTCATTCCCTATCAGGGAACCATGGTTGCATACGTAACCTGGTACGTTCCCTTTCAAGGGAACTTTAACGCTGCATCAGCTGACGCTATGGGGAACGCAGTGCCAACTCCGCCATGCTGAAGGGATGCCTGTCAGAGTGTGAAGCCAGCAGGGCACACTTCAAGACAAGAGAGCCACAGATCCCGGATTATTTAAGCGGTCTAGGCTTTAAATCTCATTAAGGTGTGAGGCGAGGACCATCCCGCAGCATCGCATATATCAGAGAGGGGGGTTCCCGACCACCAAGCCATACTCCGTGTGGAGTGAGCTCTTATCGACAGAGGTGAAGGCAAACCGCGCACCTCGTATGCCGAAACGATAGCCTCAAATATCCACCTGCTAATAGTGTGTTTCGTAGCCGGGCAGCCCTTACGATGGGGCCCGAAGCATACCAGCAATTGGTCCGAATTGCGCCACTGGCATGTCCTCCGGACATAAACTCCAGGGCTCTGACTGGACAAAGCAGTTGCAGCCTACCTTCCTGTTCCGCCGCCTGAAGGAGGATGGAACGCCTGCAGGACTACCGGCCGGACCACCTCAGTGGGTACTTTAGGTACATAACCCGGCCTGGGATGCAGGATTGCTCTAACTGCGCCTGGAACTATCTCCAGGTTAGCAGGAGCCACCGACAGGGACTGCAGATCTCCCACTCTTGAGAGAAGTCATGGCCAGCAGAAATGCCATCTTTAAGGCCAGACACCTGTCTGATGCATCGTCCAGTGGTTCGAACGGTGCTGTGGTCAATTTATCCAGCACCACCGTCAGATCCCACGGAGGGACTCTGACTCGAACCCAAGGCCTCATCCTCAAGATGCCATGAAGGAAACTGGTAACAAGACCCACAGCTTTAATTTCCCCGGCTGGGGATGGAATATTTCGCCTTGGCCCTGCGACAGCAGGTCCCTCCTGATGGGAACTCCCACGGGGGGCCATCCAGGAGGGCTACCAGGCCCGAGAACCAGATTCTGGCAGGCCAGAACGGGGCCATGAGCAGCAGCTGGGCCCCTGTTCGGCGAACTCTCTCTAGAACCCCCGGGAGCAGCGCAATTGGGGGAAAAGCGTACAGCCGTAGCCTCGGCCATGGCTGTGCCATGGCATCCAGCCCCAGGGGCGCTGGATACACAAGGGTGAACCAGAGGGGGCAGTGAGCGTTGTCTGAGGACGTGAACAGGTCCACTTGTGCCCTGCCGTATCTCCTCTATATCATCTGCACCGTCGGCAGCGTACGGGACGTGTTGACGTTAAACCCAATCAAGATTGGTCTAAGTTGATACAGAGATTCAGAGGCAGTCACGCTGAAGGCGTTCCCCATAGCGTCAGCTGACGCAGCGTTGAAGTTCCCTTGAAAGGGAACCTGCCATTTTTTGGTTCCAGCTGAGAACTAACTTTTCAGTTCCGAACCATTTTATATTTGGTTGAAATGCTTAACGGTTCAAAATTAGGTGCGTAAACCACAACGGAGAAGGTTACATTCTGGTGAAAAAGGCCTAACTGTGGACAGCTGGTTGGCAGGAGAGGAAATGACAGGAGATGTTAGTTGACAGATAAACACAATGATTTACAGAAATGATTAATCAGGGAATTTCAAAGATGAAGTGGCAGTCATGAAATTTTTAAACATGGTCAATGTGTAGAGGAAAAGGGGTAAAAAATCCAAACCAACAACTTTTCCAAGCCAGGTTATGCCACTAAAACACTTTTTGGCAAGTCATATTTACAAAAGTATCTATTTTTAATACAATCTGATGCATGGCATCCTGAAAAATGCAGTATGCGACATATGTATGTCATTTAATGGAGATGTGTATGTCATCACCTTATGGCTGTCGCTATTTCTTACCATGTTGTGCCCAGTCAATTACAGAATCATGTTTCCATGTTTCCTGTCCTACTTTTTAAGACAGAAGAAGCAGCTCTTTGAGATAACAGGGACACTAGAAAGCTGAGGGGAGTAGTTTATGCAGCTGCTGTTATTACTATTGATAGTTTCCTCAGAACAAATTAATGGCACCTGGCGTTGCAAGTTCCTCATCTACAATCCAGACCATCCATATTTCATGACTTTCAATTTACAACTCTTCCAACAAGTTTATAGCTTCCTTACACCTGCTTTCTTTGTGTGTGCGAGCTTCAGTGCATCTTGGATGCATTTAAGTTAACCCTGAGCATTTTTGGTCAGATTAGTTTTATGCAAATGCAATTTGAAAACCAACAATGCATGCTGATGTCAGATGTAAAGGTAGTAAATGAGTGTCTCATTAAAGATGATGTAATGTACACTCCAGTGGTACAAAATCTTATACTAATATCTTAATTAACCAAAAGGCATTCTTTTTAACTTAGTCACCCTACTATTCATTATGACAATTAAAACCTTGAAGTAATGCTGCAGCCATATGCTCTTGAGTCCCTTGTTGACAGAAAAGCATCTGTGAAATGCTTCGTATTTGCTGCGGCACAGAAGAGCAGGATTTAGCTTGCGTTCCTGTCAGTTACAAAGGAGTCTTCGCAATAGTTTTCACGAAAACCTATCGAAGAACTCCTGCACGCATAATGCCCCTCTCCAGCGTAAATCTCAGTAAGACACTATGGCTAAAGTAAACTAAAATTAGCTAACATAGGCTAGGTATTGCTTCTATCTCAGTCCTCACACATGAGCATTTTTAATTATAATAGATTCCAAATGTGTGTATTATTAGTAAGAAATGGTGGGTCCGCCAAACTGCCTAGAACCGTAAAGGGTTCAGTATGCTTCACCCAAACTGCTCTTACGAATTATCACCGAAGGCAAAAGTCTATTCTGAATGGTCACAGTGGAAGGTCAGTTGAAAAGCCTGCTGTCATAAAGAGGGGCAAGATGTGACGCATCGTAAATAAAAATGGCGATAACGGTCCACACTTTCGGGCAGTTTCTCCGTTGTTGCTTCTGCCTCATGTTTTTAGGTATACGGACCTTCTCAGACTTGGGCGAATGACATAATTCATGTTGCGTTGCCCCTTGCAGCTAAATTGACATGTAAAGCATATAGAGCCAGTAAGAAACTGTTAAGACAAAATAGATGGATAAATAGACCCTGAATAATTTGAACATATTGGTAGGATGGATAAATACCACTACAGGTACGAGGAAAAATATATATTTTTGATTTTGGGGTGAACTGTCCCTTTTAAGCACATTTTCATTGAGACATATAATTGCATAGCTATAAATGAAAACTGTAGTTTAAGACAAATTAATTGCTTGATTTATTATTAATTGAATTAAAGGTAACCTATGTAAAACATTGATGAACAGAACCAAATTACATATGTTTTCCTTACTTTGTGGTTACAATATTTTAAACAACTGGGAAAGTCTGAGCCTTACACACAAAGCTTGAACAACCCTGTGAAAATAAGAGACATTCAAGCAAAATTGGACTCCAGGGTATCCATTTAAAAGTGTAAAATTGTGTTATTTCGAAGAGGGGGTTTTATTATAGACACAACTGCTTGTCAACATAATACTGTGCAGGCTGGAGAGTCTCTATAAGGGCTGGGGTGGTAGAAATTACTTCTTTAAACCTCATGATGTCAAGAGACATCACAATGCACAAATTTGCAAAAGATGCATTTAATTTGGTCATGCTTGACTGTCTGTGTTTATGCGATACAGCAGACTGTGGCAAAGTGTCTGTAAGTTTACAGAGGGATTATGTTTTTTTTTAGCCATTGCTGTAATAACAGCTTAAAGAATCAATCTTTTATTCCAACATAAGAGGTAACCTTGTCAAAGAAAAGCAATTAAATTGACAAAATTAAACTGAAAGTAGGCTGTGTGACAGCTAATCATAAGTCTAAAATGAGTTTGGAACGCATTTTTTAATGGAAGCTACCTTAACATTAAGAAGATTAAGTTGCATTAGGTTGCTAAACACTTTACCATGCAGTTTGGTTAAATTGACAGTAAAGACTACATTAAATATTTGGCAACTGTGGTACTTGACCTTTTACGAACAGCCTTGGCTTTCTTTGCACAACCAAAGTTCTGGTGGTCTTATAGTCTAGCAAGTTTCTAATATTAGTAAACCTTCACCTGGTATCCCAGATATAAATCAGTCTTATCCAGGGGTTAAATTGGGATTTGTTACGTGGGGCTGCGCATAGACCACAACGTTTGATTGATATCATTTGACAAGAAACAAGGAGAGGACACCCTCTGGTCTGAACACTAAAACGCTAATCAAAGTCATTCTAGATGCTGTTGGCAGTGCCATGAGCAAAATTACAGCTGATGGCAACAAGACCTTTCTGTAAGTGCAATCTCCTGTTTATCTGTATCAAATGTCGAAAATAACAAAACATTGTTTAAGCAGAATATCAGAGCAATTTACACTCTGTTATTAAACCTGGCCGCTTCTGATCTATTTTTCTCCCTACCTTGCCATCCGCCCTAAGCAAAATTCTGCTAAGGGGCCCTCCTACCTCACCCGTGAGCCATGTAAACCATTTTCTATTGAAGCGCAGTCACACCTGACAGTGCTCCCCACCTTTAAAACAGCCTGCTCCAGCTATCGGTCCAAGTAAACCTTTTACAGAAGTTGAGGTATAAGCAAACAATATTTATTAAATAGAATATTATCTATATAATCTTAATATAAGTGAATATTAACATACATTCAAAAAATATAATACATGTTGAAGGTAGAAAATAATCACATATAACACAGAGCTTTGGCTCTGCTGCCTGGTAATTAGTCCTGTCCTCACCATATTATACAACATAGCTTCAGCTACACAATGTAAACATAAGCCTATAGGCTAGTTTGGCTGCAGCTTTATATAATATCAGCAGATTCTGTAGCCACCTTTAAAAAGCACTTGAAAACGTATCTCTTCCGTCAACACCTAGCTGACAATCACTAACTTAAAAACAAAACAAAAAACCTTCCTATCCTTAGCTTTGTATACTGTGCTGGGCTTTAATCAGACTAGTTTTTTGATGCACTTATACTTTTTGTTACCTTGTGTTGTTATAATTGCTTCCATTGTCTTCCTCATATGTAAGTTGCTTTGGATAAAAGCGTCTGCTAAATGACTAAATGTAAATGTAATATTAATGTTTTGTTTTTTAATTAATTGTTGGTGGCATTTATTTTGCTTTCATTGGTGGCAGACAGCAAATTTTGAGAACCACTGAAATAAAAATACCTGACACCACACACTCATCTTCTTTATTAGGACCTAGTCTTAATTTTTTGTCTGTGAAATAGTTAATGTGGGTTGTTTAAAAAGAGCCATTCTTTCTCCGATCTGAAAATCTGCCAAAATTTAAATGCACACTGGTAATTTTATTTGAGTTCTGGTCCTTCTAAGCCTTTATTTCACATACATGGACATCTTGTTTTGAAATGAAGCACTTGACAAATGAGAAGGGAACATTAAATGACAACTGCGTGCCTGAGGTGACCAACGGCAGCTTTACATGCTAACTTATCAGAAAGCTGAGGTCCCTCTGAATGACAAGTGTTGGCAAGCATTGCATGCCATGTGACAGTGGCTGTAACTCTATTTTTGGTTTGATTGGAGACAGTTTGTGACATAGCTCAGCTCACACATCCAGTCACAGCTAATGAGTTCTGATACCGGTATCAAATTTATGTTTTGTGATTGGACCAAACATGTCACACTGCCACATCTAGCTAGGGTTTGATAAAAAGAAACTGGACATTACTATAGCTGCATTCAAGCATGATATGACTGGCAATGATAGTCCTAAGTCATTAGCAAATTGAGCATCTCACACTATGGTGACATGAATTAAAAAAACAAAACAAAAGCTGACAGCTGTCACATTGTGATTCCTGACAACTCATTAAGCCTGATGGTGCCTGGGCTGTACTTGCACTGCAATTATACTATCTGAGTTTATATTGCATAAATAACAGTAATAATTTGCTTGAAAATTACACTATAAACATAGGTTAGCTAAGTAAGGTGTGTGTGTGTGTGTGTGCGTGTGTCCTTTGCTAACAACATCGTGGGTCAGGTCTGGGTTATAATCATGGGTTGTAGGCCTTCTCTTCAAACGTTTGCCGGGTAGGTTGTCTAATAAAGATTTAGAATTAACAAAAACAAGAGAAGATTGGAACTTAAATATTTTAAGAAGATGGAAAATGTGAGCATTGGGGAAGCCACAGAAGGTGTAATAATATCACTTGCTTGTCTCCAACCTGAGCACATATTCACTAGTGTATTGATGCAGCACTGGTTCAGAATTATTTGTGTCAAATCTAAGTTGTAGGCAGAGTAAAAAATGATGCGGTGAAGTGAGTACCCATGTGTACAAATATACACAAACACACATGCAGACACAAGATTGTATTTCAATACTTCTGAGGACCCATTTTGACATAACCCTTTGGTTTGGTAACCCTTACCAAACACAATGTCTGAACCTTGGAATTTAATGGTTTCCCTAGTAGAGACCTGATTTTTATGACCAAATGAGGAGTGAAGACCAATAATATAATGTTTATGGATTATATGTAACAGTTTATGTTCCAACAACAAGTACAAACACACACACAAACACACACACACACACACACACACACACACTGCAATAGTAAGACACAGGGACATTTGTAAAGGTCAGAAACTGGGAACGCAGTGAGTTTCATCAGCACAAAGCCACGGTTTCACACATGAAATTACGTGGCTACCCCACATGGCATTTTACAGTTGTTTCCAAAATCAGCATTTCCAAGCAAATTAGCATAATGTTTTAAACTCCACAAAAGAGAACACAGTGAACTGTGATTTTAAACACACACGAGTACAAACTGTACTCTGTCCATCATGTATCAATAAGCACACACACACACACACACACACACACACACAAATAGCTATATCTTCCCAGTAATTATGAAACATCAAGACTAAGTAGCTCCCAATGCTGACTCATAATATTAAGATTTTACAAAAAGCTGACTTTCTTGCCATTGCTTGACATTCAGGGTTAGATGGTGGTATGGTGCAGGTGCAGTGGGTGTCCAGATAAGTGTTCCATCAAAAGATGAATACATGTTTTTCAAAAACAAATCCCCAAGGAAAAATCCATAGGACATGACATAACTCAAAGGGATAAAGCTGAGAGGATGTTGGGAAAGATTGAATTTCAAGTTGACATTTATGAAATCACTATAAAGAACTACTCTCTAACCAATCTAAATGTGGTTCAAGCATTTCTCTGGGATTCAGGTGGCTTGCTGATGTAGTGAACCAATCAAAATCCTATTGCAGATGGCATGCTACCATATAATTGATATTGCTGGTTTGACCAATGGTTGGTCACGACCACACATCTACAGTACATGATTTTGCGGTCTTTCTTAAAAAAACAACCCTCAAACTAGCAGGTATACACCTCGATTTTATTTCCTTATGAGTGGTACATGAATTACATGACACTCAATTTCACTTTCCAGGCAGACATCAAACAAGAAAAGAGGCTCGAGTGGCTCTGTGAAACTCTTCTTAGCCCCAGTGGTGCTGAATGCTAACATGTTCATAGTGACAATGTTAACATGTTGATGATACAGTAAGCAGGTATTACTCATAAAAGCAAGTATTGGACCAATTAAAATTAAATGTTTTTGACACCAAAATTATTACATTTCATCCTGAGGAGGCCATGAATTTTTGCACCAAATTTCATGACAATCCATCAAATAGTTGTTAGATATCTTAAAGTGGTGGACTGACTGACAGACCAACATATGCATCCCTTTAACCATGCCGCTAACATGGCTTAAAAATAGGGATCCTGAAGTAAAGTGTAAAATCCATCTGCATTTTACTGCTAGAAGGAAATGCAGCAGGTCTGACTGTACAGTTCATAGGAAATGGACAAAACCTGAGAAACAGCAAGGTCTTTAGAGAAGAAGGTCAAGACATCAACAAGTACACAGTGACATTTCTTTGACAACAACACAAAAGTCTTGCAACCAATAGACACTAGCTCTGGGAGCAGATTCTATTGAATGTTTTCAGATGTAGATACATGGAGTTTTGTGTAAAAGAGTTGTTTACTTCCACATCAGCGACCAGCTCTGGTTTTCTGAGAACCTTGTGGGAGTCTGAATACTCTCGACACATGTACACAGGGCTTTTTCCTGTAACTGCAAAACTGGAAAGCATCACAAAGAGCAAGTCCGGCTGCGCCATACTTGTGATCCCTGTCAGATGCGCTCACCAGCTCATTTCAGACTGTGAAACTTGCTCTCTTGACCAGGCCAAATCAGCCAATCAGAGGAGGGATGGCGTGACCTTCTATGCCCCAGTAAGGCAATTTTGTGATGGCAGGCACTGAAGGAGTAATTGAATGTCACAATAGTTGACAACCCTTGTGAGAACTTGGAAAAGCACCTGCTGGTAAGACATGTCTTGAAATGAGGATTTCTGTGAGTGAAAGGAGCACGTTGAGTGTTCGGAATGAAGCACACAATCCATCCAATCTGGTTGTGGTGTTAGGTGGTAAATCCCTCGTCAAACTACATGGATGTAGACCTGTCCTTCTCTGAGGTGGAATGGAAGACTGAACCGTGAAGTGAGTAAATAAATCCAAACATCTAGCATTTATCTAATGGAAAGAACAAAATCTGTAACTATGCAGCATATAAAATGCCAGTATCAACATGAAAGTATAATGGTCTCCCTGGAAAGCAGTTGCTTGGAGAGTGTGGTTAAAAGTGGATTATCCTGGTTAAGTGAAGATAATGAATTAATGAGTGAAGGCTTGACATGAGCCATGTGACTTGAGTAAAACTCAGATGCAGAAAGTCTGATACTCCCGCCGTGAGCATGAAAACACCAGTTGGCTGAGGGACTGAAAGATACACATCTGCTATCATTTGCAAGCTTAGACGTATTTCCCTAATTGAGATTTAATCAGTGGTATTTTAACAAAAACTGTCTTACTTACATAAAGACTTTCTTAACAAAGGAAATTTGCCTAGCTGTAATTTAGCCCAAATGCCAGCTAATGCAAATTATTGTTTGTTCCATTGCACCTTAGCTCTTTGTGATTCTTTTTGTTTTCTTTTTAGCTCTTGGCTGCATATTTACGATATCATTTCTTTCCCGCATATCCTCACGAGCAATCCATAACTGGCAACAGTGAATGAATCACGTTTAATCACTCATGGGATCTCTGGGCTCTCTCCACTTGGTTTGACATGCTTGTCCTGTGTGTGCCTAGCCAGTTATTGCCTTGCTCTGTCAACACACCAGAGGCCCTAAATAAACAAGCATGGCAAGGTTCTGTAGGGCAGGAATTGCGATCAATACAGAGTAGTGGTATGTGCTGCTGGTTCAGTCTCACGTTCTAGTCAAAGGCCATTTCACTAGAATCGATAGCTGTATGGCACGCTTACAATGGAAACACAAGTACTAACAGGGAGACGGGGGAGAAGATCTAAATGACAACATTCTTTCAGCTTTAGATTGGGATGTGTGCTAGAACCACTGATCAGCACAAAAGGCAAAACAAATTTATAAAAAAATTGGTTGTAGTCATTTAAGCTTACAGAAAATTGCACATTATTGCTAATGGTGTTAAAAAAAACCAAAAAAACATTTGTCCCCAAATGGCAGTGTTTAGTGGACCTGGAGAGTAAAATGGTGCAGCAGTGATGGATGCCCACCCCACTTATTCATAGTCGAGGCACGAGCAGCAATTAAGTAGCCTAAAGTGGTGAAGTCAAGGTGATGCAATGGCAGCAACACAGCCAGCCGGCAGTGTTTTGTAGCCCTCTCGAGCTAAATATGATGAGTATGTTTTCTGCCTGGTTCAAAGGAGACAATCTGAAGACCATCTCAAAGATGCTGACATACAGTATGCAGAAAAACCGCATGTCCCATACTTAATGAAGAGAAACCTGAAAACTTTATCTGATGAAACACACAGGAAATAGTGGAGAGTATATGGGACATTACCCTTTTGAAGTTCATGAGTGCTAAAACACTCTTGTCACTGACTTATACAGAAGGGAGTCCAGGCTACTCAATGTATATTCATGATTTAAAATCCCTTTTCAATTATAGTGCTGATCTTTATCAACCAAGGCGTTTCTTGGTTCTTTTGAGAACTTCAAACAGACTGCTGGCTCGTACACAAACTTCCTTACTTGTAATTACTTTGTGCCAAGTGTTTTGCTTTCATGGCAGGCACTCCTTCCTTTACTTTTTACTATATGCAGCAGGCTGCTAAAATGTAATATTATCAAACTACAATGCTGAGTGGGTGGATGCAGTTCCTTCATTCTGCCTTGTCAAGCTGTGGGGGCAGCGATTGGCCGCACTAATGGACACACACACACACACACGCACACACAAACAAGCACACTGCTGGAAGAATTAAGAGTCAACAAGGGCAAGATGTGTTATAGGGAGAGAAGATTTCTCAAAATCATACTGAATAAAACACATTACTGTATGTGTGGTATGGAGTGTTTGTGGCAGCTTGTTAAGGATTAAATTAACAATGCTCAACTCTTTTTTGTTGATTTGTACTATGTTGGATGGCCCCTGACTAAGTCCATCATCCCACCATGCCTGAAGTCTGCCACGATTATTCTGCTGCCGAAAAAGACACTCATCAGCAGTCTCAACGACTACTGCCCGGTTGCACTTACACCGATTATCATGAGGTGCTTTGAGAAGCTGGTCTTCCGGCACATCAAAGCCAGCCTCCCACCCACCTTCGACCCATACCAGTTTGCCTACAGAAAGGTGAATAGGTCTACAGAAGCTGCCATCGCCTCTGCTCTTCACACTGCACTGATCCTTCTTGAACACCAGGGGAGCAATGTGAGGATGCTTTTTATAGACTTCAGCTCATAGACTTCAGTTCTGCCTTCAACACTGTCATACTGGAAGACTGGTCACAAAACTTGCTGACTTAGGACTCCCAACCCACCTCTCTGACTAAGCACCCACAAACTTTCAGACTAGGCTCCTGCCTCTCCCTCACCCTTAAACTCAGCGCCGGCACACCTCAGGGCTGTGTGTTGAGCCACCTTCGCTATGCCCTCTACACTCATAATTGTACACCCACTCCACCAATACCATCTTCAACACAGCCTACAGGGATGAAGTACAAAGACTTGCAAAATGGTGTTCAGAGAGCAATCTTGTCCTGAACTCCTCAAAAACAAAAGAACTTGTGATAGATTTCCAGAAGAAAAGTACAGACCCCGACCTACTGCACATCAATGGGGAATGTGTGGAACGGGTCCCTGCTTTCAGGTTCAACAGAGATCTTGGACTACCAACACCACTGCAGCAGTTAAGAAGGCACATGAGTGACTCTACTTCCTCAGGATCCTCAGGAAAAACAACCTGCAGGAGCAAATACTGGTGTCCTTCTACCGCTGTTCCACCAAGAGTTTACTGACGTACTGTATCTCGGGGTATGCCAGCTGCTCAGCATCGGACAGGAGAGCTATTCAGAGGGTCATCAATATTGCCCAGAAGATCACTCACTGCCTTCTTTGGAGGACTTATTCAGCTCCCGCTGCTTCAGTACAGCAGCAAACGTACTGAAAGACCCATCCCGCCCTGGACATTATCTGTTTACCTTTCGGGGGCTCTGTAGAAAAATGAATATAGGCCAATATATTGTTATCGCAATTTGTATAATACACTGTTAAAGAAGCCTCAGCTATTTGTCATGTTGCCTAATGACAATACAACAGAAGTTCCTGCCTACAGCTACAGAAAAAAAACAAACACCAACAACAAGTACAAATGAATACAGGTCAACATTGGTATGTATAAAATTAAGTAAAGTACTGAATTTAGAATGAATAAGTTAAAACGACTAATGGTATCAATATCCACCTGAACAAATATGATTGAAGTCTAACATGACATTTTTAAATTGGAAAAGATATAATGGCTCTGAGAAAATGTTCGTTAAACTTAACATAACAAATGGGAGAATCTGTTCTTAGCAAATTTATAATCAGTTCAACTGCTCTTAACACAGTTCTAATCACAGTTAAACCTAATGATGGTGTACCCAGAAGCACACCATCACCACATGAAGCTATAAAACGATTGTCTGATGTGCTGCAGGAACTGAGAGAATAATTACTCAGAGGTCTCTCCTTCACAGTTGGAAGAAGAGGTGGTCTAATGGCAGGTCATTTAACCTCTCTCCCTTAAATCTGAAATCTGAAAGTCATGAAATTGCCTTACTATAAAATCTTCTCTCGCACAAATGTTCCATAAAAACATTATTAATGTAGGTTTCATGTAGACAAGCATTAAATGAAATTGGAAAATTACACTTTAAATCATTCCAGTAGTTATTTTGGGATGATGTGTTTATTTGTTTCCTGTTGTCTGCCTCCTCGGCTTCTACCTCAGTTAGTTATCTGCTTAATTTTAAAATGACTTTTGACAATGCCCAGAGAACAGGTGTGAATGTTTTATGTGTAGGTGGAGAGAAAAATAGCAATGCTAAATGGGATCCAAAGCTCATGACAGTGTTTGGGGGTGTAATGTGTGTAGATGACAAAAATCCAGTTTCCTAATTACAAAATTCTGTGTAAAATCCCACAAATCAAGCCTTTTGTCTCTTCTGCAATGATTAATTGCCAGTATGTTTTTTCAAACAATGGTTCAATATAGAGTCATTTGATTCTGGGAATGAAACAAAAGCCTGATTATTAAAATTAATGTTGTAGATAACAGAAAATATTGCTCAAATTGTCTCTGTGTGTCTCAGTTATCAACAGCAATAGAAAAATCCCACAGATAACTCGAAAGTGATTTGCAGATGATTAATTTAGATTCTCACTGTATTATTGTGCTTTAACTCCAGCTAAACTTTCAAATATCCCACTTGTGTGTTTCTTAATTTCCCATACATGTACAGGAATGTGGTTCTGGTGGCATTCATCCCCCAGAAACATCTCTGTGAAAGCAAACCATAAAACCTAATATTCCAGCACACGCACTGAGAGAAAAGCAACGATAAATACTAACTCAAAACACAGGAAAGAACCCTAATATTTCACATCTTACTAATCTTGGCGCAAATACCAAAGACCACCTACTGTAAGCTTCCATATTATTATTACCATTCTGCATTCATTCATTATGTTGATTTTTGTCTCATTTTGTCAAATCTACTCATACAGTGATAAATTTCACAATATTATGCTAGTGAAAATACATACCTAACCGAGCTCCAGATTTTCTTAACTAATGGAAACAATTTAAAAGTATCAATTAAGCATAGTCATGCACTGAGTTAAGACAAGACTAAGAGTCTACAGACACACCAGGGGCTCTGTGATAATGTTTTGTAGGTATAATGTTAACCATTATCACTATCTTAATTTTGTGTGTCAGCGTGGTACAATTTCTTAGCACTAAACAGAAATTCCAGCTGAGGCTGATGTCAGGACAAGTGTTTTTCATGCAGTCGTAAACTAAAGTTTTGGACAGATTAAAATTTGGACTTGATGATGGCACTAGATGAAAACTTTGGAACACCAAAATTATAACAATTCATCCTGAAGGAGACTTGAATGTCTGTATCAAATTCAAGCCATCCAATAGTCCAATTTTCAAGTCTGGACCAAAGTGGTGTACTGACTAAACGCAGCTAGTGTGGCTAAAAACTATGTGTAGGGTGCATCTCAGCAGATGGAACCTTTTGTTGAAGTTGTCCCTGGCTTCATTATCAGGGGGATGTTTTTGAATGGTGTGGGTGTGTTGCATTCCATCCTGCTCTGTTTGTTTGCTCTAATACTGTTATATACAGTACGCTGTCAACTGAGTGACCACAAAATGTGAACTGAATCATGGCAACACTAACCAATGCATTGGAGAGTTAGGGTTAGGCTCAGGCATGGACATTTACAAAGCTTCATTATGCATTTAGTTATTTCTTGTTTTCTTTATTGAATTTTGCTGTGGCGCTAAATGTTTCATTTTAGTTACTACATTGGGAGTGAGACAGAGAAGGCTCAACAAAAATGACAAAGCTCAACTGTATGTGACTGGTAGAGGAGAATGCAGGAGCATTCAGTACTTCGCTTTTGTTGATGAACACTGTTGTACACTAAACCTGTAAACTGTTTTGGCACATGATTAACTTTCTTTGGGTGTTCAGTCTATATGCCATATTTTGATAGAAATGCAGTTAAACACTGCACAAACAGGATGATTCAAGCACTGTCCAACAGTAAATGTACTGGCTTACTAAAGGATGAACAAGTGCCAAATGCCTCTTCAATTGCAGATCATTTTACTTTTATAAAGTTTTTGTGCTCTACCTTTCATCAGTCTTCAACAGTTTCTGTTTGACCCTGACCTTTACTTACTTACGCATACATAGGCCTACTGTGTCTACATCATGTTTAAAACCAGCACAATATATTCAGCAAAATGTCAAAAACCCAGAAAAGGTGTCGATGAGGATATGATCATGTGAAATGAAATAATCAGCAGCTTATTTTGTGCTGGCTTGCTTGTAAAAACATACTGCACTATTAAAGACAGAATTGCTACAGCTAAGCACAGGACAGTTCCTTTGTCTTATGAGGAGAAGAGAAGCTAAATGCTACCCTCCCCCTCTTCCTCTGTCCCCATCTCCCTCTCCCTTCATTGCACGCTGTTATTTTCACAGGTGCATCTGCAGTGATCTATTTTTCTCTTCACATCTTTTAATGATTCATGTTTTGGGGTTTCTCGCCCCCTCATTCTAAAAGCTTAGTGAACAGAGAGAGAGAGAGAATGAGGGGAGGACTGATCAGAAGAATAAGTGAGCAATCATAAGGGTATGAACAAAGCGTACAGAAGCGATTTGAAACAGAATAAAGAGTCGCCAAATATTGTTTTAAAAAGAGTGGCAGACAAGCGGCTCGTAGAAGAAATTATAAAATGTGTGTTTGATAGTGACATGTTTGCTGGAAATAGTTGCTGAGCATTGACGTATTTGCTGTATGTGGCCAGAGTCTGGGTGATCCATCGAGAGGGAAAAAAATGAAATTTCAGCACAAATGACTCACTCAATATGTACATTCTTTATGTCTGTATCATGGCACATCGTTTACTGAAGGAAACAACAATTTTATTCATCCAATGGCTTTGTGCTTTGAGAGTATAAAAAACTGTGGGTGGAGAACATTTAATGTTATGTTTTAAAATAATGAAGAAATGTTGTTAATTAATGTATCTGGCAAGTCGCAAAAAAAAAGTCCACTCGTAGCAACAAGGCTACAGCATTATTAAAATTTTATGGTTATGTTTAGGCATTCTCAGCACTTGGTTAATGTTGGAAAGAGATCATGGTTAAAGTTCTTTTGTGATCCACCATGACCTCCTTCCTACGACGGCCGAGATGCACATAAATGTAGTGCATGATCTTCCCAAACAATGTGGTTATATGGATATTATAACACAAGCCCTAAAATGGACCCTTGTGGGACACCCATATTGTTTTTTGATGTAATTGAGTCTTGATGTTGTATCCTGAAACACTTGGCTTATACTTGAACAAATCTTGATTTTATTAAAGATATACTCACTGACTGCATTGCACTACTCACAGTATGCATATGTCAAACAAAGAAAAACACAGTGAATACCATGCAATTTTACTGTCACTGCATTATCCTGTACACACATTCAGCTAAGTAGACAATCATCTCATCTTTAAAAGACAGATAACATTGTGTAATAAAACAATTATGAAATTATGAAATTACCATTAAAAAATATTTAAAAATTAAATTTTTAATTGAGCTAATATTAAAAACCAGTATAAAAAATTCCCGAGATTTTAATCAATGCTTCTCTGACACCATGTCAAGAAAAATTGAATATTATTATTATTATTGTTCAGATAATGGGCACTTTTATATTGTCACCCGGTGAGCCTGCATAGGCTCCCATCATGATTTTTTTTATTATTCCATCCATCACTGCGCCAATTAATCTAACAACAATGTAGCTTAATAAATGTAAAGGAGCAGCAGGATGCTAGCGGATATGAAACATGACACAACTCCCAATCCGCAGAGAAATAAGGACTTTTTATTTGCCCTTTTCACAACCAGTTTGAAGAATTTGTGCCAGATCCCTGGATGACATTCAATTAGTAGCCCAAATAACTATTAATATAGCTAATCAGCTTTTAATTAGCTTCCTAAAACCCACATGCATGACTACTAATCAGGTTATGGACAATCATATGTACATTATTGCGATTTATTATTAATTATTTTGAAGTAGTTGTGCATAGCAAATACACTTTTGAAGCTACAGCAAACAAGAAATTATGAATTTGCAAGCAAATAGATGTTATTGTGAAATGCCCTTTTCACATTGTCAAATTTTTTATTGTTATGTCTAAGGGATTTGACTACCACTTATAAGTACTACTTAGCCTTATGGCTGTACCAGCTACTAACAGGCCACAACATATAATGAAGTCCTTGGCAGGGCTGGACTGGGAGCTCTGGCGTTTTTGGTCCAGATCGGCCCCCAAGAATTGACCGAGTACCACCCACCATTGTTGTGGCCCCCATAAATATGCGTACTGTAGCCTACTATTCCCCCAAACCACTACAAAGCTGAATAGTAAGTGCTGTGGACAAGTGTACCACTCCAAGTGGACCAGTGTACTCACTTGCTCTTGACTGACTCTCTGGTGATCAGAGGTGGCTATGGAGTGCACAATATCCATAATCAGTAGAAGTACATGTAAGTGTCAAATTAAATTTAATAAAAATGTGAGTATACCACACAGATAGTAATAACAGTAAGCCATAGCATATGTATATCATAATAGTTACCACATACCTGAAAATAAATACGACAACTTTGTTGCGTGTTGTTGGAAACGAAAACACGTTTCCCCTGTACTAGGCTAATACATAAGCAGACCTATTAGCCTTTTTGCACATCTTTATTAAGGGAACCCTTAGCCTAATCATTTTAATAATATGGACCTTAGTCACTCACTGCTTAGCCAACACTAACATAAGCTAGTTAATGTTAGAATAGTCAGCTGAAGTTGCGACATTAGGGAACTATGTTCGGCTACAAAAACAATATTCCAAATAGCTTATCCTACGCTATTTGTCATTGACTGACTGAGAGAGCACCAGCAGTAGCAGATGGTCTCACCTTATAATAGTGGTATGATTATCTTATCTTATCATCATTAATTGAATTAGTTACCATTCATCATCGTCAACAGAGCACGGCACACACACTACCTCCATGCGTCCTCCCCGAGAATCCTTGTTTCCCTGCATGGTACTCCCTGCTTACCGCTTCATAAACACTCTCCTCCTGCTCACTCTGATCCTCTGCTTCTCACATGCCTGCTCCTCTGGCTGGCAGCGGCCATGGCTAGCCACCTCTCCTCCTTCCACCTGTGGCCGCATAATGGCGAGTAAGTTACTGCTGTCATCGTAGGTATTGAAGCTACTGCTGCAGCCCCTGCTGCAAACATATCTGTGATTTTTGCACACTTGGCGGCATCCGCATTTAGGTTCTTAAATGTTTTGGCCCGCAACTTCTTTCGTTTTTGCTTGTCCATCTTGACAATTAAACAACGACGTCCTCCTTCATCGACAGATTGTTGGCTCTTAAAAACAGAGAGGACAGCCGGGGAGCAGGGGTTGGGGGGGTTCAGCCCAGTAAGAGATGTGATAGGACTAGCAGCTTTATGAGGTGGTTGTTAGCAATGCATTTTATTATTTATTTAATATTAAAAATTGAAATATATTGGCCCCAAGGTGCGTTGGCCCACTGGGAAAATGCCAGATTACTAGTCCAGCACTCCACCTTGGTTGCCAACTAAGAATGCAGGCCTTACCTGAACCCTGGTGAGCTCGACTAGCTTTCTGCTGCCGGTTGTTTTTAGCAAAAAGAGTTATGCTATCAGCTGCCCACCAGTCTTGCTTCTACTTCTTCTACTCCTTATCTCTCATGGTATCTGCCTTCTGACTGGCTTACATTGGGTAAGACCCGCCCTCTTCAGGTTTGGCAACCAATCAATCACAAATGACAACCTGTGACTGTGACAGCCATTTATAACTGTTAATTGCTTAGATTTGACCTTTAATTCCTGGTTCAGATGCTGGTTTTTAAAAAGTGTTCAGGCCGAGGCAGAAAATGTCCAAATATGAAATACTGCTCCACTCTGGGTATTTCCTTTGATGTGTGATTGACAAGTAATTTGCTAGAATGGTGACTTTCTGTGTCTGTCTTCAATCCAAAAACTATTACAGGACCTTTTAACAGTGAATGATCTGTAGTTCTCTCTCAGAAATCATATCTCAGAGCACTTCTTCAGAGCAGGTTTATATCAAACTGTGGATAGTCTCATTCAAATGAAGAAATGTAGTAGCAGTGATACTGTAAGTAAATGGTAATATATTAAAATGTAAGCACTACCAATAATAATAATAGGGCTTAAGCTCAAAAAAGAAATATATTTCATGGTCAAGGGTAATGTGAATAGGCCTTAGATATCTCAGTTGGTAAGAACTTTGGAGAACCTCACGCAACATAATAGCTGTAAAATTGTTGAACGCAGTAGAGCATAGCATACAAGGTCAGCTACTTACCTTGAATAGCATGGCCACTGTACATATGGCTTCATAATCCTTTGAGAATATTGCCTTTTAAGGTTTTATTTTAAAGCAAGGAGGCTGCCTGTGCAGACGGGCGAGTTACAACTCTTTTGCTGTACCCTTTTTCAGAACAGTCATAACCATTCTGAAAGTTGAGAGCGAATTGGTTACACTTGGAGGAGCAATTTATTTCAAGGTTCATATGAGGAGGTTATGCTAGTTCTGTGTATGAATAATCAGCCCAGTCAGACAGACTCAAGCTTGGATGCACTTACTGAGGAGCCATTTTTGTTTCTATCTTTCATACAGCCTTTTCCCAGGCATAAATACACTATGTCCAAACTCTTAGTCTACTCAACTGTGGCGCACACACACACACACACACACACACACACACACACGGCAGTCTTATAATGTTAGCTAGACCTTTATGTCTTCCTTCTCCTTTATGTCTCTCTTGACTTTCCCCTCATTGTCTCATGAATGATGCTTAAAGAAGGAACAACATGAAGCTCAGAAAGGGAGAGTTAACAGTATGTATATGATTTGGTTCATTTATTTATGGGAACTACAATGTCAAAGTCGATTCTCAATGAAAGATGAGCTGCCTTGTATGTAAATTATTTAATGTGAAAAAACAAACATGAAGCGAGCATACAGAAGAAAGATAACACGTAACTTACAATATGCAATTAGGTCAAGCACATTGAAAGAACAAGCATCAAAGGATTCAAATCACATACCATTGCATTCTTATCAGTATCTGCCAATAGAACATTTTTCTTAATATCTAGAGGCTGCAGAAAGGATGCCATATGCACAGCGGTATATTACATTATTGGTTTGTCTGGACAAATAGAGCAGATAGTTGTGATGGACTGAAGTCTGACATGCACAGTGCCTCCCTGCTCTATGAGTCATTGGTCAGTTTATGTTCCAACCCAGAGAGAAAGAAAATAGCAGCCACGATAACGGACGAGAGGAAAGGAAAATAGTTGATTAGTAAAGACAATACATATAATTTCAGCTGACAGAATACATCAATATAATATTATTACATATTATTATATATAGAATGTTATTATTATTATTATTATTATTATTATTATTATTATTATAACATACTCTTAAACTTGTTTGTTTATAGCACGTATGTTTCATGCATTCAAGGTATTATTTGTGTATGATGGAATGTCATAGTTTAGCAGAGATGCAATCAACTACATCAACTCCTAATTTCTTTGGCCTTTTTTGTTACTATACCTCAACCTGTCCACTTCTACAGCATTTCAGTTAGGCTAATGGATTCTGAATTCTCACAGCATGCCTTTTGATAGTCCCCAACGTATATGAATAAAGTAGTGGTTCATTTGAAAAGGGCAAGAGTAACACCCCTCTCCACTCTGCTCTCTTGGAGCTACAGTGTGAGGAAGACTTGGTGTCTCTGCTGTTCCCATGATGGATGTGTGACTGTATGACTGTTCAACATCAGTGTGAACTTGTGAGTCTGGAAATAAGACTCGCAATTATATACCCTTTTACTATCTGCCACCCTTGGAAGAAAATGTGTACAACCAGCACAATTTAAGCTGAAGCTGGGAGATGGTAAGTGGTGTCAAAACAGGGCCACTTAATGCCCTAAGCATGTCTGCAGCCATTGACAGCAACAGGTGCGTGTGTTGGCAGCAGCATCTAGGACTTTCTGTCTGTCCAGGTCACACGCAGTAGGTTGAATGACTTGACAACGTAGACGTGTGGATGCCCTAAGATTTATTTCAGCCTGCCAAAGACGATACAGCAGCGGTTACTGAGGCAGGGAGTGCTAGAAGAAAACAATTTACAGACTACAAATCTATGTTGTAAAACACACTGACCATTTAGTGCCGTGGCATATGCTATCACACATGTCAGATCTCCCGGGGCTGTTGATATAAACCCTGTATGGCTGTGGTATAGTCTGGTAGAGTCAAATTCACTTTGGCAGCTGCAGAGAGAGGTGGATAGTAACAAATTACAGTTACTCTGTTACATGTACTTAAAAGTGACATCTTGAAGATTTTGATTTAAATAAACATCTGTTAAGTCACTATCTATTGCCAAATGAGTTAACACAATAGTGACTGAGCCTGTGGCCCACTGAAGAAATTTTATGAAAGTCCTTGCATTTGCAGTAATATGAACTAGGTGTCTGGGGCGACATTCGCGTTCAAAAAATGCTGTGTTAAGTTACTGCTACTCCTACTGCTGCAGCTTCATATTAAAAGCCTTTAACTGGTGAAACATGAGTTGACTTTTATTATGAAGTAGACACAGGAAATGCAATGTGTTTGTCAGTGAGCTTGACACTGACCGCTGTTGTTCATAAAAAAACGAAACAAGACGGTCATTTTCAGCATTTTTTGACAGCGGATCAGCTTGAAATCTTTGCAGGGAGTAATGGAACAAGGAGCAGCCGCAGTGAGCTGTTAGATGAAGAGCTGCGGGCGACAGGCTGCACACCTCCAACTTCTTCCATTGTACCCTGCTGCTCGCAGACTCATGCTGTGTGGAGCATAAAATCAGATCACGGTTGCTCACAGAATGAAGAAAAAAGGCAAATTAATGCTTAACTTCTTTATTAAAATGACAATAGTTTGTTTTGTTGCCCCCAGAAATCTGTGACCTGTAGCATTAACCCGCATTTGCTGTTACCACCAGTGTCGCCAAATCAACAAGGCCTTATATCTTCACGATTGCCATTTTAATTTTGAGTAAATTGTATTTGTTGGAGTAGTTTTAATGCAGCACACGTTTTACTATTACTTGAGTAGACAAAAATCGTTTTTACTACTTTTATTTATTTATTATTTTATGCATTCATGCACATTCCATTAGGAGGCTGGTGGTCTACTGATTATGTTATCCTATGGCAGTCACACCCCCTCATGACTCTGTTCATGGCAAAATAATGGCTTTAGCTACAGTGGGAGGTTCCGATGAGACAAGACATCTTGGCCTCATTTTTGTCTCTTTCCACTGTCGGAGTATGGCTTTCAAAGAGCGCTAGCAGCTAATATTAACAGACCACAGCACAGAGTGCAGTTAGCTCCGGTTGTGAAGGCAGGTCTGAGCTCAGTACATCAGAGAAACGTGCCGACAAGTTATAAGTTTAATACTATATAAACACATTATAGTGTGCTTCAAAACTACCACTCCTGCTTTTTGTGTTTTCTAATGTAAATACATGCCGCTAACTGCAAATGTGTTTACCATTTAAGGTCATTTATGTAGCCTGAAGAAAAGAAAAAATGATGAGTGTGGAAAGACTTTCTCAGGTAAAAGTGAAGAAATTAACACACCTGTAGTTAATAGGCAATTTATGTTGAAACGTCACATCATTATCTTCTATTTAGCCTAAATGAATCATCTGATATTTGACATTTTCAGCAAGATTAGAGACTGATTTGGCCACTTCTGTAATGAGGCTCACACCTGATCTGTGGGTGTCTGTGGCTGCAATGATCAAAGTTTAAGGACACAGCCAAGCTGAAAAAGAGAGAGCAGAGTCATGTGGAATATCAACTAAATATTAATCAATTGGAACTCTTTCTATATAGTAGGTAATCAGACAGTGGCCTCTTCTCTGCACTAAAGTCAAAAAGCTACTTTTAGCTTTTATAGTACTAGCAAATGGAATGTCCTGCAGATGTGAGCAGTGTCCCAAGCAGCAATTTTTTTAATGTATTTTCACATGGGAGTCTGGGTACTGTAACTTCTGAGAGTTGAAGGTTCTGTCTGTGGCTTAAAAAACACAAGTGGCTATGTTCCCTCCTCACAGGCTCACTCTCTCTGAATGTGAGACTCAGAACGCAGCACAGTGCAGTAGCAGACTCAACGTTTGGGTTTGACTTAAGACAGGCATAGCTGAACAAGCATGTATGACAAAGCGAATATATATAATGGAATCTTTGTTTTGTGGTGCCTACATTTGAATGGACAGCTACTTCAATAGTTGCAAGCGGTAGCACAAATAAAACGAACGCAACAAACAATAAGAAGTCAATGAAAACTCATTGCTCAGATTTTGTAATGTTACTCTTTGTATATGTATATGTCAAAACTGTGCTATGTGAAGTTACAAATGCATTAATTTATCCCTTTTTTAAGTTTTTAATTCTGTTGTAATTTGATCGCCCTCTGATGTATGTATATAAATTGACAAACTCCCTTACAAATATAAAGCCGTACCTCCTTTACACTGACTTGCAATGTGCTGGCTTAAAATTCAAGGTATTCAGGGTATTGGGTAAGCTATTGAAACTTCTGGCAAATAAAAATAACTTCATTCACATTGTAGGAATTTAGGAAACAGGATAAAACTTAATGCTCTTGATTAAGGACTGATAACAAAGAAATTGTGAAGCGTCTTAGGCCATACACATGGTGCCTTGACGGTCTACAGACCTTCATCTGTAACAGTGTGGGGTTCTGCAAGGCTCAATCATTGGGCCTCTTTTATGTAATTTTTTCGCAGTTCTATTAGGCAGATTCATGCAAAATAATAAAATAACCTAGCATAATTATGCAGATGATACCCAAAGATCAATTTCCTGACATTTCAAGAGACCTAGATAAATATTTCATGATTGCGTTACCTTTCCCATAAATTCTCTGAAAAAACTATGGGCTTTATTATCAACAAATTATCAACTGCATTATATCAATGTACATTAAAATATGATATTTACCATGTTACAATAAACAAGCTGCAATCAGCTGAAGGTTGGACCAGAGTTGTGGTTAGGGATATTAAATGAGAGTAGGCGAGCGACGCATTCTGCAGATAACCACTAAATCAGAATCACTCGCTTTGAAGAAGTCTCATCACAACAAAACAGCCACAAGGCCAGGCAATGAGTTTTGCACCGCCTGTGTGTGCTGGTGGGAACAAAATACACAAGGGAATAAATGCATGCTTGCACACACATGCACAGGAACACTAACAAATTCACACACCATCGCACAACAAGTCTTCACACCTAATCTGGCAAAACAGTTTGTCATCGCATGATTCAAATGCAGTGTTGGGCAGTAATTCATTAAAACACGTTAAAATGAAAGTAATCTCATTACTATAACAAGTTATGTAAGTGATTACAATTTGAAATTTATTTATTACATTACAGTTACTAATCCAAGTAATTCTCTATTACATTTTTGGGGATCTCTTCTTGGCTGTCTTACCAGGAGTTTGACAGGACGGGTTGACATCCATTAACTGTCTGTGTGTTGAGTGGAGAGACAGCAGAGGCTGGAGATGTGGGGATGAGGCTAGTCTCCACCATAAGAGGAGAAATATACTTAACGGTAACTACGATGTTTTTCTTTTTTGGAGTTGTTTTTTGTTGTTTTTAGGTGTTTAGCTAGCACATTGATGCTTGCAGTCACTGGGGCTATTGTAGCTGTTGATGGTCAGGAAACACCTTTAAACTGTTAAACCACAAAGCCTCATTTTCTAATTGTTCATGTTTTAAATACACATGATTTTTTACATTTATGGGGGCTAGTGTTTTTTGAAGCACAACACATACCTCTGATATTAAATGTATGGGGAACATCATGTTCAGGTGTGTGTGTGTATGTGTGTGTTTGTTGGGACGGCAGTAATTGTATTCTATATTACTCATTAAGATGAGTCATGTACACAATGAAAGTGCACAACCTGGTAAATGATGCCAGTGGTTTGTTCTAACTTTCTTTTCAGTGCCAAAGCACTGTATTAGCATTGCATTGTTTCCTTTACCTTTCTTTAGCTTCTAAAATTCCGGTTATGACAAGGACGTTAAGAGAGGGATGATGAACTTGTTTCATTCTGATCTTTTCAGAGCAGACACTTCTGCAAGAAACAGAAACAAACGGAAACCACGTTGCTGATTGTTCACAATTCCGTGTAAATGTCACGTATATTCTTGCATGATCATGTACGCGAGGGGGAAATGTTTAATAAGAGTTATGCCAAATCTGAATGTGATTCTTAGGAGTAGTGTAAGTCTGTTTTGAACATTATATCCTTACATATGGGGGTAAGGCACACAATTCTGCCATTTTTTAGTATAATTGTGTATAATAGCGTGATATTTTTCCTCAAAATGTAGTCTATATTATATGCTCAGCTAAGGCATTTTTGTAATATTTTCCAAGCACGGGGGACTGCTGTCAACAATAGTCTTGCTGTACTCATTTTTATTTTTGGGCCATTTCCTACAGTCAATATGATTATGTTCTTATTCCTGACAAATTGCATTACTGGGAGGAGGACAGAACTTAAATATCGTGGTTCCTACTGAAACAAAACTGAACTAAAAGAGTACACACTTGAGAGTTTGAAGGCAGTCAAAACACACTTGATGTCAAGGACGCTTTTTATCTGTATAGGGTTTGGAAGGCAGTATGAGTGCCATTATTTTGTCAAAAAAAAAGGTAAATGTAAAATAGTGCCCATGTTATTTTGGAATAAAATGTCACACTAAAATCCACGTCCTGTCACTCCTGATGCATTTTATCTTGGGTAAATATTTGTTCTTACTCTGTGGATAAGTTTCTTCAAAGGAGGAACATTTTATGCAGTACATCAAATAAATGTCAGGTTTTGGTGTCAGTCGCTCAGACCATGTGCTGCTCTCCAAAAAAGCCATTTTGCACCCACGTTGAACTATCATAAAGGCAGAAATCCACTTGAGAAGAGGCAGAGCTGCCAGTTCCTTCACTGACAGTACCCCAATAGACCAGACTGCATTGCAGCTGCCACAAGACATGTTTTCAGTACAGGTGTGACTCACTTTTCTTAGCTGGAAACTCACTCTCACCATTTTTATCTTTGCCTCTCTTGCTGTCTCCACCTACACATGTAACCCGACTGCGGGCAAGCACTCTGAAACATGTAGGAAGTCACCTACTGAAGAAGACAAAGCTGAATAAGAAAAGCATTGCGAAATGAAATGATTTTATTTCCATAACATCACAGATAATACACAGATTTGGGAGACAGTCAAAAAGTTAAATTATCATTTTAATTATTTCAGTCTTTTTCCCTTTAATTTTGAATGTAATTGTTTTAGTGATTGTAAACACAATGTAAAATGAATTCTGGCTGCTGTTTCATTTCCAACATTTGCATTTCTTGATTCTTACATGCCAGACATCAGAGTTAATCACAGCACAATCCATGTCTGGCCACCTTGTCCCTAACAACAATTATATCTGGGGGCGGTGCTGCCATGCATTTCTAAACTCATCAGTCTGCCGTGTGTATGCAAGTGCCAGCTGTTGTTACGATAAATACTCCAAGTTATAGATGTATGACTCTGTTTACCAGCGGAGGTAGCTAACTGGTAATAGCCAACCTTTCTTTGTAGTGAAAGTTGAGATTTTGCTACGACGTCAGGAAATAGTTCTTGTCAATTTTGTCAGTCTATTCAGAGACCTTGCATGGAAGAGGAAAGAAAATATTGATAGAACAAGGAGACTTTTTCATTACATGCCTTTGTTTCTCACCCACTTTAACACTATAAAAAACATGAGGTCTTGTCTTTGTCATCAAAAGACTGCCTTAGGCGCAAAAGATGCAGCATCTGGATGGCCCCCTATTCTGTTATCTAAAAACACTGCAATAGGAACAGTGTCTATAGTCAGTGATCGGGCACCTTAGGTCAGCAGGTGGGTCACTGCAAGCTGCCTAATCTCTGTCCCACAACAGTTTTCCTTTATGCTCCCTCTATTAATAACAGCAGTGGAAGCAGAGAGCAAGTGGAGGAAGAGGAGAGGTCTAAGTGGGTAGGCATTAATCAGATGTGGTCAGGGCTGTAAGCCAGGAAAGTGCTGGTGTTATCAGGCACAAGAAGGAAAAAGCAACAATGATGCTGTAGCAGAATGTACACTATATGGCCATAAGTATATGGACACCCAAATATTACACCCATATGTTAACATCTCATTC
>CM022485.1:6042128-6160695 GCA_011952105.1 Coreoperca whiteheadi
GACACATTCCAAGACTATGGACTTTCAAATGCTGCTATGAAATCGTATATATAATCTCTAAAGATGATTTTGGAAAATGAATGCCTGGATTTGCTCCCAATCAGTCACAAGAGCATTAGTGAGGTCAGGCACTGATGTTGGGCAAAAAGGCCTAGGTCGAAATCCAATCTACCCCAAATATATTGGATGGAGTTGAGGTCCAGGACTTTGTGCAGGCCAGTCAAGCGTTTCCACACCAAACTCTAAAAACCACTTGCTCTGCGGGGGCATTGTCATGTTGAAATAGGAGTTGACCATTTGCAAAATGTTGCCACAATGTTGGAAGCACCCAGTTGTCTTAAATATTGTTGTATACATGTAGTATTAAGAGTTCCCTAAATTGGAACTGAGAGGGCAAGCCCAAATCATGAAAAGTAGCCCCTGAACAAAAGTACTAATATACTAACTGTATATGGGCAGTGGTGGAATGTAACTCAGTAAATATATAGTTGATGTGAGGTACTTTCTACTTATACTCCCCTACATTTTTTACTCCTGAACATGTATTTGACAGCTTTAGTTATTAATTGCTTTAAAATTTAAAAAACATATGATAAACGTATCAGATATGTTACAAGGTTATAGATTAAATTATCCATCAATATCCTTTATAAAGAGATACAAAACCCTTCTGAATTGAGTACTTTTACTATTGATACCTTGAGTATATTTTGCTAATGTTACTTACATACTTGAACTTAAGTAATATTTTTAATGCAGGGCTTTTACTTGTAATTAGAAATTTGCTACAGTGTGGTTTTGTTACTTGCAAAGGATCAGGGCACTCCCTCCAGCACTGGACATGGGTGTCCACATAGCCTGCTGCACTAAACAGCTGCCTTGCTGCTCTTCTTCTACAACTTTTCCATTCCATGAAAGGCATTTGCATATGCTTCCTTTAAAAATGTAGTGGGGAAAACCTTCTCTCAATAGCATGAGATGTAGATCATCCTCTTCTGGATCTACACCATCACCGCTGATATTAAATTACACACAAGCCTATTGTACATCATCCACCCACTAAAGCATGAAATGTGGCTGTAAGAAATGTGACTGCAGTTATTACAAGCAAAGAGTCAACAATGTGCACCCCACTACTGCCCAGGGATGTTTGAACATTGAGTAACTCAACCATCTGCTCACTCACTCACTCACTCTCTCTATCTCTCTCTTTCTCTCTCTCTCACTCACCCTTTCTTCAAGACCATCTCTCCATCTCATATGCGACGCAGTGATCCAACACTAATTCTACTGCCTCTGCTCAGTATAATCCATTCTGCTCTACTGGGAAAAGAAAGGAATGGGCAAAAAGACATTAGGTCCAACAAACAAATAAACAACTCTAGTCTTTCTGACAACCACAAGATTGAAATTTACCTCACACCTATTCCTTTTTTATTTAATTTGACCAAGCATATACTGCATGAGCACCGTGCAATCACATTGTCTACTTGCAAATAATCTATGGGTCTGTGCCCCATTTTTATCCGATACTATACTTAGATAAAGCAAAAACAGAATTACTGATTGGAACTGCTCCTCCTTTGCACGTCCCTCCAGAGAGTGTAATCATTTTAAAATGCAGGCTGCTCAACTTCCAGAAGAGCATGAATATTTCACCCTCTGCAAATGAGGACTCAGCTATGAATTCCTTGATGGCAGTGATTATGACACAGTAATTAGCGAGATGGTTATGTGATGATGATTGTCATTATTGTGCCCTCATCAAAGGCTGTCAATCACAGCTCGTGTGAAGCTAATAAACATGATAAGGCAAAAGCGAAAGGTTGTCTTTTCGAATATATAAAGTGACTGACATGCTAGTATACTTACCAGACAATGTGTCTGTAACCCAAATTAAAAATCAAAGGGTTGTGCTTATTTTTACCTGAAGGCATGGCTTTGACCACGTTCACTTAAATACACGGAACATTAACTTGTACACAACTACAATTACTTAAGAAAATGATAATTCTTGACTAGTACGCATGCTAATCATAGCCACGGTAAAGTAGGCTATTAAACATAAACATGCATGCAGTGTAGATGACTGAGAATAGTGAATGTGGGATGAATCACTGATTGCAGCAGGACCACATTTAGTCATGACCATTTCAACACCCAAGCTTTGAGTTGAGAACATTCACATATTCTGTTTAAAATAGAAACTTTTTAAGGGTTCAATGGTAATTAGTAAGGAGGAAGAGTTCTGGCATTTCTATAACACCTAAATAGAATGCCACAAGCCAAAATGTACATCATACATTTTCTCTCTGTTTCTCCAATATTTTCATTAACCGGTTCTGACTCCCATCCTTTCCTGTACAGACTCCCACATTGCTCTGTTCAACTCCCTTCCTTTGAAAATTTAAGTCATGCAGCAAGCGGATTCCTCAAAAGCAAGGGGTGTCAGGGGAGAGAGAAATACCTCCAAGGATTAGTTACTAATCCAGGCTTTGGTCTGGGAGGCTCTGGTCTCTGCCTCCTGTCCTTCACAACACTGGGAGCTCCGTCGGCTGGGACACCACTAATGGTGGGGGGCTTCAGGGTTTTACAAGGAAGGAGTGACAGGGGTGCTCGTTAGGGGGCCATGGGAGTATTAGCTGTTAGTATTAGTTTGCATTCGATCAGCTGGTGTAGGACTGGATGTGTGAAAGAGAAGCAGGCCTGTAACAGGTTTAATCTAAGAGTCCAGGTTATCAATTCGGGGGATATTTTACACCAAAACATAATAACACTGAAAAGTGCAACCCTAAGTATGATTTGTTGAGATATGGAACTGATGGGATTTGTTTTTTGGTGCACAAACACTCCAAAATATTACATTTCAGAAACTCAGCAACCTTGTCTGTTTACAAACTGCGCCACGGTTGTTCATGAAAACCTACAGACGTGTTGGGAATATGCATATTTTTTCCAACTCAGCAAAAGTGAAAAGCTGGGGAGTGTACTTTGGTAAAAAGCGCTTAATTTTCAAGGAAACCTGGCAACAAAGGTTGCTACTTAGGGTCTGGCCCCTGTGGTAATGGCAGCTACACTGAAATAACACTGGAATTAGCTGCCAACACATGTGATCGTACAGAAGACGCACCGAGCTGTTGTACCATTTATCTGATCCCTGATCAGTACAATCGCTTAACGATATGATGATCCTACTACCACCCTCTGGACTGGAATAAAGCCGACCCTGATTTGCATATACTATAGCTCAGATTTATCTGGATGAGACATTTGAAAAGGCAAGCATAAATGGGGCAAAACAAAAACTAAAGGGGACAGGAAGGTCTAATAATTCCTGTCATGGTTTTGGATTCTGTCAGTTCTTGTCTTATTTTGATTTTGAAATTGTTTGTTCGGTCTGTGTTTTGGGTTTTGGTTCTGGTACTTCCTGTTTTATTTTGTAATTAGTCTGCCCCCCCTCCTGTCTTCCTGCCTCCTGATTGTCTGATTATGTTCACCTGTGTCTCGTTGATTCACCTACGAGTGTATTTGGTCTCTGTGTTTTCCTGTCTTTTTGTCACATTGTCGTTGTATCTCCTAGTTGTATATTTCCTGATGTGTTGGGTCTGTCTGCCTGCCTGTGGCTTTTTGGATTTAACCTGCATCTTTGGTTTATCTGCCTGCCGGCCGATACTTGGAATAAATACTCACTCACCCTCTGAACTGTCTGCATTTGGGTCTTTCCTCATTTCCTGCGTCCAACACCCCTCATACGTGACAAATTTCCATGAATTATAATAAAAATGCAACCTAGCAGTGGTTCTAATCCACTAAATTATGGCATGTTTTAGTTGCAGTTAGTTTACCTCACCTGCCAAGTTACTATTTATACCTGGTTGTTCCAGATCCTGGTCGCTGAGTCTTAAGAGACTTCAAGCTCCATCCACTGAACCCATTTTTGCCTTGTTGAGAGATTATTTAGTTTGTTCAGCGCCTTTTGCCACTTCAGTTAGTTTTTGACTGCTCATTCTGGAAGTAGATTTTTATGTTTTGTGCAGACTTAAACAAAGAAAATAAATAACGTCTTAAGTGGAAGAATTTATTTGTAAAAAAAGTGATGAGCTCAGTCGCTAGAGCTGGCATATTGGGCTGCAGTGGCCCGGGTTCGAGTCCGACCCGTGGCCCTTTGCTGCACGTTGCTCCCCTTTCTCTCTCTCTCCCCCACGTTTCCTGTCTTTCTTCGGCTGTCACAGTTAAATAAAGGCAAAAATTCCCCAAAAAATAACTTTAAAAAAATGCAATAAGTGATATGAGGACTGACGTAATACTGTACAGCTCAGGCTGAACTAAGGCCAAGACAACAAATCAAAGTGCTAGCTATACCTGAACCAGGAATTTATACAAGATATCACAGTTTTGCATGGCTGTCTCCTGGAACATTTCTGTCACTGCTCCACTAATAAAATGTTTTATGGGAAGAATGTTGAAAATACAAACTCACCAAATGGTAAGACATTTTCTAGAAATGTCAAGTGGCTCTTAAGATGACTAAAAACACCAGTAAATCCTGAATTGTTAATCCAATAAGGATTTAAACACCCTTAAACACCTTTGAAAGTAAGTGAACACTTTAATCTCAGTCATTGTTGGATTTACACTGCTGAATTTCTGAACCTAAACAAGGTAAAAAAAAAAAGATTATCTCCGTCCTTTCTTACTGCGCTATCAAGTATATACTGTACCTAAAAGTTTAGCACTGGGGATTAAATTGGGTAACCTGGGCTCAGCCCCGGAACACAATTTCCCAAACATTGTGGCTATGATGTTGCAACAATACATTCCAGTGTCAACATTAACGCTATTTGCTCTTTTTTTTTTTGCTGTTGTGTTGTAGTGACTTACGCTAGTCACTGGAGGCTTCTAGTCTTTTCTACAATGTTTCTGCCTTGAAATGAGTCACCACTCGCCGCCCTCTCTGTCCTGTCTCAGCACACAATTACATGATTGATGTGTGTGGACACGCAGAGAACGTCGTTGCGCAACACTCTGTTAGACACTGTCAACCACACAGAGGTGAGCTAAACTAAGAATGAGTGGGCAAGTCTTTGCCTTCAAAGTTTGTCTGACATTCTTATTAAAAACTGGACGGTCAATAGATGGTTTGCTCACCACTTAGCTGGCAGAAAAAGACAAAAACTATATCACTCTGAAACTCTCTTGAAAATCAAACAAACTGAATTTTGTAACTGGTACCAAAAGATGTCCATTTATTTATGCATGCAATCGAGTGTGGTCATCTTTACTTTGCTAGAGTTACAGCATGCCACAGCAGCAAGATTTCTTGTAGAGGAACTGGACGTACGTAGCTGTCATCTCTGTAGAAAACAGATTTTCAAAGCTTGAGGATGGAAGGAGAATGTCTGGAAGTTGGTGGTCAGAGTAGCAAAAAGTCTCTGAAAAAATGGGTCGGGCCACATTGGCAAATTCCTGCCGTTTGCTTGTTGTTGAGAACAGCAACTGATGAGGTGATTACATCCAAGACAGGTGCGCTTCCTCCGAGTGAATTTGATGCTCTGCTAAAGTGACAGCAACTTATGAAGTGAGATAGCAGCGCTCCAAAAACACACAAAATAATCCCAATAGAGGAGCCTGAGTATACCATTTTATTTTCTTATACTGATGTGTTTCAACAAACAAGGCTTCATCAAGGCACCACAACAGTGCCATCCTCATCCTTTTTTAGAGAATAAGCAAACATCCCCTGGTGTGTAGGAGAGTTACTAACTTCTGTTACCGCAATGAACAATAATATGCAGCAGGCGCTTTTCATCAAAAGAACACAAGCATATACAGTACGTTGCACCATAACATCAAATCTCGCTCTAAAACCACAATATCTTAAAAAACTAATTCTGTATATTACGTTCAAAAGTAGGCATTAAACCTACACAACGTTTAAGGCCCTATTTATAAAAGACTTGTGAAGCCAATCATAAGCGTATTCAGAGTTAAGCTTGAGGGAGCCCATCACAAGATTAAATAAAATTAAGAAAAATGACCATGTGTATGTCTCTCAAACAGCTTGGAGGAAGAGCCTTGAATGGAAAAATTATTGTTGAATCCAAGTGGGTGTGTTGTATTTCACTGGTCCACCCAACTAAATTCAACACCAAAAAACATCTCAAAATAAGAATATACATATAGCATAACATTATATTGAAGCTAAACAGGAAGAAAGTGGCGTCGAGATTTCAACACATACGGTACAGAAGACGCAACGTGCTGTTGAAGCATTTATCTGACATCTGATGAGTGCAACCGCTGATCGATGTGTTTGGGTACGAAAGCTCTGGTGAGGGTCCGCGAATAGACGATAAAACTGGTGTTTCACTGGGTGCCTCGGTGCGAGTGCATTACCACCGCATTGCGTGGAGCTTGGGAAAACCAAGACGGCTCTGGTCTGGCTATAGATCTATATACTGTATGTGGCAACATGTGTAGTGTGAACAAAAGTGTATTGAATCTTATCTGGATTTGATCCGGATCGGAAAACGATAAAATGACAAGTGTAAATGGGGCCCAAGACCCAGCCAGCCACCTGCTAGAAGAAACCATTTGTTAAGGATTACTGTGTACGGGTAAGGTTACAGTGCCACCTCAGAACAGTTTTGACTTGTATGTTGCATTGTTGACAGCAGAGCCTGTAATTACTTTAACATTAACAATGTAATCAACAAGAATTTCGTTGTTACGAGACTGCACACAACTTAGCACACAGCTAGCGGATCCAGCATCGTCAAGGCTAAATATACACAAATGCTGAATTGAAGTACAAGCAACCCACTGACAAGGCTACATATTTGAATGCAAACTGCAATAATTAAACTATCTTGAGCTTGGTTCAAGTGGAGTAGCAGTTACTTGATCTTACATCATTGCCAATAGAAATGACTTGCTATAGAGATCCAGGGGCCTAATGTACTACCATACAGATGGTGGACGTAAGAAGTAAATCTGTCGTGTGTGTGTATTTAAACATA
The DNA here is from genome assembly GCA_011952105.1 of Coreoperca whiteheadi. NCBI lineage: Eukaryota > Metazoa > Chordata > Actinopteri > Centrarchiformes > Sinipercidae > Coreoperca > Coreoperca whiteheadi. The sequence goes on from CM022485.1 coordinate 6,049,148, forward strand.
AGCCTGCATACTGCGCTGGTTGCAACAGTCGTTTTTGAATGAAGGCCTTAAAGCATGTACCAAGAAGCTAGAAACACTCACTGAGAGAAATGTGCTGAAACCTCCACTTGGTGTGACTCAAGATGTCAGCCTGAACTAGCTTTGCAGGCTTTGCTCCATTAGTCTATTGTATAAGATGTGGGTAGGACTTAATATGAGTTCTCTGAGGAAAAGAGGCCATCATAAACCCCTGCTGACATGCCAAGCTATTTTTATTTCCCTCTCCAATTGCACTGCTGCTTGGCACAGCATGAGCTTTACAATCCACAGTCTAAAAAGCGTAAAAAATGAATTATTACCACAAAAATTGAGAGAGTGAGACAAGAAGAGAGAAGGCAGTTGGGATTAAAAAAGGAATGTGTAATGGGATGTCAATAGGAATGAAGTTCAAAATTTGGGAAAAAAAAACCCAGATTGCAGCGAGGGACGACAGTGTTACTGAAGTGAAAAAAAAAAAGACAAGTGAGAAATGAGAAACCAAGAACAAAATAGAAGCAATCAAATGACAGCTCCATTTTAAATGGCTCTCATATCATCTTTGTCTGCAGTTTTTCTTTACTCCAAACTAATCTATTAAAGTGTATGGCAATCTGTATTGCTGCTCCACTTCTCCCAGGGAAATGAGAAAAGGTTTGGATGAGACTGAACCAGAACTCGTGATTCCTAGCAGGCTCACAGGCAGGCATTTCTCCCCCGGCAGGGTGAGCTGTCCCCAGGGTGGACCTCATCTTTCAAAACTCAGATGCGTCGGTGAGAAGGAGAGGGGGTCTCCAGCTACCAAAGAGTGATGGGTGATGTCAGGAGGGCGCAGTCAAGCACATGCAGCACCTGGCTCAGCTGGGACACCCAATTCCCTTTGTGTCAGTGGCAAGATGTGCCTTGCATATCATCCTAAGAGATCGCCACTCACTCTCTATTTTCAGGCTCCCAAAGAATCTCAGTGATGTAAAGAACTTATTCCAAATACTTTCCAAATAGTAGGGCACAACTGCTCACATGATGTTTCCAAACGTATTGTTGAAGGCTGAGAAGCCGTAGCACTGGCCTTCAGTGTGACAACGTGGGTTCAAGTCCAAACAGAAGCATATTTACACCCAAGAAAACAGACCACCCCTTTGTCAGTTACAAATGTGGGAAAGTGTTCGAGGGTTTGCACATAGGGCTGCAACTAACGATTATTTTAATAATCAATTAATCTGTCGATTATGTTATCGATTCATCGATTAATCAGATTAAAAAAACAAAAACGCATTCATTTCCAACCCTTTTATTCAAAAACAGAACTGATAGTGCAAAAAATCTTCAGAAAGTGCACAGACAGAACATCCCTGAGCTGTTAAGGCAAATAAAAAACTAAACAAAAGGACTAACACAAAGAACATACACATGTATGCTTTACATCTGCCAAATATGTAGGCTTTTTCAAATAAAGTGAACAAAAAGATGTATATTTTTGTTTGAAGGGACCTGAGCTGTCAGAACAATAAAACTTTTTTTTTTTGAGGCTATGCCGCCACAGTTTGTGTGGTCAACGGACAGATCAGAGTTACGCGATCATTGTTGCTACGTCTGATTGGTGAAACGGAGCATTGTGGTAGATGTACTGACGCCATCTCTCTGGCAAACATAAAGCATAGAATATGTACAATAAATGTAAAAAAAAAAATGTATTAATGAGTCGAGTGTAGCCCAATGTAGCGGAGTAAGAGCAGCGTTTCTTCTTCACTAATCTACTCAAGTACAAGTAAAAAGTATGGTGCAGTAAAACTACTCCTAGAAGTACATTGTTTTCAAAAAGTTACTCAAGTACGTGTAACAGAGTAAACTCGTTACTGCCCACCTCTGAGATGCACACACACACAAACTCTCACACTCAGACACACTCGCGCCCACTCTCTCTCACTCCCTTTCGCTTTTGAATATCTTGCAATTAACACGTTTTCGATGTGTTTAGTGTGAAATGCCTTGGATGACTTGGGTCGTGCTGATTTCTCTGCCTCCGCCGTGCGTTTCAGAACAACGTCACGGGTCTCTGCGATGGTCTTTCCTCCACCTCCGCTCCACTGCGCTTTTTTTATACTCAAGCATCTCCGCGTCTTATTGAGTGGCGTAATAATCGAGCGACACAACGCATCGATAATGAAATTCTTTGCCAACTCTTTTAATAATCAAATTTTATCAATTATATCGATTCTTTGTTGCAGCCCTACTTGCATGCAACTTCGAAAACTGCGTTTGCTGGGAAAAAAACGAAGCTTTAATTTTTTCACATTTAGTTGAAACAAAGCGCTTTACAATTTTGCCCTTCAATTCGCCACCCACAAACATGCGAGGCGCTGGCCTGGCCGTCAGGGGCGACGCTGGGTTCTTGACATTGACAGCCAAAACCGCCCAAGTAGTTGTATTCCAGGAAGACCTTGGAATGATGAAGACATTGAAATGCAGGATGTTGTAGGACATGTGTTTTTGAAGCAGTGGTTCCGCAGCAGAGGGTCAAAACCAACTATACGTTTGAATGATTATTTTGGGGGTTTGAAAGCCAGGGTTTGAAAGTTCAGGCATATAGTTTCCCAACGAGTCTTCCATATTTAACTGGGAAAATTTGTAGCTACCCTTCAGAATGACAGATAGAAACGTTTTTTGATCACCATCATAGCACGACTACGTCATTTGCGTTCCAAAACTGTAACTGACCACTGCTGCAAAAAGAATACCTATTTCTCATTTTATACAGCTGTGGTTAAGGTTTGTTCAGGGTTAGGCACCAAAAGACTTGGTTAGGAAACGCTCGTGGTTTAGGTTGAAAACAGGAAGCGAGGAGTTGAGTCCCACGTCAAAGTCCAATGTTTTGTTGATCCGTCCCAGCCTCATCCATGGCTGGCTTTGTAGCTCTAAAACATGTCACACTATTTCCTTCTTTGCTCATGTTGTACAAGTGTCATCATTACTATTGGGGGGGCAAGTGTCACTTGAACATAAACATACAGTAAGTTGTTTTTGGACATTTGCTGCAATGACTGATGCTGTTATTTTTTCTTGGGAGGACAGTCTTTAGTTTTCAGGTTCTAAATTAAAGCTTCAAATGGAGTCAAGCTTCAGTTACACTGTTAATCACTCTACATTATGCAATTGGGTGGCAAGCATAATGGCACAGTCTAATAGTCTATACAGGCTGTTGGAAAGCTGATCTGCTTAATCTTGTCCCATAGATATATTTTGCACAGGTAACAATCCAATTATATACAGTCTGATACTGTACTGATACTGTCTCTTGTGTGTAAATAGTAATTGTCCTTAGTAATCACATAAACAAATCTTAGTGTGTTCTACTGTTTTTCCAATGCTTTCATTTCATAAATAAAAAAGGATCTTGTAGCAGTACAGTATACCACATATTTTACTTGTCATTCAACACTTTTTGACTCAAGTGATTTTGAATATTGTTCTTAGTTTAAGTTTCATTTTAAAATAAAGAAGTTTTCATTTCTATTAGTCACATACAATATGTATTTTTTACTTTGATGCAACTTATTTCTATAAGCAAGATGTAGAAGGGTAGTCCAGGCACTGAGAGAATGCAATTGCCGTAGAACCTAATAATAGAGTGAATCCCCTGCATTCACTTGTTAACTCATTACTTGAAATATTTATGAGAAAACATATTCTTTTTAAAAATAAATTAGTCTCTGATGCGTTCAACTGACTTTGTTATAATGGTAACACTTTGGATGCAGGTTCTTTAAACAGAGTTAATTAAATGAAGCCGTGCTTGTAAGTGGGAAGCAACATTTAAGGTCAACATAGGCACTGGAGTTGCAGTACAGCTCTATCTCATTTGGTCGGGTAAAAGTAAAATAAAATGTCTCCTGAAATGGAAGGCACATAACATCAAGTCCTGTTTCTGGGGAGCTCTCTCTGTCAATCACCCTTTCGTTATTTCTGAAGAGGTGCATACTGCTCCAAGGTTGCCTTATTTATTATTTATTTATTTATTGCTTTGTTTTTTAGCTTGTCACATACAAACCAACTCTGGCAGAGACAGCCTAGAATTTTAACGTGAAAGTGATACCCATCTGGTGCAACTGCAAGGTGTCGATTTTATCCATTAAGTCAATGGTAGCAGGTTGTGCCTGGGGGGATCGGCAGAGAAGATAGACACACACACACACACACACACACACACACACACACACACAACACATTAATACACACACTGTTATCTATAGGCAAAAACGGTGCAGACCAAAGTGGCAATCGGATAACGTTCATCTCTCTGCTGAAAGTTAAAGCACCATTTGAAAGAAAGTTTCCGATTAGATAATGACTTTTAGTCACAGAAATGTGAAACAAAACAAACATTCATCCAACCGCGAATGCAGTTAGATTGTGGACATGCTGCAATTAGAGAGCAGAAGGTGGCTAGAGGGAGAAAGATATGCATGCAGAGCATTGGCAGTACTGTACCACTTGAAGCTCTCCCTCTCCACCCACACACATAAACACACATGGACACACACAGATACCCACAAAATATGTGTCTTAGTTCCCTCTACATGATGAAAACGACAGATGTCTCCCATGCCCTGATGATTGCTGCAAAGGGTCCTTTTCAAGCTGAGAAACAAATGTTGCCAGGGTCACTGTATCATGAAGGTCCTGTGATGCATCATTCATTTCCCTCCTGTCACTGTGACCCCACTTCGTCCTCCTCCAGACAACCATCTGAAAAACTCCAGTGAGGAAGTATCTTTCGTCGCTTTTTTGGCTTTGCAGCAGTCTGGGAAAGGTACCAGGCTGTCACTCTTTTGTCAGATTTCTCCAACAACCCTCCACCCCTCCAGGGGACTGCAAAGCAACAGAGAATATCACCCCACTCTGCAGCTCCTCTTCTTTTAGCTCATTGTTTTGGTTTCACAGCACGTTTACTGTATGGTTCAGTCTTCAGATTCCCAGTCTCAGGAGCAGGAGTCAGCTGATTTCAGCAAGAAACGTTCAAATCCCCCTTACGAGGAATTTAAAATCCAGGTCCTTGACGTCGCCCGGTATGGCGCAACCGGGGCGACCACGACAGACCAGGGGAATACCGTGGCGTTCCCAGGCCAGCCGAGAGACAAAGACCCTCCAGCGTGTCCTAGGTCTTCCCCAGGGCCTCCTTCCGGTTGGACATGCCCGGAATATACTGTCCCCCTATGCGAGCGCCTGGTGGCCGGGTCTTGCACCACGGGGCCCGGCCAGGCTCAGCCCGAACGAGCAACGTGGGGCCGATCTCCCGTGGGCCCACCACCTGCAGGAGGAACCGTAAGGGGCTGGTGCATTGTGGATTGGGTGGCAGTTGAAGGTGGGGGCCTCGGCGACCCAATCCCCGGATACGGAATCTGGCTCTAGAAAAGTGGCTAGTATATTCTAAATATGAAAGATGTTTGATATTATCGGGGCGGCCCAGATAAGTCTGCGAGCAGGTCGGGAGGCTTAAGACTGGATCGGTAAACCCTATTATCAGATAATGTTGGCCGAACATTGGTGCCGACCAAGGTCCCAGACCAGATTTTGCCTCCAATTGTCGGTAGGGGTGAATCGGGGATAAATCGGCCCAAAACGCCTGTGGTGTGAGCCCAGCTTTAAATGAAGCTTCACTACACTGAAGCTACACCCCCAGAAAGATGTAGTGAGCTAAGCTACAGCAACATGGCAAAAGTAGCTCACTACATAGAAGCAATTTTTTTTTTACATTTAACCATGTCCAAGTCAGTGCTATCTCAGCGATCAATAAAACTGTCAATAAACTGTCCTCTCTGCTCTCACTGCTCTCTGCCAACAGTTAGTTGTTGACAAGTTGCTGGCTGGTGTTTGCAGACTTGCACTAATTGTGATGATTCGATGGTTGTGTTAGCTTATTCGGGAATCTCTTGAATGTGTAAACTCAAGCTTGCATGCCTGTATTCCATTGCTGCAGAGACGTTGTAGGCATCAGGCCAAGGACTGTTACATGATGTCACCATCATACGGAAGTGCTTCTGTTGGCTGTGTAGAGGGTGGTGTCAATCACCAATACTTAGTTTTATTTCAGACCTTTTAGCTTCAGAATTGGTCAAGTTTACTTGAAATGCTTGGGTAATGTAGCCTAACGTTAGCGTGTGTGGATGCTACAGCACTACTTGATCAGTGAAAGAGCTAAGCTACTGAAAAGCTATTTGATTTAGAAAAGAGCAACGCTACAACCACGCTACTGAGAAATGTAGTTAAACTAGTAATGGCACTAACTTGTAGCACCGCTACTTCCCAACACTGTTTGACACCACAAACAATTCTCAGCCTGTGGTTCTTCTGGTAAAATCTGTGAAGTACAATGTTCTATGTAATTATAGATATGAATTTTCAATTATTTTACAGCAAAAAGGCATAACGCAAGCTTTTCTGTTCAGCTATGAAGGACTGGAGGCCCAATGCTCCATAGCTTTATCCCAAGACAGTAATGCCTCCTTGGTTGTTAACCATTGGATTAATAACATTTTCTCCCAGGGATGTACTTTCCTCTGCTGATTATGGGGTGTTTGAATTTTCTTTTTGCTTCTTTCTATACAAGATAGAAATGAAGAGGAATTGGGGGAAACAGTAGCTTTAAAGGAAAGCAGCTATGAAGGAAAGGGTTCTGAAAAAGACATTGCCCATGTTTTTTTTTATTTGCACTTTGGCCAGAGACTGAAGCTATCTTGCTTCAGGTATAACTCTATGAGCCCTCTGATGTATCTGACTTAATACCAGGATTGTTTTTGGAATTTTTTTTTGTATCAAAATATATCTTTTGTCATGAAATGTGATAGAGAAGGGCCACAAAACTCAGCTTTTTCTGAGTCTACATCACACCAAGGATCAGATCCCTTTCTTCCGTTTTCACATAGAATTATTCATGCACCATACCATTTCTAGATTAATGCATCTCACTGTATTATGGTATTAGTCATGCACTTCTGCTCCAATCCAGATTGTCCAGAATGCTGCAGCCAGGAATTCAACTGGATCTATTAAATGGGCCATATTACACTGGCATAAATGGCACTGATCCTGTGACAGTTATACTGTAGGACTGAGAAATCCTTACTGCTTGTTCACAAATCTGAATCACAGTCTTGCTTCTTTTTATATCGCTGAAATCCCTCACCCATTATCCTGATCCCTTTGGTCTATTGATCAGAATCTCTTATCTGTCCGACAGTTCAAGTCAATGGGTGATTGAACCCCCAGGTCATTGAACCATCCTCTAGTTGAATTTGACAGTTACAGTTAATTCTTGACCTTGGAAAACAATAGTTTGAAAACAACATAAGTTCCACAAACTACCTTTTCCCATTAAAACCGAGGAAGCTCTAGTAGTATTAAAGAGGGAGAGTCAAGCATGTGCTTAAGTGTCAAAAATACTCTCTATGCAGTCCTGTTCAGAGTGTTAACATGATCTATTAGATTTATATATGAATAATATATTCCTATTTATGACGCATCATTTTGTTATTATTACTGATACATGATGTCAGCAGCAACATTACATCATTTTATAACGATCATTTTATAGAGTGGTCACGTTTTCAATGTAAAATCCTTATCTGGTAAATAACTAGTGACGATAGCTGTCTAATCGAATGTAATAAGTACGTTATTTCCGTAGTGGAAATATAAAGTTGCATAAAATGGAAATAATATTAAAATTACCTCAAACTTACATTGAAGAGCAGCACTTGAATAAATGTACTTTGTTCATTTCTACTACTGCTCAGACAGAAAAACAAAAATAAAGCTGAAAACATATAGCATGATTAGTCATAAATCATGAGTCAGAACAGGTTATAATTAAGTAATTAATGGTAGATTTAATAACATTTTTTACGTTATTATATCTACCGTTAATTACTTTGTATGCCCACAGAGTCTAACTGTCAACATCTGACTAGCATGCACATTTATTATTTCCCTTTTTCTGTTTTCAGTACAACCAAGGTAAGTAGTGGAGCTTTTTTTCTCCTTGTCTCAAGTTTCTAAATATATCACCCTCTACAGCTGTTGCTGTCAGGAATGACCTGAAAACAGCCAAAAAAAGGGAGGTTTGACACGTGGTATATATGTAACAGGCTTTCCCTGCCAAATCCGTCTCTGTGTTTGCCAATAAACCAACCACGACAAATTGATCTGAGAATGAGAAACTCAGGAGGACAGCATCTGTGGCTGGGGTATTAAAGTAGAATATCACGGAAATTCAGCCTTAATTCATCCGCTGCCCTGTGACATTTGAGTGTGTGAACAGTAATTGCAGAGCAGATATATTCTTGCCATTTTTATCAAGCATGTCTTGGAAAAAAGTGGTCTAGATTTCTTGGGTAGATTCCTCATAATGTGTGAGGTACAACTGACTGCACAACTCAATAATTTAAAAGTACAGGGCAATTCTCTTTAAACACAGGAACAATACTATTTTTCCCCTCTGACAAATTCTGACACAGACATTAAATATTTAACTTTGAATGTGATAAAGCTGGATTTTGTGTAGCTGTACATTTTTGCCGCCGTTGATAGACGTTGGACAGCTGTTTAAAGCAACACCTATGCCACCTATGTCAAGGCAGGGATGGACAAAATCATATTTCAGAAGAAATCATCAACTGGTGCTGAGATTCCCAGTGAATGGCAATCATGGTTTCACTCCAAAAACGAGTCTCACACAGAACGCCTCGAGCCATATGTGTGTATGCGTAAGTAGGTGTGAGTGTGAACATGCATGGACCTAAATGTATGTTACATTACAGTACATATAGTGTTACTACGGCTGTACGTACAGCTCCTGCACACACTGCCAAAGGGCATACACAATCCTTGCATTTCAAGGACTTGACACCTCTTGCTACCCAGTCAGGGTTGAGTCACAGCTCCACTCTAACAAGATATCCAGGACAGGGAGAGGAAGGAGAGGTGTATTCTGGGTACCAAATAATGTAAAAAGGGAAGAAAAAATATTTCTTTTGTTTGTCTTGCAGGCCGTGATCCCTAATGTGACAAAACACAGGTTGACTGTCAAAAGCCAAGGAAATGGGATTCCACACTAAGCTGAGAAACGTCAGACAAAATGCAACAGGGTCTTACTTATTGTAGTATTAATGTATTCCATGAATAAGACTTGAAGCTGCTATAATCAATATTTTAGATTAACAACCGATCACACGGCTACTTGCGTGTAAAAGGTGTAGCTCGTTGTAATAACACCCACAGAGAAATATCACCCAACTCTGTTGTTCCCCTCAGCTCTGCCGAGATTGTTGTGTCTTCCAGCTAGTTGTTTGCCATTTAGGTTCTCGTCAGCGTCAATTTCAGACACAGCAGGCAGCTATTTTCGCTGAAACAGCTCTCAAAAACCCAGTGTACGCAACCTGTCAAGCGCCAGTCGGCAGACGATCAAAAGTTAGTGACTAGCATTTATCAGGTGGATACAAACACGATTCCAAAGATCAACTTATAAGGTGAATTTATGTCAGTGTTATCATTAGAGCTTGTTTAACGCTAACCCCAAGTGGCCAGAAAATCTATTCTTGCATGATTTAGTCCTAAATCGTAGAAGCTGCAGTGTTCATTATAACCTACAATATTATGAAAGTGTTGGACAGACAGCATACTGAGGATTTACTTGTAGGTGTTACTTTGATTTGACTTCACCAAACAGGAGGATTCTATCTAAAAGCTTACTGACCGGTTTTGTCAATGAAATCCTGGTTAGACTGTGACACAATTCACCAAAACTATATACACTAACTGTACATGAGCCTGTAGTGTAAATGATACGGTTTTATATGAGACTGAGTTGGAAAACTCATATGTACCATATGGCACTTTCCGTCTGACTCATTGCCCAATACTATCGAACCATTTCATTGCCTAACAGTTCTCCCGGGACCAGAGGAACATATGAAAAGCAGATGTGTCATTTCCCCTTGAGCTTTAACCTAATTTGCTCCCTTTGATTTATTTAAGGTGGCATATATATTCGTTCATGGCAAATCTGCACCTATAGGGTACCAGTTTCCTCTTGGGGGGTGCATTAGGGGCAGAATGGAACTGGAAATGTTTTATATCATTGCAAAAATCATCTAATGCATGGTGTCGCAGAGCATGCTGCTTTTGAGAGTAAGTGGGAGCTAAAAACAAGATAATGTGACAGCAGCTTTATGCTCATCAAAACTGGATAACCGAAGAGTGGAAAAATGCTTCACTTGTAACATAGGCAGGGTTGTAAATTAAGATAACATCAATCCATGGATCTTGTCTACCTGGTGTCAACTGTACAAGCAGCTGGTGGTGTAATTAGAGTAGATGTGTTTTAGCCTGAATAATCCCTTCATCAACCCGCAGTTCTTCAGCTCCATGTTATGTTCTCATAGCATGGTTACTTGGTTCTGTTCTTCTGTGGCTGGAAGTTTTTTGAGTAACTAACAAATCAGCATATTGATGTCCCGCTACACTTAATTATCTTTTGATGAATAACAATCAAATTCGGACACTGGCTGCACTTCATGATTAAGAGCTAGCAGAGAGCAAATAACTAGCAAATATGTGACACTGACTCCGAACAAGGTGGTTTCTTTTTACCAGTCAGCATTGATTCACTTAATTATGAGAGCAAGCTTTTTCGACGCGCGAAGGGAAAATTCTGCTCATAATTTCTATCAGTAATCAAATAAAAAATACACTCACGTTAATTGCTGACATCTAGGAACGTGCTGACATAGCAAAAAGAAATCTGATGGGGCAAGAAAGACAAGCGTCAGAAAATTAGTCATTTTTTGCACAAACTCCCAGGTCAGCCAAATTATTTGGAGAAGTAGACAAAGGTGAACAGTAAAGGGATTACACAAAGTGTCCGTTGATCAGAGTTAACAAAGCAACTTCCTGGTTTACTGTAACTGTTGGTTTGCCTGATTATTTGGCAGCTTCTTTCTTGACCTGTTGTACATTTTTGTAGCGATGTCTCTGTGTTCCCGGCAATTATTTTATTGATTCCATGTTATCATCACTGGCAAAAGCGATGGCCAAAGTAGCAAAATTCAGTCTCATGTTGTAAACAAACAAAAAGAATGTCTTTAGCCATGGCCAAGTAGTTTCGTGTGCCGTTGTCCTCCTGTGTGTGGTGCAAGATAAAGAAAACACTCAATGTAGCCAATGCCATGATGTTACTCGGTATCTTACCCATAACCAGTGTCACTGTACGGACTCTAGTCCATGAGAAAAAACTACTTTAATCAGGTTTTAACAGGTACTCTTACCAAGGTATTCATGTAATAACCACTGTGAACTCCTTGATTTCCCTTTAGCTCTTTAACAGACATTTCAACAACGCTGTATATTTCACCATGAGAGTGAATTAATGAGGGGTTTCAAAATTAATGGACAGGAAAGTGTGTTTAGGAGCTCTCTGGAGTATGTAAACCCGGGTTGTGGGAAGAAAACATAATAACATTCTCTACAAAATGGTGTTATCCATCCAGAAATATTAATCTTTTACACCATTTCACTTGGCAGAGACCTTGGGTAGTAACAGTGTAGAAGAAGAAAGCCACTGTACATATCAAATGAGTAAGCTGGAACAGATATACGTGACTTAGTGGGAATCAGTATAGATATTTGAAAAAATATATATATTTCATGTAATTTTTCGGGGCTAAAATGTTTCTGCAGTTCTGACAAATCCCATGTTTTTACACAAATTAGTAAAATTGGTGCTCTCTATGGGCCACTTCTAGTATTCTAGTACCTTTAAACAGAAACAGTTTCTTTCACGTTTAACAAGGTGAAAATCCTAAAGAGCTAAAGAGAGAAATAGGCCTAAAGACATCAAATAAACTCACTTGTGTCATTTTACCAATTAGCAAATTATACAGTATGGACTTGCATCATGACATTGATTTATGATGAAGCTTATAATAGAGTAATCTGTGATGTCATAATTAGCTTTTTATATGAAGTGTTTTAATTTGGAACAGCCTCAAGGCCTAAGAGGTTGCCAAAATGTTGAATGAACTCACTCTAGATAAAATGAAGCCCCATTCATAGTGGACACTGAATGCAAATCAAACACACATAGTGGACCCTACTTGAGTCAGCTTTTTCTGCAGCACTGACACAGTAGAAAAGAACATTCAGTATGTTGCAGGACAGAATTCTAGACATGTCAGGGGACGTCCCCTTTTTGAGAAAGATCTGACATTCATGCCTGGCAAAAGCTCTGATGCAAAGACAAGGCTACAATATACATGCCGGGCTGCACGAGTTGCAGATAAATCCCCACGAGTGCTTGTCTCATGCCTGGATTCACGAGAATTACCCTCTTGCTCTTTGCCCATATGTAGATGAGAAAACAAACAAACCGTATGATCAAAAATAGATTAAATGGAAGATTGTTCCATTACAAAACTAAGATTTTGGATGAAATAGTATTTTTCAGACCTACATCACTGCCTTCATTCACCACTGTCTCACTCCACCCTTAGAGTTCTGATTTATAACCTCAGTGTCTGAGAAAACAAATGTGTGCTTGGCAGTCGAGAGTTTGATCAGGATTCATGCCCTTGGTCAGACATACACACATACGCAGCCCAGGTTTAGTCTCTGCCATGTTTATGCTGGTAACATTACACAAGGTATCTGCAGCATATATTTGCAAGTCTTACATCTGTGAATCGAAAAAATCACAGTGTCAAAATTGAGATATTTCCATGTTTCCACTATTCCCAGACCTCTCAGAGCTTCATTTTTAGCTCACGACTGCTCATACTTGTTTGCTTGTGAGCTAATCTCATTTCAGCTTTTCAAGGCCAGCCGAGGGGAGAATCTGAGCAACGGCAGCAAAGCGCGAGAGCCACAGCTGACCACAGTGACGTAAGCTATACTGACTGGCCCGACAGCGACTACATACACATATGCAAACTCACACACACAGCCTCTCACTCACCTATACCCACATTTCCACGGGGGAATTAACCATCAATGGCTCTTCAGTGTGAATCTGTGGGTATGCGTGTGTGTGTGTGTGTGTGTGTGAGGGAGCGAGAGAGATAGGGTAACCTATGCTTGCCAGTTGCAGCTGTAGCTCCTAGCATTTAAGGGACAGACTGTCATTTCCAGTTTTCCCCTGTCTCATTTAAAAATGTGTTCATGCACGCTGTAAGATTTAATGCTTTAATATATTAAATGTAAAGTATGGAAAAATAGGTTAATATGAAAAGTCATTTATTCAATGATCTTATTACAAATTAGGATATTTCACATCCTTTTCAGGCTCAGAAATGTTTCAGGAGCATGCTTCGTGTAACATTAAATGTATCTAGCAACAATGCAATACCAACTAATCTTGATTTAAAAGTTGGGATTTGAATTCAATCCAACCACAAAATTGTATTACTCAGAAACATAACTGTTCCACTTTGCATATTACAGAGAATATTTCATTTTTTAGAAATTGAATTTCACAGCTGCTCTGCCCATTAAACCTATCGTGGTGCTCTGGATCTCTAACTACATAATGACCTGGTTACTACGCCTCTCTTACGCTGACCTGCTGACAGCCTCAATTAAGCTGCTCATATCGCTCCTAGCAAAGCCCAGCTCGCTCACCCCCCACTGCCATTTTACCAGCAATCAAATGACAACTTGCAGACCCTGTGCAGGAAAGTCGAACAAAACGATCTCGTGATTTTCACATGAATAGTTTTGATTGCACTGCTCAGCTCTCATTCACGGCTCTGTGCTGGAAAGAATGTCAGCGGGACACCTGAGCAACAACTGATCGTATCATCCAGCCTGCTCAGATGCAGAGTCAAACGTCATCACAAATCATCATCCACAAAGGTGACACGTTGAGGGGTCAAAGAGGATGCGTGCTTGTCAGGACATGAAAATGCTTACATAACATATGCACTGTTCACCTCAGCAACAGTGACACTGACATGTTTAAGTGCCATCATTTATATTTGTTCAGTTCAGAGAGCTTTTCACATCATCACTAGACTATATATCCGACTACGCAGCAGAACAGAAACGGTTACAGATGCTCACAGATTCACACACACACAGGCAAAGGCAAAAGCAAGACGTGTGAAGTACTAACAGCAGATTTTCATCTCAGACTTTCTTTTGTTAGCGTGATCACGTTATTCCTGCACACTCTTGAAGAATATTCTCTTTCAGCAGCCTTTGCTCACTAACGAGGAGGCTAGTTTTAGCTACCAGGACATGTTCTGTCAGCTCAGCTCAGTAAACAGTGGGCAGAAAGGGGCAAATATCTTTCTTCTCCATCATGCAGTCACACAGGGTCAGATTATTAAGGTCACATTATGAGGGGATACGAATAAAAAGACAGAGGGAGACATGGAGAGAGAGGGATTTGCTGTACTTTCTTCCAGGGGCTTGTGAACCATATGTTCAGCCGTGGGACACAATAAACAACATGAGGGGCTCAGCAAGAGCCCAGGGACGCACCAACACACCGACACATGGGTAGCAGGCTGCAAAACTGTGTGCGGGGGTAAGGCATGTGGAGGAAGCGCGCCATTACTAACAAACTGTCCGGCATTTGAAATAAGGAGCCAAGTTGAGTTCAATTGAGAGCTCCACTTCAAAGGTGTGCATGTTCGGCTTGAATATCACTCAAATGCAGGACTATTGATGAACTGTCCAATGATGTTAGTTCTCATTATTTTACAATAAGTAAATGAGATATTAATGACATAGCAAAAACCCAATCCAGTTTTAACTTTTAGAGGCTGGAGTTGCTGATGCATTCTTAAAGCCATAAAAAGTGATTTACCGGCACCATGGACAGGTTAAAGGCTGTCAACAAGGCTACAACAGCTTGAAAATGATCTATGGCCGCGTTCCCTTTGCTTTTTTGTTTAAGGAATAGTTTGACAATCAGGGAAGTACACTTATTCGCTTTCTGGCAAAGAGTTAGATGCGAAGATTCTCGTGTCTATACAGTAAATATGAAGCTACAACCAACAGCCGATTAGCTTAGAGGTAGCACAAAGACTGGAAACAGGGGCAAGCTAGACAAGAAATAGTCTGGCACATAACCTAGCCTTTTCCCAAAATGTCAAACTATTCCTTTAATTGCCAAAATAAATCGTATGCATCAAGCCCAGCTTTGCAGCATCTTTCAGTTTTAAAATTAAAAGTATGCCGAGCACATCCAGAAGATTCCGAGGTAAAGTGAAAAACAGAGAGTGAGCACTGAAGCAAGGGAACAATCCCCTGAGATCTCTGTAAGAAAGAAAGACGTGGATGATGGAGAAAGCATAGGCAGAGCGGGAGAGGGAGAGAGAGAGAGAGAGAGAGAGAGAGAGAGAGAGAGAGTTTGCCTCCAAGCCTCAGCACAGAGGAGGATCAAAGGTTTGTGCTCTGCATCACAATGGACATCCGGTCACCAATACTGATGAGCCCGGGTGTGTGATGCTCCATTCACAGGGTTTATATCTTATGGGTAAACAAGTGGTCATTGCATGGAAGTCAATGGACTTTGCTCAATTTTATTTGACTGCACAGTTATCTGCAGCGATGCCATTTTGTAGAAATCAAATTTCAAAGTCAGGATTGTAAAAAGCTAAACTGACCAAAACCAGAACATGAGGAAAAAATTAAACATTGCCATTTTTTTACTGTTAAGGACTGACATTACTTTGATCTTTACTCGGGGTATACCTGCACATTTATCAGATCTACACAGATCTCCTGACATGACTGCAGATCTTAATAAAACCAGAATCATTTTTTGTGGCTAATTATATATTAGTTTATACCTTGACATTTTCTGCAACAAACTGCCACCAACAATTCATTCTGCCCCTGCTATCTTTGATAATCTGCTCTGTTTTTTTCCTGCGACATATGAGCCAAGTCTTAATGCAATGCGCTGTGCAGTGTGTTTACCAATATCACTCTGAAAGGTGTTTGCTCTGCATTTTATAGGCACAGCTGTGTTTTGTGCACAATTCCTTGACAGTTTCTGTACTACGTAATGCAAACCGACATTCAATTTAGGCTGCTACATACAGTGCACAGCATGAAATGATCACTGTATTATGCACACTAACTGGGAAGACAGTTCGCCAAACTAACCACTGCATGCCGACATATATAAACCAGCTGTGGGAATGCTTACCAGAATATTGCTGTTTTTGCCAGTTGGGGGTCTCAAATCAAATTACAACAAATAATACTGGCAATTGTTTCAATTTTATTTTGTGCTTGAGCTCAGGAATGTTATGCGAATTGGAATAGAAAACCAAAAGCTTATTTTTGAACAGAAATATATAAAAAGACATAACATGGTGTTCAATGCTTTGGCAACTGTCCAGTGTGTTCAGCATTATTTTAAAGAGTAGGACAAAAAAAGGACGCATTATTTTACATGACTGTGGTGGTACATGACTGTATTTCGGCCTTAACGTTCTATTCCTAAACATTGCCTGGTTAAAACAAGCACGCCAACTGCTACTATAATGACCAGAGGATTAGACCCAGAGTATGAACAGCCATTACTGTAATACTCACTTTTTTTGGTGGTCTAATGTAGATATACTTTGTGAATGCGGTTGTGTTGTACAGTATACACGAGCCACACATCCTGGAAAAATCTGAATATGCAGCCTGTTCTACAAAGACAGTATCTTCCTCAGTTATGAATCTTTCATGTGGAAGATAAACATAGATCCAACATGAACTGTCAAAAGAGCTGTATTATTTTACTTGAGAGAGAATGCACATGCTATTTTAGTTCTGGGATGTTTTCTATTTTCATACCTACCCTGCTTAGGAAATCCTTTACTGTTTAACTGATGCGTTAAAGTCTTACTATCAATGGACGACAATGGCATAAACATTTTTTTAATTAAAGACAGAAAAGGCCGTGAATGATTTAGAATGAATTGACACTACAAATAAAACAAATAAAGTAATAAATAAAACTGACAAATACAATTTATCAAAAAGCTTCAGTGTCAACATGTACTTGGATTAGAAACCTATATAATGTTTACATCCATGTTTTAATGCTGTAATCATCTTGACAAATGTGACATATTTTGTAATAGCCTACAGTAATGAAGATTTCAGCATTACCTCTCATTAGTGTGTGTTTGTCTATCACAGATGGTTGTAAATCCTCTGATGAAACGCACACCTCCAGTGGGATTCTGTTCCTTTAACTTGAGAGCCTATTAATTGTCTGCAATTATCCTTTGCAAGTGTGGCATCTGTCAGAAGTATCTCTTCTCTTCCCACACAGATAGAAAAGCCATAGTGGTAAAGGTTGACTGTGACATTCACTATTTATTGCACAGTAGGGCAAGTACAGTCCAAATTTGCCATCACAGATCTAAAAAAAACAAAACGAGCACGTCTGCTTTACCAAATGCCTCTAAACTCCCATCCCATGTTTTTGAAGGGCAACACTTGACTTTTGTTGAAACAAAGCTTGCATACAGGAAATTAATGAAGACAGTGCCTTGACTTGGTTCTACCTATGGAAAAACTAAACAATGAGACATTTGTGAACTAGCTTGTTTGATTACTTTCTGGTTAAAGTGTGCTGTTCTGTAACATCGGGGAATCATCCATAATTCCCTTGGTGTATTCAAAATTTTTAAAGTTTAGTGCAAATTTGAAGAAACAAAATTACAGAAACAAAACCAACAAACCTAGGAACTTATAAGGCAACAATTATAAATATATCAAAAATAGTCATTAGAGAACTATCTTTGTTACAAAAAAGGTACAAAAGTTTTGTCCTGTACCAGTGAGAGGGACAGATTTTTCAGTTCCTCTACTGATTTCACAGCCTTGTATCCCAGCTGGTGAAGTACTTTTTGACACACAGTCTGTGTGTATTCTACCATGTCATAAGACAGTTTCAAACGCCAACTCTCTGCATTAGCTGCTGAGTCCCTCACTGTACCAAACTTGTGTTTTGCTGAGGGCTCGTTGCTGCCTCGAGTATTTGCATGTATCCAGTCTTCCACATTTTTATCCAAAGGCAGCCCCAGATAGTCATAGATCTCCTTTGTCTTCAGAAGCGGATTTCTAGCCAAATCCTCATAGCGAACCAACATGTATTTCCCTTTCAGCCAATAGGGATGGTTGAGACCAGTTACCACAGAACTGAGAAAGTCGTCACAGACAACTGTAAGCTGACTCAAGTCTAGATTATAGGGTCTTCGCCCTGTCGCCCTCCAAATACGCCACAGACGATATGTATCCCTGAATGTCTCAATCCGTGATGACAGGATACCACGCGGGTCTCTGACGAGTTGAATCACTTTGATATTCAGCCGTGGGTCTTCCACCAAAGCGCGTAGATCGCCAATTTCTGGCACCCGAACAATTTTGATCGCCACGTGCCGCTTCTCGCGGCATGCCTCTGTTGCTAAGGTCATGTTTAGAGCCGCACATTTCTTAACACAGTCCCCTTCTTCTACATTAACATCAGCAGGACCAAAGGCATCACATACAGGTTGCTGGCACAATGCTCGGCTGGCACCACGACGGAACAGTTTATCTGTGGTGTGGTTCGTGGGCGTCGGTTTGATATAGCTCTCCAGGAAATAGAGGTCACAACCATACAGACTACGCAGCAGGTCTCGACAGGCGCCCAGCATCACACGCCGATCTGCAGCATTGCGGCTGTGTGACAGACGTGGGATCAGTGTGGTCTGAACATGATAAAGAGGCTCAAACAGGTAGAATACCTCCTGGTGCTGGTTGAGCAGCTGGCCAACAAAGGAGGAGCCACTACGGGTGGTGGCCAGGACCAGGATGTGCGTTTTACGTGTGGCATTGATGGAAAAGTAAGGGTAGTCATCGCAGCCTCCACCGCCTGCTGCTCCTCTCTCAAAGGGAGGTTCTGTCTCCTGGCCCCCCAGACCACAGTTCTGGGGGCTGGGTAACGGGCACAGCTGGAAAGGCTTGGAGGTGAGTGTCCGGATGGCCGTGTACTGGATGGCAATGGAGGCCAAGGCCAGCAGAATCACTGCCTTCCAGGAACATTGCATGGCTGAACCACTTCATTTAGACACAGCGGTCCATGCCAGGTCTTCCCTGTGAACAAAGAATTTTTTGTCTTTTTATTCTTAGGAATTATTTTATTTGTTATTTCGTTGTTCTTTTTGGGTCTAACAGTTCTGTGATAAGCTTTCTTCATGTTTTTACCCAAACAAAATACTACAGAGTCACCTACTGCCCTAAAATGACAATTTCATATTACATATTTGACACTGTAATGACACACAGTACAGTGGAGAAAGGAAAACATTACAATACAATCTAATTTGAATATACCAATTAACAGTGGGACAACTTGTATTGTGATTGATTTTAGAAGTGAGGGTGAGTCATCAGTGAATAAACTATGCAGGCTATATTTTATTTATGATTCTAGATCCAAAGGGCTATATCTTAATTCACTTTGGTGCTTATGTTAAAGGCAGGGTTGAAGATTAACTATGTACTGAATAAGTAAAGAACAAGAGCAGTCGATAATAAAGATTGTTGTAGCCATGAGACAGAATGCTGTGACTTAATCATTCAATTTGTCTCCTTTTTCTCCTTCCAGTGCTACATCCTAATTTTTTAACATTAAAACTGATAAAGACGGGACTCCAGAACCCCTAACGTTTGGTTTTATCCAATCAACTGACACTGAGACATGTACAAAAACATGTACAGCAGACTGAGAGCCCAGACCACAGAGCACAAAACAGGTTGTTTACGGTATCTAAAAATAGCAAGACCCATTTTTTTTTTTGGCACCAACATTTTAAAATAGCTGTTACCTTAATATTGAAAACAGTTCTGGTTTGTCTGTTATGGGTTCAAAATGCACCAAAACTTACCATATAATCATTATTAGAAATTCAGAATACTTCACCAAGTACACTGTACTACTGCAGTACAACCCATACATCCACCCTGGTTCTCTGTCTACTCCAGCTTGTCTGCATCTAATTCAAGGACTTTGTTTGGCCTGACTGGGAAGTCTGAGCATCGCCCACTTGTTCATCAAGGGGGGGGGGGGGGGCAACCCAGAAAGGTAAACAGTAGTTTAAAGCTTCACTGCCAATGTCATGTCAAGGGGAAATTATGCTGCAAGTGAGAAATGAATAGAAAACCTGTCCTATTTAGGATTTGACTTTTTAAAGTAATACTGTAGTATCAACTGGGGCCTTGATGCAGGGAGCTTTGACGGTGAAGTAAAATAAAGGCTCGCCATTGCCACTTCAGAAGCCATGCATGAGACTTATAAGGTCCAAATAAGAAATGATGCATCAGGGTGTCTTGTTTGACTCCAAAGCAGGGTGCGGAGGAAGACTACTTCAACTAAAAAACATCTGAGAAGAAAAATCAAATCCCACAATTGTTTCATTAAAGCAGATACTAATCTACCCCCCCCCCCAACCTCCCCCTCCCACCCACCCCCAGTGCAAAGAGAGACTACAGCCTTCTGTTTGTGTGAAGAAGCTGACAATATTGATGGTTTGCTTTAGAGCCTTCTCTAACGATACAAAACACTGATTTCTATGGCCACCGAAAGCAACTCCGATGACTTGCGCTTGTACGGAGCACCAGCGCTTTCTTCTCCTAGGCATTTCGAATGAAAAAAGCCCACTGCAGTGGGAACAGGTTAGCCTTCCTGACAGAGATTTTCCGCGATGCAGACATCCTCACCAATGCCGCGATAAGACAACATATCACGAATGCACGCATCCCACCCCAGCCGCAAGTGTTCCCGAAAAAAAAATCACTGTTATAAATAAAGCCTGTAGAAATCATCTTATTTGATAGAGCACAGTAATATTATGGAGCAAAATCACACTTGTTTCCGTTATACCTTGTTGGTAGTTGTAGTATTCTCATGATGCGCTGTACGTCCGTGAATCAAGGCTGCTTTGCTTTAGTCCAAACAGCGTTTTCCACCGTGCGCTTCTTCTCGGGTAGGAGAGAATAAATGCGCCTGGCGGATACGTATTTTCCATACAACGGTGGTGCGAGTCGGTTTAAGTTGAACGGTTGGCTTCAGACACAGAGAGAAAAAAAGAGAAAAAGTGAGGCGGCAACGCTGAAGCTGTTGTGTTATTATCGAGCTTGCAGGCGGTGAGACTGGCCGGGGAAAGCGACAGCCGCGCTCCCCTTAAATGATGCGCACAGGCTGAGAGTGTGTGAGGTACACAAGGACCGACTGTCTGGACCACCCCAGACCCCTCCCCCTTTCCACCTGCTTCGCTCTCTCTTTCACTCTCTCTCCCTCACACACACACACACGCACACCATCATTCTCAGACTATTGCCTGCCACATCACCCCCCCCCCTCCTCCTTCACACACAAGCAAATCAGCTCTTTCCACACAGCAAATGTGGCAGCGAGTTCGCAGTGATTCCATCAACCTTTTCAATTTTAGCTGTATGCAAATGTTTGCTTGTTTTGCATGAAACTATTACATTTTCCCTTCATGAATGGAATGACTCCAGCCCTTCCTGCTGGTTATTTTGGCTCACTTGTCTTACATGTTATCCTACCTGTCTGTTTCCCCTTAGAAAAGGGTGTCGGTGTTAGGTATTTTATGGCAGACAATTTCCGACTTTGACGTGAACTCTTCACATCAGCATCAGCATTAGCCTACCGCCTCGGGCTGTGTGATTCTGCAAAGCCCTTTCTCCGGGGCATCTGCAACCGGGTTATTGATAAAGGTGTGGGTGGGCCGATAATGAACATGAGTGTGCAAAGTGCATGCTGCTGAACTGAAATGCAAGACCAAAAAAAAAAAAAAAAAAGCTTTAGAAAATGAGTGAGGAAGAGGAGAGGGATGCACAAATAAGTCTCACATTTTGATACAACACACCCCAACACATGTGAAGACAATCGGGTCTGTAAAGCAACGGTGTGCATGTGTTTATAACTCATTGGAAGGTTTTAGGCTACAGTCATTCCACCCCTGTGCAATATTCTAATAAGTTCTATACCTTGGTGGGATACCACTTTCTAATAAGGAACCGTTTATAAAGGACTCAATGGTTTTATTAATGGCTAGTAAATTATTCTATTCATGTTTTATAGGTACGTTATGAGCCATTAATAAGAACACATTTTGTTTTGCCAGGTTGTGAAAATCTCTCTGAGTGTTTATCCTCTTCCAGCGAGATACTTAGGTTCATTAGTTTATCAGGGAAGACGACTCCAATGGATCATTTGGCCCCGACCTTCCCTATAAGCAGAGCATCTGGACCAAAATCCATTAATAAACAACTCCACATTTACAATTAAAGATTTTAATAATTTTAATGATAAGTATTATTAACATTCATAATCACAGATGAGTTACTGACTTTTGCTGTTCGCTTTCTGAGATGGAGGCTTTTGTCACAACCTGGCAACCCAAAGGCTTCTTATTAATAGCTTTAAACTGATCTATAAAGACTAAGTAAATGATTTATTAACCATTAATAAGGTCATTAGTTACAACTTACCCTTTATGAAGTGTAATTGGTTGTTTAATAGCACATTTGATTTGTACTGGGTCCATCATTTATTATCACTGTTCAGTGACAAGCATCTCTCAAATGTCAACATCCCTAGATATGCCATTATATTTTCAAATTGACTACTTAGCATTGTAGAGTTTATGAGGGTTTCATTAACCAAAAGGGCCACAGAATGTTGGCCATGAAATAAAAAGACCATGATAAAATGATGGATGAAATATATTCAAAGAATGATGATAAGAAACAAAACTAGCAGCTATATGGATCTAAACAAACTTTTTCCCCATGGTTATATATTTATTCTTTTACAACAGAGTTTCTCTTTTTCGCTCAATCTAATCTCAAGTGGATGTTTTCCATACTAAAATCTCCCCACCAAAAATAGATGTAGTCTGGCTTTGCGAGTCAGGGGAACTGGACCATTTTGAGGAACTTGTGAATCCAGCAGACAGGCTATCAAGATGGAGGACCAAGGGGAATTGGTTTCCCACTTCGCTGGCAGAGGTCACTGAGGTAGTTAAAAAGCTCTGAAGTGGCATGGTGCCAGAGATACTGAGAGTCACCATGAGATGCTGAAGGCTGTGGATTTTGATGAGCTGTTGTTGCTGACACGTCACCAATTCCACTTCACACAGATGTCAAATAGCCTTGTGCAGCCAACCTGCATTTTTATCACTATCCATTTTCACAATAGTGTTTTAGTCTGGAAGACGTCCAATAAGAAATGACTGAATCAATAAACTATAGTGAATGGTTTATAGATGATGACTTGACTCTCCAACTCTTGAGCCCTCTGAACAACAATTTAAACTAGTTTTTGTAGTTATTCAGTTAAATACAGCGGCTGATTTAAACCATGTTTAGAAGCAGTGTGGTGGCAGTAGAATAATAATTGTTTTTTGATATACAGTATAGCTTCCCCAAATGTATTTACAAGTGGTGTAATGCATATTTAGGTAATTTGCTTTAATAAAATAGCAAAACCATAATAAAAACTAAAAGTAAAATTTCTGCAGTCCTGCAGAAGTAGCAGCAAAATATATTCAGGTATTGTCGCTGTCCAGTGGAAACCGTGTATTTCCAAATTTAGTGATTTTGAATTCTTTAGACACACTGAGAGAGTATGTATTCAAGTTTCTTACGACAAATAAACCATGTAAAACACATTAAATTATTAGAAAATTTGGTGATACATGGTTTTCACAAGACAGCAACAAAAGGTTATTAAAGTACTTATTATCTGAAATGTCTCCTTTCAGAGTGTTGTCTTCATTATATTACTGGGTTATTATTGTGGAGTAAAAGGTAATTATTTCATTTTGAAATGTAGTGGAGTAGAAGTAACATAAAATGGGAAAACCCAAGTAACTCAAAACAGTACAAAAGTGCAATACCAGTACATGTGCTTAGTTATTTTCCACCACTGGCAATTACCCCTCCTCTCTGATGGCATCGCAGACTATTCCCCGGATAACATACGTACACACTGTTCACTTGTAGAGATCACATGCACTATCAAAGGCAATCGTTTGTCCCGGCGGGTCTTTGATTGCATCTCTCTTTGGTCTTGTTTAGTCACATTTATTTGCCCTTTCCTGGATGCTCCATGAATTTGGTTGGGTATTGTCATAACCTTGCAGATGACAGGCCCCTGGATGTGCTTATAGCAGTGCCACAGGGTGGCCAGTGAAGCAGCAGCTATACAGCTCTGATTCCATGGCTGTCCCCAGACTGTTGATGTCAATGAACCCAGCTTGTGGAAGCCTTGTCAAGGGGCGCACTCCCACACTGAAGCTGTGCATCTGCTGCAGCGTGATAGCCTTTCAGCACATTATCACATAAGGCTATTCTTCTTGAGCATGCTATAAAAGGATTTGTAATAGACTCATAACACGCCAGGCTAAATAATGTGTGTGTAGGGGGGTGCCGGCTTTGTTCTTCTCTCCGTCATCTTTATGCCAGTACACGCATGGCGACAGAAGCTGGGTTTTTGTGTCGGGCATTTTTCATTCACAACCTGAAACTCTGTGCGCACAAGGATTTCAAGGGATTGTCTTGTTCTTATTTACAAAATAGGAGGAGGCAGAACACAGAGCATCTCGAAGTATGAAAAATCTGTGTGTTTCTGCTATTGGTATAGCATCTGACAACCTTTTTTTTTTTTTTCAATATAACATTCTTTACAGTGTTTGCTGTATTTGGTGTTTAATGCAGTGGATTCTCACTGCGCTGAAAAAGAGGTAAACGCAAAGAGAGGTACCTCCAACCACACATAATGCAAATATGTGATCAAATATGTTTTAACACACATATTTGATCACATATTCTTCTACTGGGTACAACAATTCTACCACAGCTGAGCTTAAAAAGCACATTTTAAACTAGCAGAATCAAATTCAACAATATATGGCAGTCAAGATAGGAAGCGGGCTGTTTACATTATTGTTTACATTACACAAGTTTACATTTTGGAGATGCAAGGTTTCTACCAGACAGTACCAGAAGGATTTTCTCAGACAGCGACTCACAAGGGGACACAGTTGTCAAATGCGTAGGAAATTGAATTCAAAAGTTTAATACCATCAGTTATCTCTCTCATGTTGTCTCAACTATTACAGTAAACTATAGTGTGTCACAATTTAATCGGTTACACTATGAATCCCACAGACTACAAACATAGCTTCTGAATAAAGCAATGACTGAATGTGATTTCATGTGAAGTGTTAACGTAAGCAGTAACTTCAGAAGCACAACAACAGGGAACCTGTAAATCTATATTTAGTACAGCAAGGGAGTTTTTGGCATTTTAGATTCTTAATGTTGAGCATACAGTTTACAGCCTAGTCACACATGAAAACACCACGAGATACAACATTTAGACTAACAACTTTACATGGTTAACTGCTCTGTAGCTAGCTACGCTAGGTTATGGGGGCTGCAGAGGATCTGTCTCTGAAGGCTTTAGGACCTCCGGAGCCCCGTATTTGTTCTAATTAAAATTCCCCCAAATCATCCAAAGCATGTTAAAAGTACCAACATTTGCTGGAAGTACATACTGGAGAAGTAGCATTAGGATCCTGAGCCACAGCCAACCATAACGAGCTAATCAGTGGTATCTTAACAAAAAAGCAGAGCACTGCTTTGTTAAAAATTTCTTTCAATCTTTCTCATCTTTTGAGAGGGAGCAGAAAGCAAGTCAAGCAAGGGCACACAGACTTGATCTCTGTGAGCAGGGCACACTCACCACTAAATTAAATGCGCAACTCCACACAATTTTCTTCTCTAGGCGCTCAGCTCTTTGTCTGTGCACATGACAGGCTGATCTGCACCCTCAGCATCTTTTCAGGTGCTCTTACGTCGCTGTTCCTGCACTCGACATACACTCAGTGCAAATTAAAATGACGCCATGGAGTTATAACTGGTTAAATGAGGTAATGACATGTATCCAATTCTAAAGAGTAAGGATCGTGAAGTGCGCCTAGCTCAGTCTTTAGAGCGCCCGCTCCGCATATGAGGCTATAGTCCTCACCGCAGTGGGCCAGGGTTTGACTCCGACCTGTGGCCCTTTGCTGAATGTCATCCCCCATCTCTCTCTGTCACCCATTTCCAGTCTCTTCACTGTCTCTATCCAATAAAAGCCCCAAAAATATACTTAAAAAAAAGAGTAAGGATCATGATTAGTTTATAAACACGGAAGGTTTCTCTTTAGGATCTTAGATTCAAATGGCCTCTACAGAGTAATGGCTGCTTGACTCAGTTGTCCTTCTGGATCCATCCTTTTCATTAATGCTTTACAACCTACATTTTGTCATCATGATTTTATATACTGTGATCTTCTCTTGTGAATCTAGTCTGTACCGACAACATCTATTGCATGTGTGTCCGTCCTGGAAGAGGCATCCCTTCTCTGTTGCTCTTCCTGAGATTTCTTCAATTTTCTTGCCTTTTAAAAGGGCTTTGTTTGGGTAGTTTTTCCTTATTCAAATCAAGGGTCTAAGGACAGAGGGTGTTGTATGTTATACAGATTGTAAAGCCCTTTGAGGCAAATTTTGATTTGTGACATTAGGATATATGAATAAAATTGAATTGAACTGACTGATTGATGATGTGTGTTACTTTAAGTATCATTTCAGTCATTCTATCCAGAGCCACAGCTTGTGAACAGGTAAGGCAGGCAACTGCTTGGGGCCCCCAAGGGCTCACAAACTTTAATCCACAGCAATGTCTGAAAAAGTGGCTACTGCAGTGACCACAACCCCCCTCCGCCCTATTGAGACTGTAAACCCCAAAATCAAAAATGCATATTTTTCCTCTTACCTGTAGTGCTATTTATCTATCTAGATTTTTTGGTGTGAGTTGCCGAGTTTTGGCAATATCTGTTATCATCCAACTCACCTGCTCCAAGCCGTATTACCTGCAACTCATCCACTAGTCAAGCCCTGCAGTATATCAACCCTGGTCTTCCTTCCACTCATCGCCAGATTGTTGTTTCAACCCCTGTGGTAGCTCACGTCCTCGGCCCCTAGGATATCATTCTAGTTATCTTGCTTACTTGAGTTTTTGGATTGTACTAACCATGTTCTCCCTGTGCTCAGGATCACTGTCTGGCTCGGCCAGCATCACTGCCTGCCCGCCTGCCTCACTTCTCTGCTACACCATCCCCGGGCTTGGACCCCAGTCATCCCTCACCTGCCCACGGCCCCCATCAATCCACCTGGTCTCCGTCCTCTAGCTCCCTTCCTTCAACCCCCATCAAAACCTCTGGTGAACTGTACAATAAAACTCCTCTTATCACTATCCACCTCCCTGTCTGCGTTTGAGTCCGCATTGTAAATCGTAACAATATCAGCCGTGGAGATGTCTGTATTTTTTGAATATAAGGGGTCTATACTTACAAGCAGCTTAATACATGTTAAAAAGTCAAAAGCATTATCTATTTCCAGAAATCATGAGCCGGTTGCTCAAGATAATCCACAGATTTGTTGTGAGCAGTTTCATGTAGGAAGCTTCTTTCTTTCTACCGATAAAGTAGAAGGATAAAGTGCCCCCGTTGGGATTCAGGTAGGGCAGGTTTGGTTATTAGCAGAAATATCAAAGATATTTTTGAATATTAATACAAATTTTGATATCAAAATTATTAATATAGATTAATAATTATGGGATACCACCCTGGGATCAGGAACCAATAACCAAACATAAAAAACTGTCTCAAAGGTGGCTGTCCACTTAAAAATGATGATAATTAAAGTATTATCTTACATTAATAGAGGACAATGAAGGGTGAATCCGGGCACTGAGTATCGCAACCAGCTATTATCACAACAAATACACACAATGACCACAGGCAACTGCTCAAAAAATGGGCATGGCATGACACAAATCAGATTATAACTCAAAAATTGTTTGTCCAATCATCAACAAACTTTCAGGTTAAGTCCACATAAGTGCTTGAAACATACCCTGAAAGTTTCATTCAAATTGACCCCTCAGGGGCTAGAAGGGCAAAATATGTGCATGGCATAACACAACTCAGATTATGAATCAGAAATTGTTTGTTTTCTTCATTGTATTTGTGAAAGTGCAAAGAACTTTCACTCCTTTTTTAACATCTAGAACACATTTGACCAGGTCCAGTTAAAAAGCTTTAACCTTCTAATGGTCTGTGTTGGCTTGAACCCCAGAATTGCCACTAGCGGTTATATTTGTTTATTTAGGTTTTTATTTTTATTTTATATTTGAAAAAATATAAGGTTTGTAATGTTCTTTCTATTAATAGTGTTTCAAAAAACTACCAATGGGAACATTTTATAAGAAAAAAGTTGAAATTTGATTCATTTTCGTCAGTGTCATATTAGTTATAACATAATTGTTGGGACTCCGCAGATGAGTTCATTCATGTGGGTGATTTTAACTGAACTTTTGTTAGGCGACTGGGTTCACTTTTGTCCTACAGTCCTGAGAGACATTGACACTGCCAGAGCAGACCTACCCACGGAGGACCGGGTGAAGGCCGCAACACAGAAGTCTGCCTTGCTTCAGAACCCAAACTCTGATCTTACAGCAGCGACCCAAGGTCCCCTGTAAGATTCCTTCAGCAAAGTCTAGCCAATGGCTGTTACACAGTGTCTGCCAGCCAACTTTAAGAAGCAATAAAGCGAGTTAGCGCCAAGCTAACTGTAAGGATGAGCCTTACAGATGAGTGACCGGCCTCCTCGTCTGCACCACGGACTGTAATGCAACAGACGTTTTCCACAACGGAACCACAATTCTCCTTGCCTGACCCTTCTTTAAGGTTTCACAAGAGTGAATTATTTGCCAACCTCTTCAAAGTTGAATTCCAAATCCTTCACCCCCAATGGTTGATAGTTGATCATTTTGGTTTTAGAAATGTAATCATTAATCAGAGTTCCAAATTGATAGTTTAGTGTATTTTATGAGACTCAATCAATTAATTGGCTATAATTTCTCTTCATCAGTGGTGCCCCGAGGAGTTTGTTCATTAAAGTTATTATTTATGATTATCTTTGCTAATCTTGATAGCCAAATCTAATTGATTGCACCTACACAGTTTGGTGGCCCATTAAGCATGGTAATTTCCAACATAATGGTGATGAACGATGGTTGGTGTGGGCCCCTTGAATTTCTGCCTAGGGCCCCAAAAGACTCTAGATTCTGTCCAATGGAACTGAGTTGATTAAAATAAAACAAAATGTCTATGTTTATAACTGTGGTTTCCGATTACACTTACATTTTGTGATTTGGATGATGCAATTACTGTATGTTTTGGAAACCAGGACAAGATGTTGTAATTGCTGTGTATGGAGGTAAAGGGAGTGTTTTTTGGTTTGAATCAATTGGAATGATAGCTCTAAGTGCCTCCTTTGAAATTACATTTCCCAAAGAACTATACTTAGGTTTGGTCGATTTTCTTTTTCTTACTTTGCACAGCACCTTGCCAGTTGTCAGAGTTTGTCATTCATCTTTATGCTGATCGGTTGAAGAAAATAGGTTTTGGGCTACTGTTTGGTATTCACCACAAACAAGAACTGCCCAATCTGCATCCCCTACACTGAATATGTTAGTGACCAGAAAATGCGCCCATCTTGTTCTCCAGCAGCAATGGTACTGCGGTATGCACTCCAGGCTGCTTGAAATTCCAACTAGACGTTGGTCCCTCAGGATGAGCTTTATGCAGTGTAAACCCACAGTGCTTTGGCTGTCATTCTGCTGTACTGGCTTCTTTGTCAAAGGTCTCCTTAATCAAATAGACACCATATATCTCGTCTCTCCATACATCCATATGTATGGGGTCCCAGATTTGATAAATGACTTCATAGCCTTGGCAAAATAACAATATGGCGTTGGAAACATACATAGTGATTGAACAGATAAGGCACACACAAATAAACCACATTCAGCTGAAATGAAAATCTTAAGCAAATTTGTCACTGGAGCACATTTGGAAGTCAATTGTGTTTGTAAAGTGCTGTGAAGCAAGATCAAGTCTAATAGAAATTTTAACAATGAGGTTCAGCTACTTTTTCAGCTGTGGTAGTGCAATCAATTATTTATATGTTGCATAACTGATGATGTTGCAAGCCTGTGTGCTATTAATCACATTTCCATTACATTAGGGTTTGATGATCACATCTATTTTTCTAAAAATGATCAAATAAATGTATTTCTCCCCAACCAAAAACATAGAGCTTTGTGTGATAAAACGTGTTTTTGTTTATGTATGGGTACTTATATATTCACATAACAGGGACACAAATCTCTTCACACAGTCAGGTTGTGGGGACATCCCATCTGGTGACTCAAATTCAGTACCCACAAACAAGAAAAACTATATTGTTGTAGGATTAAGACTTTGTTCTAGGGCTAGGGTTAGAAGGTTTTTGACTGCAGCCATTATGTCTCCAGGAAAGGGAAAGCATCTCCCAAGCATCAGTATTATGGGTTAGAGCAAATATTGGGATAATTGTGATCTCCCATGATCAGCAGGACATCTGGCCATCGGAGACCCAGCCACCCCTTCATACTGAACAGTACAATTCAGCACCTAGGTTTTTCAGACTTTACTGTAGGACATCACTGTAGAGACCAGGCATTAATTAATAACGTCCAATGGACATTCCAACCTGCTCTCAATCAACAAACAACTTAAGGTCCACATGTCTGCATGAAGACCGTTTCGAAAGCAGCATCCTGGTCATTTGCCAAAATATTCATTATGGAAGCCACAAATCCTACACATTTTCATTACAACTCAGTTACCTCATTTATACATCCTCTACAGTCCCACGCTGCCAGGCATTTAAGCCAATCCTTAAATTGGAATTACTGTAGTTAAGTCTCCATTAGCCCCACTCTGTCCTTTACCAGTACCACCGCTGCTACAGATGTGGAGATCTTCACCTCCTATAACCAGCTGATACAAACTGTAATAATGCTAATGCAATACTAACTCCACTGCCAACAGCAGATTAACGAAAGCTTCAGATGACACATCTTTATCCTTATACTGTGCCCTTAATCATTTGGTGTGCTGTACATTGGATAGTTGGCTGGCTTGTGGACTACAGCTGTTGGCTGGATGGCTAACTGATAGCAGTTGGAGCAGACAGTAAACTGGGCTTTTACTAAACTCTGAGTATGGAGATTTAGTACCCTTGAAAATTCCGCAATGATTAATAAATATCTCTTCAGATCTTTCTCTATGGGAATAGTTTGACATTTTGGAAAATATGCATATTTGCGTTCTTATAAAGAGTTACATGACCGTGTGTTATGTATGGAGATAGATCCAGAAAGAGATTAGCTAAGCATAAAGAGGTACAGAGAGAGTTACGTGCTTTAAATATTTCTTGCCAAACAAAGTTTATCCACTCGCCGAGCACTTCTGTGTAGTGTCTCTGGCGGTTGCTTGGCAACCTCACTGTAAAGACAAGACATGGGGAAGTTGCTGCTCCCATCAATAATTAGTTATTGACTCCCTGTAAAACCACAAATTGTCATTTCTGCTTGTACATAGATTAAATAAAAGATATAGAATGTGATAATCAGCTAGCTTGCATTGGTACGATTTAACTTTTGACAGAAACAGGCAAGTTGTTTCCCTCTGATTCAAGTCTTTATGCTAAGATAAACAGATCGTTACATTTACATTTAGTCATTTAGCAGACACTTTTATCCAAAGCGACTTACATAGTAGGAAGGCAATGGAAGCAATTATAACAACACAAGTTAACAAAATGCATAAGTGCACCAAAAACGACTCTGTTAAAGCCCAGCGCAGTATACAAAGCTAAGGATAGGATTATTATTATTTTTTAATTTTTTAAGAAAAAGAGATAGAAAGGAAGTAGAAGTTAGTGATTGTCAGTGACGGAAGAGATGTGTTTTCAGGCGTTTTTTTTTAAAGGTGGCTACAGAATCTTATGATCTTGTAGGAGCAGGGAGATCATTACACCAATGTGGAACGGATCCAGAGAAGGTGCACAAGAGTGATTTTTTTCCTTTTTGGCATGGTACCACCAGATGTTGTTCATTTGCAGAGCGCAGGGATTTGGCAGGAACCTAGGTCTGTATTCGCAAGTGAAGATATGATGGTGCAGAACCAGTGGTGGTCTTGTAGGCCAAGAGCATCACTTTGAACTTGATGTGGGCATCAACAGGGAACAAGTGTAACCTAATGAAGAGAGGGGTTACGTGCACTCTCTTCTGTTCATTGTGCTGGCGACATGACTTGTGAAGTTTAATTGATCACAGATTACCACCCCCAGATTTCTGGCCGTGCTGGATGGTGTAGTGGTTGATGAGCCTAGTTGAATAGATAGGTTGTGGTGAATCTTTGGGTTGGCCCGGGATCACAAGTAGTTCTGTTTTTTCAAGGTTCAGCTGCAGGTGATGGTTCTTCATCCAAAGTGAAATGTCACTCAGATGCAAGCAGCAACAGTTGAATTGTCAGGTTGAAATGACAAGTGGAGTTGTGTGTCATCCGCATAGCAGTGATAGGAAAAGCCATGCTTCTGAATGAGGTGAGGGATGTCATGTATATGGAAAAGAGTAGTGGTCCAAGCACTGAGCCCTGTGGCACCCCTGTATTGAGATGTTGGGACTCAGACCTCGTCTCTCCAGGATACTCTGATACCCCTTTTCCACCAAAATGAACCAGGTGCTGGTTCAGAGATAGTGCTAGAGCCAGTTCGGAGTTGGTTCAAATGACGAGCCTTCTAACAACCGGCTTGTGTTTCCACTGGCTACAGAGCCAGCACAGAGCCAGGTCTTATGTGACTGTATACATCACATCTTTCCCGGTATCGCTAGCATGGCAGTGCAGCAGCGCCAAACACAAACACCGTCAACTATCGCGGACGTTGCATTGCTATTTATGTTCGCCGTAGTTTGTACAGACAGAGATTACGAGCGAGAGTAATGGTACATACATAACATTTATTTCTAACAATAACGTGTCAACTTTAGCCTCGGCATGTTGCTAGCCTCCTAGCATCAACTCTGCTGATAAACGATCACATTGCAGTTAAATAAAAATATATTAAGCATTGGTATAAGAAGCAGAAGTCAAAACTGTTAGTCTTGTCGGTCACGGTAACCCCGCCCTCAGCCGCAGCAGTAAGCGGTGCATTTTGTGTACAGCGACCTTGAGTATGGGAAAGGCGCTATATAAATAAAACTTATTATTATTATTATTATTATTATTACTTCTAGACCAGCAACGAGTTGGTTCTACTTAAGAACTCCAAGCTCCGAGCTGATGCTTCGGCTGTGGAAACACAAAGAACCGATTTGAAACTAGGCTCTGGCTACGAACTAGCACCAGCTCCGCCTTGGTGGAAAAGGGGTATGAATGACCTACCTGAGAGGTACAATTTGAACCATTGTAACGTGATTCCAGAGACACCCATTGCACTAAGAGAGGACAGGAGGATGTGGTGATTAACTGTGACAAAGGCAGCAGACAGGTCCAGTAAGATGAGTAAAGACGACTTGGATGTTGCTTTTGCCAATCTCAGGACTTCGATGACTGAGAGCAGCGCGGTCTCCGTGGAATGGGTGCTCTTAAAACCAGACTGGTTGCGATCCAGGAGGTTGTTCTGTGAGAAAAGAGGAGAGGTGGTTAAACACAACTCGTTCCAGAGCTTTGGCAATGAAGGGAAGGAGGGAAACCAGTCTGTAGTTTTCTAATAGTGTAGGATTGAGAGTGGCTTTCTTCAGTAGTGGTGTGATGCGGGCTTCTTTGAAATCTGTGGGGAATGACCCAGTGGTGAGAGATAAGTTGATGATGTGGGTCAGAGCAGGGACAACAGACGACCTGGGACCTGCCGCATACTTAAAATGGGACTATGTATCTTTTGAAAGCAAACAAACAAAAAAATCGAAAACACACACATCTCATAAGCAATAAAACACTCCTTTACCCAATTCAGTTCACTCGGGTTTGCTGCAACAACCTTACCTGGTCTGGTATGACCACTAGCAGTGGTTAATGTTAGCAAGTTTTAGTTGCTGTGTAACTGATATTCCTGAATCTGGTCATTGACTCATCTCTACTTGTGGTATTGTTACACTATGTTTTAGTATTTACCATTATCCTGTAATTACGACTTGTGGCCACAGTGGCTGCTATTTAGCAACGTTTATAGGCTCAATTTAACACAAACAATAGAGTGGAACCAATCTTCTCATCTAACTCTGTCTAGGAAAGTGAATATGCATTTTTCTCAAAATGTTGAACAATTCATTAAACTGCAAAATAAGTTTAGTATGTCAGTCAGTCATTTTCTACCGCTTGTTCCCGTTCGGGGTCGCGGGTGACTGGAGCCTATCCCAGTGGCTTCGGGCCTTAGGCGGGGTACACCCTGGACAGTGGCCAACTCGTCGCAGGGCTGACACATAGACAGACAACCATTCACGCACACATTCATCCACTAGGGACAATTTTAGAGTCACCAATTAACCTAATGCATGTCTTTGGACGGTGGGAGGAAACCGGAGGACCCGGAGAAAACCCACGGTATCACGGGGAGGACATGCAGACTCCACCCATGGAGGTCGTGGTCTGGTCCGGGATTCGAACCCACGATCTCCTTATTGGGAGGCAGGGGCGCTAACCGCTCTGCCACCGTGCACCCCAAGTTTAGTATGGCTAATGAAAATTAATTTTTCCGGTAGACCACTGGATTTAAGTGCTCATTCACACACTGTGTCGCGAGCAGTACAGGCTTGCTCAAAGACTTAACACTCCTCAGATGTATCATGGAAAGTTGGTGTTCTTATATAACAAATGAAAACATGTAGAACTTTTCTGATATAATTTTTAAGTCTTTAAAAATTTCTGCCACTTGATGCAAGGGCACTTTATCAGTCTGTCATGGAACCACTGTACCTCTATGAATCGTTCTGCTCCTCTGACTGTCATGTACTGTAATGTGCTTGGGGGATGACTCATTTACGTGTGTCAGACATCCAAAATGCTAGATTAGAGAACCATTTCTTATCTTAAAGAACTAAAAGAGAATGAAAAGCCTTCCAGTAAAATAATTTTCTCCCTGCAGGATACCCATCAAACCCTGTTATTTTTATCTTATATACTGACAGACTAGGAGATTATGTGTAATTATGGAGATAAAAGAAATTAAAGGGCTCCTTTCTTATTGACCTGCCTAATGCTGTGGACTGAAATCTGGTTCCCTGAAAGCCTGTTTGTGAGTGGCGGATGTGCATTGTTACGACATGTAATGGGAGATGCTTTAAATTTGTATCTGTTTTTTTTTCTGGCACTGGCTCAACTCTCTGCAAATGAAATGAGAAACAGGCAAAACACCTCATCTGGAAAGTGAAAAAGAGTGCATGAAAGCTGGGATGGCAGCGATATAAGATTTTTCATGCAGTTTTGGTTAAAATGTTTCCTTTTCTCCAAATCGCCTGTGTAGTAATATTGCATCTCTCTAATTTGATTGGCCATTCGAGCAAATAAGGGCTTAAGAACAAACTAGATGGAAAGGACACTATGACACATCATTATTGGTTTTGTAATTTTCTTGATAGGTATAGTTTAGATTTAATTTTGTCAGCAATACTTCCAGCCCTTATATCTGGAAAAAACTGTAGAACATATAAGTAGAGGCACCCCTCACTTGCAGGGTGAAATCATTTATTATGCATACTTTGCTCCCTGCTGTTCACATAAGACTGTATTTTATCTCACAGGGAGCCCCGATAAAGGCACAATGAAGACGTTTTACATACTGTATATTTTATGTGTCTACAAAAGACATACAAAGCTTGTTCCAGCCTACTGATGAAGGCCAATTTTTTCAAAACAATTGTCAGTAGGATCATCTCATGCTATTGTCAGGGCTGACCCAAATTTTTGTTTGTTGCTATGGTAATCAACGCCAAAGTTCAGTATTTTAATATTCTAACTGGGCTCCTGAGGGAGGAGAACACACTGTTCAACATAAAACAGCAAAGATACTGTACTCTTGTACTTAAGAATGGCCAGTTGATGTGATTGCAATGAATGCAGAAGGAGTGCATGGTAACCCCTGCTGCACCCCCCAGAAGTGCAAAGCATGTTCAAGTTTTTAGCACCCCTTTTTTTTAAATATGGACATTGGCTACATCTCTTCAAACTGTCTCCTCTTACTCCAGTATAAATACAATTGAATACTGTATATTGTGATATATTAAATATCAAATGGCCATTATAAAATTTAAAGGAGCCTGTGGTTATCTGCCTTGTTCTTCTGTTGGGTGTTTTGAAATAACCAGCCTCAAGCATGTTCCAGCAGGCCCATGCAGGGCTCTTTGCCCTCTTGCCTTTATTCAAGATGAGAAGGGAATGATACATGAGACTGCCCAGTGTGACTCCCCAGTCGACACTGTGGAGTCCTTCTGCTTCCTGGGCACCATCATCACTCAGGACCTCAAGTGGGAGCTGAACATCAGTTCCCTCACCAAGAAAGCCCAGCAGAGGATGTACTTCCTGCGGCAGCTGAAGAAGTTCAATCTGCCAAAGACAATGATGTTGCACTTCTACACCGCCATCATCGAGTCCATCCTCACCTCCTCAGAGGGAGGGAGGTCCCAAGGCAGAGTACCATTTCTAGGCATGTCCTCCAGTGTCCACACAACCTTGGGTGTGAAGGTCATTTTTCTGTTTTTTTGGTTTGTAAGTCCACACCTCCACACCTAGGGGTGTGTGGACATGGGAGAACAGTCAAGAAACGGCACTCGGCCGTGAGCATGTGTCGTGGCAGTTTGTGTAGCTTGTCTCTGCTGCTTTGGTGCTATGGGAGCAAAAACATGAGCTGCTGTGGCTGAGTCGCTCTCCTCCAGGGTCAGTCTAGGTTGTAGAACCGATTAGAATCATAGCTAGGCTAGCTTTAGCTTTTAGCAGACACCTGGAACAGTATAGCCTGTCAGGGGCAGAGTAGGGGCGGGTCTACAGATGACTCTTCTTGGAAAATCGCTCTGTTACGCTATTATTATTTACCCTTCATCATGGCTGGTAGGTTGAGCAAATTCACCTGCCAATACACAAAATTACTCAGCGGTGCTATTTTCCAACCCTGGTGAGATCACAGACATTACATCCATTTTTGTATACAGTCTGTGGTAATAATAATTTTGATATAAAATCACATTAGAGTTAAGTGATGCAGAAGTA
Source organism: Coreoperca whiteheadi (assembly GCA_011952105.1). Lineage (NCBI taxonomy): Eukaryota > Metazoa > Chordata > Actinopteri > Centrarchiformes > Sinipercidae > Coreoperca > Coreoperca whiteheadi. Next base: position 6,086,439 of record CM022485.1, read on the forward strand.
ATCACTCAATCTTCCTTGAAACATCCAGATTTTTGTACAGTTTTATGGTCATTTTGTAACCTGAAATAGTAATAGAATAGGTACCCAGTAGGCCTAGTCTATTCTCTCTAAACTTCTCCCAAATGTCCAGATTATTGCTCAGTTGGTCATGCATACTCTGTAATATTCGAATAGGTACCCAGACACAAGTCTGTCACTTACAGAAGATTAGTTTTAATTCAGAGGGGGGTGGCTTTTCTGCCTCCACCCATTAATTCATAACTTTTAGCTGATGTTAAAAGGTTCTGTCCTTGTGTAATGCTAAATAAATGCAGGACCTGACCTTATTGTAAAAAGGTTTACAGGAAATTATAAAACTATTTGCTGCTTAAGGTGTTTTTTTTTCTTCAACTGACATCCATTGCTGCTACGACTAGCTAAGTTCATGGATGTCAGAGATGGGTAGAGTAGCCTACAATTGTATTCCAGTAAGAGTAGTCAGTCAGTCAGTCATTTTCTACCGCTTGTTCCCGTTAGGGGCCGCGGGTGACTGGAGCCTATTCCAGTAACTTCGGGTCTTAGGTGGGGTACACCCTAGTAAGTGGCCAACTCGTCGCAGGGCTGACACATAGACAGACAACCATTCACACTCACATTCATCCACTAGGGGCGATTTGTAGTCATCAATTAACCTAAACATGCATGTCTTTGGACGGTGGGAGGAAGCCGGAGAACCCGGAGAGAACCAGAAGTAAAAAGTATTTATTCAAAAAATTACTCAAGTACTGAGTAACTGTTTGATCATATTTTTTTTTAGAAACAATGTAATCAGACAGAGAAAATGCCATCTTGACTATTCATAATTTGCGATAGTTGGTAGCTAACGTTAATTCATTCATCCATAGAAAATGTATTGTGGTCTGCTTAGCATATGGCTCCATCTAATGAAATGTTTAACACTAAAAGGGTCTATATAAAGGACTCTGTTTTGAAGACTGGAATTCTTTAAACTAACAAGACGAAGACTAACATTCGCCGAACCACAGCAAAACCTAAATTTAGCTAAATCCTACCGCAACATGTTTCCTCAGGTTTGACGTTGAGTTTGTTTATTCCGAAATATCCGGGTTTTTTTGGAGACACAGAAGACACCGCATAATAGAACTGTTGTTTTGCACTCTGTTGAAACAAAACCTGCTTATTATTTGCGGCCAGGGCCATCTTTCATGTATTTTCATTCCCTGAGAGTTTGTGAAACAGAGTTACGTGATAATCGTCGCTACATCTGATTGGTGAAACAGAGTCATGTGGTAGTTGTACTGATGGCATCTCTCTGGCAAAAATAAAGCATAGAATATGTAGAATAAATGTAAAAAAAAAAAAGTCGACTCGAGTGTAGCTGAGTAAGAGTAGCGTTTCTTCTTCTCCACAGATCTACTCAAGTACAAGTAAAAAGTATGGTGCTAGTAAAACTACTCTTAGGAGTACATTTTTTTCAAAAAGTTACTCAATGTCAGTGTAACGGAGTAAATGTAACTCGTTACTATCCACCTCTAAAAAATGTTATCACACTAAGACAACTTGTCAACATAACATTTAATATAAGTGTTTAATAAAGGGTTTGAAATGATTAGCATAACTTTGGTTATTGTGATTTGTTTAGGATTTTCAACATGTAATGCTTGTTTCCACATAGCTAAATAAAAAAACGACACAAACAGAGACATTAATTTAATTATGAGGGTTACTCCATCTTTTTGAGAAGGCCAGTTTATTAATTATTATGTGAACAGTCCTTTATCCTCCACAAAAAAAACACTCTCAAATTCTTCCTCATGAAGTCTCAGGGGAAAAAAAAAATCTAACTTGCATTAGTCATTCTGCCATTGTGAGCTTGTCAACTTTACTGTCAACTTCAACTGCAGCATCAAGCTAGCTTAGTGTGCAGGAATAAAGGCATAAATCATATGACTCTGTCAATCAAGGATTGCTTTTTGAATGGCAAAATTATTTAACTTTTACTCTTCACACACAAGCAGGAACACACACACACACAACCTATTCTAAAAAACACCACATAACCACCTTTTTTGAAAATCTAAAACACAAAGGCACTGTCCTGATGCAAAAAAGATGATTTCCAGCTTTGGCAGTTATCTGTGGGCTAGGAGGAATAAGAGTCTAAAAAGAGGATGGGCAGAGTCTACAGGGATGCAATTTGTAACAGCTGGAACCAGGCTTGAGAGGACTGATTCAGGTGTCTAATAGCTACCACCAGTTTTGTGTTCCTCTCTGTTTCACACAAATATGTGACCCCTCCCTCCCCCGAAGCCCCTTTTATTTAGAAGTTGGAATCAGAGTGAAAAGGAACAAATTGGGGAGGGGGGGTATTGTAGGGGTATTGTAGAGAGACATAAACCCAAGACGAGGACGGCTTTTTACCCAATCATTGCCCAGAGTGAGATTGCCTTTCACCCAACAACCTCCTTCTGTAAAGGTTCCTGCCCCCCACCCCCCCATGCCCACCCCATTTGCTGTCCTTAACCCCTCCTTCCTCTGGGAAATCTATTCAGCTCAGTGGCAGCAGCATGAATACGAGGATGTGCTAGGGTATATCATTTACATGTGTAGGGAGCACCCATCCACAAGAGTCAGGCTAAAGGGCCTTCATGTTTCCTTTTCCACTTGGTTCGGTGTCTGAGTTTTCAGTGCGGCCATCCCATCCTTCTTGCCTCCTTGGAACCTTGCACTGAGAGAAAGGAGGTACTTCAAACTCTGTAATGTTGAAAGGAGATCCTTGGGCACATCTCTTTATCGGAATAATCCATGTGTGTTTAGGGTAGTCAGTAATAAAAGGAGGCTGTGTTTGAATGCCTGCCCCATAAAGCAGTTAGATGGGGACATAAAAGGATGTTTGCACATCACTTACTACTTGGTGCCCAAATGTCAAGGAACAGGTGATGGAAACGGATTACATAAGATAATAATGCTTTTCATGTGTGGTGTGTTTGTTTGTGGAGAATATTTTGCATTTCATGGGTTTTTTCATTAATTATTACAAATACATACATGCATACATACACACATATAAGTTAAAAAGTTTTCATTTAGTGCCAGAAGACAGGTAGCAATGGGGTTTATAGCTGCAGCATCATTTGGTTTGAAAGACATGTATAGTGGAAATGTGTATGGAAAAATACACTATGCTCTCTAATGATCTCACCAAGTGGCAGCATGTATAGGGAGAATAATAATGGACCAAGGCAGCTCCCTTGTGCAACCCCAAAACAGATGTCATTTTTCTCAGACACATGATCTCCAAGACTGATGTAAAACCTTCTCCCCTTGATGTATGTTTTGAAACTCTCGGGGTTACTTGATTGTAACCCTGTTCCATGATAAAGGGGAATGCTATGCTGCATGCTGTGAAAAGGGTGTTTAAAACGTCAATGAAATTGACTCAAGCAAAACTATAGCCTCGGCGGGTGACGTCACTGACGCCAGAGGCTATAAGTAGATGAGCTCCAGCTGCCAGCCTTCAGGTCCCTTTTGTTTGAAGACCGGTCATGTGGCAGCATCAGCACGGCACTGCAATGCAGCATCTCATTCCCCTTTATCAGGGAACAGGGTTATAATCAAGTAACCCCGAGAGTTCCCTTTCAAAAGCTTTACTCAATACTGCATGCAGTATGCATATGGGAACGGAATTTCCATGCCGCCGTGCTGATGGTGTCCGGACCCCCTACGATGTGAAGGTGTGGACAAAGAGCAGGAGGCCTCAGACAGCAGCCTGGGATGCCGATTCAAGGACACAGGAGCTCGAAGTCGAATGAGCATCCAAACTATAAAAACATATGAATGTGTGCGGAGAGGACTAGCCCGCCGCATTACAGACACTCTGTAAGGGGGCACCCCTCGCTAAAGCAGTAGAGGAGATGACCCCCCTGGTGGAATGGGCCCTTAAGCCTCTTGGTGAAGCCTGACCGCCTGCCTCATAGGCAAGAGCAATAGCATCCCTGACCCAGTGTGACATGGTTTGCTTGGTGGCGGCAGAACCTCTGTTACGGCCCCCATGACAAACAAACAGCTGCTCCAACCTACGCCGCTGGCTGGTGTGGTGGATGTAAGCCTGGAGAGCACGCACTGGACACAGTCCATGAAATCTCTCCTGCTCTGGCGTAACAAACGGTGGAGGGCAGAAGGTTTCCAGGTGTGCAGGATTGTGCAGTCAAAAAAGGAACCTTAGGCAGATAGTCAGGATGAGGATGCAAGAAGACTTTTACCCAACCTGGGGCAAAATCTACGCTGGGTGATGCCACCGACAGAGCCTGTATGTCCCTGATTCTCCTCAGAAAAGTTATTGCCATCAGAAAAAACATCTTCAGAGTCAGAACCTTGTCCGATACTGACTCTAGAGGTTCAAATGGGGTCTCAACCAGACCCTCGAGAACTAAAGCTAAGTCCCATGAAGGAATCCTGGTTCTGATGGGAGGCCTCAACCACCTGGCCCTGCGAATAAAGCGGGCCAGTAAAGGATGCCTCCCGAGTTGCGCCCCATCCACCAGGTCGTGGCAAGCCGACAGAGCTGCCACATAAACCGTTAGAGTGGAGGGGCAAGTGCCCATGAGCAACTTGTTCTGCAGAAAATCCATAACTGACACAACCTGGCAGTCAACTGGATCCACCCGACGTGTCGTGCACCATCTGACAAAGACATCCCACTTACTGGCATACAGCTTCCTGGTAGAGGGAGCCCTTGCACTCAGAATAATTTCCTTAACCGCTGGTACCCTTCAGGGGGATGGAATATTGTGCCCTCTGCCTGGGACAGGAAGTCCCTCATCGCCGAAATCGCCCCCGGCGAGCCGTTCAGAAGACATACTATGTCCAAAAACCATACTCTGTTCGGCTAACAAGGGGCTATCAATAATAGGTCGGACCCTTGTTGGCGAACCCTGGCTAGCACCCGGGAAGGCATACAGGTGCATCCGGGGCCATGTATGAGCCATCACATCTAGACCCAGCGGAGCTAGAAGACTGAGAGAGAAGTAGAGGGGACATTGCGCAGTCTTAAAAGAGGCAAAGAGGTCCACTTCTGCTCTGTAGAATTTAGTCCAAATCTGACTGACAATCTCTGGGTGGAGTCGCCACTCGCCCATCCGTAACATTTTGTGAATGTATGGGGTGATAAGGCTAGACCGAATGGAAGAACCCAAAATTGGTAAGCTTCGCCCCCGAAAGTGAACCACAAGAACTTCCTGTGTTGAGGCAATATTTTTATATGGAAATATGCATCCTGTTGATCAATTGTGGCGATCCAATCACGATTTTGGATTTGCAACATGACCATCTTCACTGTCAACATCTTGAACTTGAGAGCTTTGACCGAACAGTTCAAGCCTTGAAGATCTAAGATAGGGCGCAGCCCCCCATCCTTCTTGGGAACCAGGAAGTATCATATTAATACTCACATTCCTCGAGGCACCGGGCGAGGAGGTGGAGTTGCAGCCATCTTCGACTCAAGCCTATTAATCAACCCTAAACCTAAACTAAATTATAACTCATTTGAAAGCCTTGTTCTAAGTCTTTCACATCCAACCTGGAAAACACGACAGCCAATCCTATTTGTTATAGTGTACCGCGCTCCTGGTCCCTTTTCAGAGTTTTTATCTGAATTATCAGAATTTCTATCAGGTTTAGTCCTTAAAACAGATAAAGCAATTATTGTAGGTGATTTTAATATTCATGTGGGCGTTGAAAATGATAGCCTTAGTACTGCGTTTATCTCATTATTAGACTCGATTGGCTTCTGTCAGTGTGTACATAAACCCACTCACTATTTTGGCCACACCCTCGACCTTGTTCTGGTATACGGCATTGAAATTGAACATCTAACAGTCTTTCCACAGAATCCTTCACTATCAGACCATTATTTAATAACTTTTGAACTCCTATTACTGGAGTACACACCAGCAGTCAAATACTACTACAGTAGATGTCTATCTGATAGTGCTGTAGCTAAATTTAAGGAAGAAATTAAATCTGAATTTCACTCAATGCTATGTCTTAACATAACAGAGGACTCTTATGCAAATTTCAGTCCGTCCCAAATTGATCATCTTGTTGATAGTGCTGCAGGTTCACTGCGAACGACACTTGATTCTGTTGCTCCTCTTAAAAAGAAGATAATAAATCAAAAAAGGCTAGCTCCATGGTATAACGCTGAAACCCGCAAATTAAAGCAAACATCACGAAAACTTGAAAGAAAATGGCGTTCCAACTATCTAGGAGAATCTTGTTTAGCATGGCAAGATAGTCTTAAAATATATAAGAAGGCCCTCCATAATGCCAGAGCAGCCTACTACTCATCACTAATAGAGGAAAATAAGAACAACCCCAGGTTTCTTTTCAGCACTGTAGCCAGGCTGACAGAGAGCCACAGCTCCATTGAGCCATGTATTCCTGTAGCCCTCAGCAGTAACGACTTCATGAGCTTCTTTAATGATAAAATTTTGACTATTAGAGAAAATTAATTACGTCCTGCCCTCAGCTGGTGCCAACCGATCTGCAAGCATAGAGGCGTTGGAGGGAGCTGTGAAACCTGATGTATACTTGGACTGCTTCTCTCCTGTCGACTTTATTCAACTAACGTCGACAATTTCTTCATCTAAGCCATCGACCTGTCTCTTAGACCCAATTCCAACTAGGCTGCTTAAAGATGTTCTACCATTAGTTAGTTCATCTTTTGTAGATATGATCAATTTGTCTTTACTGACAGGTTATGTACCACAGTCTTTTAAAGTAGCTGTTATTAAACCTCACCTTAAAAAGCCCACGCTGGATCCAGGGGTTTTAGCCAACTATAGACCTATATCTAACCTTCCCTTTATCTCTAAGATCCTTGAAAAAACTGTTGCTAATCAGTTATGTGACTTTCTAAATAACAATAGTATATTTGAGGATTTCCAGTCAGGTTTCAGAGTGCATCATAGCACAGAAACAGCACTGGTGAAAATTACAAATGACCTCTTAATTGCATCGGACAATGGACTTGTCTCTGTACTTGTCTTGCTAGATCTTAGTGCTGCATTCAATACCATTGACCATCAAATTCTATTACAGAGACTGGAACATTTAATTGGAATTAAAGCAACCGCGTTAAGCTGGTTTAAATCCTATCTATCAGACCGATCTCAGTTTGTTTATGTTAACGATGAATCATCGAAGCACACCAAAGTTAGTCACGGAGTTCCGCAAGGTTCTGTGCTTGGACCACTTCTATTTACTTTATATATGCTTCCTTTGGGCAATATTATTAGAAAGCACTCCATAAAGTTTCATTGTTACGCAGATGATACCCAGTTATATTTATCGATTTAGCCGGATGAAACTGATCAGTTAGTTAACCTTCAATCATGCATTAAGGACATAAAAACCTGGATGACCAGAAATTTTCTGATGTTAAACTCGGACAAAACTGAAGTTATTGTACTTGGCCCCGAACGCCTCCGAGACTCACTGTCGGCAGACCTAATTGCTCTAGAGGGCATTGCCCTGGCCTCCAGCACCTCTGTGAGGAACCTAGGAGTTATCTTTGATCAGGATCTATCCTTCGACTCCCACATGAAGCAAACCTCACGGACAGCCTTTTTTCACCTACGTAACATTGCCAAAATCAGGCACTTCCTGTCTCGAAGTGATGCAGAAAAATTAATCCATGCATTTGTTACTTCAAGGCTGGATTACTGCAATTCCATATTATCAGGCAGCCCGAAAAAGTCACTTAAAATTCTCCAGTTGATTCAGAACGCTGCAGCACGTGTACTGACAGGAACTAGGAAAAGAGATCATATTTCTCCAATATTATCTTCTCTGCACTGGCTCCCTGTGAAATCCAGAATAGAATTTAAAATCCTTCTCCTCACCTATAAAGCTCTTAATGGTCAGGCACCGTCGTATCTTACAGAGCTCATAGTACCTTATCACCCCACTAGAACACTGCGCTCTCAGAACGCAGGGTTTCTTGTGGTTCCTAGAGTCTCCAAAAGTAGAATGGGAGCCAGAGCCTTTAGCTATCAAGCTCCTCTCCTGTGGAATCAGATCCCAGTTCGGGTTCGGGAGGCAGACACCATCTCCACATTTAAGAGTAGGCTAAAGACTTTTCTCTTTGATAAAGCTTATAGTTAGGGCTGGCTCAGGAGAGTCCTGAACCATCCCTTAGTTATGCTGCTATAGGCCTAGACTGTCGGGGGACTTCCCATGATGCACCTCTCTCTCTTCACCTCTGTCCTACTCTCCATCCATATGCATTCGCATCCCATAAATGCATGTCACTAACTTGACTTCTTCCCTCTCCCGGAGTTTTGTGCTTTGTCGTCCGTCTATTCTTTCTTAGTGTCACTTTCAGCAGGTATTTCAGTGTCCGGAGATGTATCTGGATCGGTGACTATGGCGACCTGCTGGGGCAGTGCTGCTGTGTCTATGGTGCAGGGGATGAGTGGCTCGGGTCCTGCTCGTTGGGCTCCACCTGGAGCTGCTCGGCTGTCCGTCTGGACCCATCATCTTCCCTTATGTTTTACCACCTAAACATTTCTAACATAATAATATATATATATATATACAACAATTTTGCCATCATGGCTATATATGTTATAGTTTTGATGCTATAAATCTATTCTGTACTTACGACATCTATTGCATGTCTGTCCGTCCTGGGAGAGGGATCCCTCCTCTGTTGCTCTTCCTGAGGTTTCTATCGTTTTTTTTCCCCTGTTAAAAGGGTTTTTTTTGGGTAGTTTTTCCTTAATCGAATCGAGGGTCTAAGGACAGAGGGTGTCGTATGTTACAGATTGTGAAGCCCTTTGAGGCAAATGTGATTTGTGATACTGGGCTATATAAATAAAATTGAATTGAATTGAATTGAATCTGCTGTAATAGCCCGACTCTCTGTCTGGGAGGGGAACACGTTCTATGGCCCCTTTACCCAGAAGAGTGTGCAGCTCTTGTGACAGTACTTGCGCCACCTCCGGTCTCATGGAAGTAAAGACCACGCTATTTTAAAACCGGAGGACGGTGAAGAAACTGGATCCTGTATCCTAGTCGTACCGTGTTAAGCACCCATGCGGAGATGTCTGGCAGAAGTGACCACGCTCTGCTTCTGCACCTCCCTAGGTCTCGACGGAACCCGGAGAAGGCTGGGCCACCCCCGGAGTGTGGCGAGGGAGAAATTGGGAAAAAGCTTCCTCCTGCTTCTTGGCCTCTCTGAATTAAGCTACCACGGAGTCAACCGCTTCGCCAAACAGACCCTTGGTGGAGAACGGGGAGTCCAACAGAAATGCCCTCTCTATGTCCTTAATCCCCAAAAGGTTAAGCCACAGGTGCCTCTATGTGCTCACCAAAGCTGACATCAAACAGCCGATGGCACAGGCCGTTTGCTTGGTGGCACGGAGAGACAGGTATGTTGCATGGCAAAGCTCAGCAAAGGCTTCGCTGTCAACAGTTCCTCCCTCACTCAGGTCCTTGAGGAGGTCGGCCTGGTACGCTCGTATTATTGCCATGGTGTGCAAGGCAGCACCCGCCTTCACTGCCGCCTGATAGGCCTTCCCCACCTAAGCCGATGAAGTCCTACATGGCTTAGAGGGGAGGACAGGTTTCCTCCATGAAGATGCCGACCCAGGTGAGAGATGGCTAGCGAGCGAGCATCTCTACGACCTGCGGCATCTCCATAATACCCACGTGCCGATGCCCCTATGATAGTTGAAAATGTTGACGTCGATGGGACAAACACCCGTGGGGTATAAGGGTGACTCCATGATTTTGATAACTCCCCATGGAGGTTCTCGAAGGAAGGGAGAGACTGCGGACGTGCTTTCTCCCCGCTTCCAGAAACCTATCCGCCAGCTTGCTACGTTTGGGGGCTTCCTCCTCACGGGGCCAGTCTAGATGTAACCTGGCCACCGCCCGCGTCACCACCTCTAACAGCTCCTCGATGGACTTATTGCCATGCGGGAGCTGTTGGGGCGGCCGCTCAAGGTCCGCAGACCCGAGGGGAGACACTTCCTCATCACCCCCCACGCGAGCCAAAGAAGCGCCGCAGCATGCTTCAGAATCATGTGGGGAGACACACGGATCTGGCGACTGAGCAGGCAAAAAGGACTGGCCCATCCCCTGCTCGTCAGCCAGATCCATCTCAGAGCCCCATGACCTAAGCGCAGGTGTGGACCAAAAGTAGCTCAGGCGAGCCCGCAGTGTCCTAAGAGAGAAGGACTTGCAATGCCGGCAATCGCCAGAGTCAAAAGCCACAGCCACGTGCTCTTCCCCCAAACAAACCACACAGTAATCATGCGTGTCCATGTCTGCCAGAAGGCGAGAACATGGGGGCACGCAATGCTTCTGTTCTTCACTCATAGCTAACTTCTCTCTCACACACCATACAGTAATGGTCTGAAAACACAAAGGGACCCGAAGGCTGGCAGCTGGAGCTCATCTACTTATAGCCTCGGGCTTCAGGTGCGTTGGTGACGTCACCCGCCGCGTTTTGCTTCGCTTGAGTCAATTTCATTGATGTTTTAAACACACTTTTCACAGCCGGTCACGCAAAGACGTTCCCATATGCATACTGCATGAAGCATTGAGTGAATTTTTGAAAGGGAACAGTTTAACACACAGTCAGAAAGACCAACCAACTTTTCAAGACGATCAATTGAGATGTCTTGGTCAATCATATCAAACGCGTCACTTAGGTCTAAGAGGACAAGAATTGAGGCATTATTTTAATCAGAGTTTAGTCTGAGGTCGCTGATTATTTTAGTAAGAGCAGTTTCAGTGATGTGGTATGTTCTAAAGCCTGATTGAAATTCCTCCAGGATATTATTTCCTTAAAGAAAGGAGTTTATTTGCATTGAAACTACTTTTTCAAGTATCTTACTAATGAATATATGGTTGGCCTATAGCTGCTCAGTGCATTACCATCTAGGTTGGGTTAGCATTGGTAAAGATTTTAGAACAGCTGTTTTGAAGGAATCTGGGATGATGCCTGTTTGAAGAGATATATTTAATATCTTCAGGACATGATTCGAAACACTATCCAACATCCGCTTAAAAAATGTTAGGTACAGGGTCAACACATGAGGTGAAGGATTTACACTCAGTGAAAACCTTGCATAGCTCAGTTAATGTAATGCAGATGAATGCTCCCATACACGTACAGACACATCCCTTTTGTCCTGTAGTTAGTGTTTTTAGAGTTAGTCTTCATATTCTTTGTTTGTGCTGTTTGATGATACATTATGGTGTTTTACTTGATATGATAAGGATGATGAGCTAGTATTTACTGTACGTGACCGCCCTGCATTGGACTTCTCATGGCTATGAAACATCTTCATTCTGATTTTCTGAAGTTCTCTTTTACTGAATATTGAGTGCTCACCCAGAGTTGATAACCTTGGAAATAAGGTTTTCTTACTGTACCTCTTCTCATTGTCTGTTGTTATATTTCCGTTTGCTGCTATGGCAACATTGCTGAACCAAATCAATAGATCTACAAAAGTCTGTTACATTCAGGTAAAATGATTTTTTTTTTTTTACTTTGAACACAGAGAAACTTGATTAAGTTATCACATGAATTCTATATCAAGTAGATATAGGCTAAAATAATTAGTTTCTATTTAAACAAGTAATAGCTTACACAAAAAAACTTAAAAATGTGTCACTACTGACATTACTTCTGCAATTTTTTTTTTATCTTTCCAATTTTGGTATCTGAATTAACACCTGCAATATAATGCCATATTATCTGGCTCACCTGTACTCTGTTTATTGCTAATTGTTTATTGTAAATGTTAGTATGCTAACATACTAAACTAAGAAGGTAAAGACAGTGGCCATTACTTGCTAAACATCAACATATTGACAACTTCATCATGAGAATGTTAGCAATGTTGAGCATTAGCATTTTGCTCAAACTACTGCTGTGTCTAATGCTGCATTCACGCAATGTTGGCAAAATGGGAAAAACTGGAAAATCTCCTCTTATTCTGGGTTAAAAGGGTTCACGCATTATTCCAAGGTGGTTAGACCTAGTGCTAACCTTACAGTCACACCAGATAAATAGCTTAAATTAACTACTTTTGTTGTGTTACAGTGTGTTTTTCTTTAATATTGTTTAGTGCATGTGGTTGTGTGTGTGTATAACTGCCAGGAGTGGTGCATTTGCAGCCATTTCCCAACTGTTTCTGGAGCTCTTTTCTCTTAGTGGGAAATACTGTATGTTAATCTATTAATGTTTTTAGGTTGATTAATATGGGAATATAGTAGAAGGAAAGCAGCAGGTTTCTGTCTTGCGATAAACACATGTAGTTTGCTGTTTTTTTACAAGAGCAAGTCCTCTAAGACTATGCTTGGCATTTTGTTTTTGCAGGCAGTATATAGTACTGTAGTACATGTTCCACTCCAAATATGGTTGAAATGCAACATCTGTCAGTCATTGTTTGCCCTTAATGAACACATTCTTATCTGGATCTTTGTGGTTGAACTGTAAAAATATAAATGCAGAGTGCTAATTAACATATTAATGATGAACATCTATTAGATTTTTTTTTCTTCCTCCTGGCAGAGTTACACTTGATCTTCAGCAAGAGTCTGCTTGCTTTGATGGGTAAAAATCCTGCCTCAGCTTTTTCTAGGCAACTTTGGAATCTCTCCACTGCAGTCCTGAAGCTTTATCAACACCTACATGCACACACACACACTGTGTCACTTTAATTTTTTCACCTGCTCTCAGTTCCTGCTACTTTGTGCATCCTACCCTATACCTTCAGGGCTGGTTTACATCAGCATTCACAACTTGCAAAAAAAATTCTACTACATCTGGTCTGCAACTTTGTGAAACTACTAAATTTACGTCGAAGCAACAAAATCATGGCATTATGTCTAACAATCACATAAAAGAGAAAAGGCACTTATTATGTTGATGGTTGGTTATTTTCAACTTCTTTAATTTAGTCTTTATCTGTAAATAACACATAGTCATGGCAGTGACAGTTTTTTGCTTTCTGTAGCTGCTATTGTATTGTTCCTGAAATGCCAAACGCAAAAATCCATGAATGGCAAGGCTTTGGAGATGGATATATAGGTGAATACACAAACATGCTGAAAACTGAAGATGGAGTATCTTTTATTAATTCCTACTAGGAGAGCTTGTGTCACCTTTAATATGCAGGATAGACACTAACTTTCAAAACATTATCTCACCAAGAGAGCAATAACTCTGCCCTATTCAACAACAGATGAGATCAATACTTAATTCTGTATCTGCATGTTCATTTTTTCAGAGAGCAGCACAGGATGAAAGTGGGAGACCTTTGTTTTTCTTTCCATCATGTATTTTCAATTTTCAGTACTGATCCAGTGAAGATGATATCTGAAAACAGATAGAAAACAGATCTTACTGTTTTGTTTGAGATCCTGTTTTTGGTTGACCTTCTGCTGGCTTTCCTGCATTCCTGTCCCTGTCCTACCTTTTCGTCTTCTATAATATCTTCCAGCTCATCATTCACCCTCACATTGCTCTGCCTCTCAGCAGCTGCAGCAGCATCCTGGTGAAATGATCATGATTAAAATAGAAACACTTAAATTCAATTGTATTTATATAGCACCAATTCAAAACAGAAGATATCTCATTGCACTTTTCATTTGGAGCAGGTTTGGACCGTACTCTTTAAGAAGTGGCATGTAATCATAGAAAACGACAGAAGTAGAGAGGAGTGAGAAGCTCAGTGCATCATGGGAAGTCTCTCGGCACATAGCAACATAACTAAGGGATAATTCAGGGCTCACCTGAGCCTGCCCTAACTATAAACTTTTTCATTCGACTTTTGGAGACTCTAAGAACCGAAAGTAATCCTACATCCGGGGAGCGCAGTGTTCTAGTGGGGTAATAAGGAACTATGAGCTCTTTAAGATGGTGCCTGACCATTAAGGGCTTTGTAGGTGAGAAGAAGTATTTTAAAATTCTATTCTGGATTTTACAGGGAGCCAGTGCAGAGAAGCTAATATTGGAGAAATATGATCTCTCTTTCTAGTTCTTGTTAGTAGTAAGTGCCACCTTATTCTGGATCAACTGAAGAGTCTTATTCGGGCAGAATTACAATAATCTAGCCTAGAAATAATAAATGCATGGACAACTTTTCTGCATCATTTTGAAACAGGATGTGCCTGATATTTCCAATGTTACATAGGTGAAAAAAGGCAGTCCTTCAAGTGTGTTTTATGTCGGTGTTAGAGGTTCAGTATGTAGGACAGCAGTGGAATTGCAGTTATCTTTGATCAGGATAGGTTGTTTAAAGGTCCAGTATCTAACATTTAGGAGGAGCTATTGGCAGAAATGGAAATTAATATTTATGAGTATGTTTTCATTAGTGTATAGTTGCCTGAAAATAAGAATCGTTGTGGTTTCATTACCTTAGAATGAGTCGTTTTTATCTACAGAGGGAGCGGGTCCCCTTCCACAGAGGCCGCAATGTCGCACCACCATGTTTCTACAGTAGCCCAGAATGGACAAACCAAACACTGGCTCTAGATTGGGCCTGTTGCGTTCGCAGCCACCATAGTTTCTCCTACGCACTTGTAATGGGAGGGTTAGGAGAAATATATTCAAATGGTTGTAAACTCTGAGTTTCCTTACTGGGATACTGGAGGCCAGGGCAATACCATCTAAAGTAACTATAGACTTAAAGTTACGGAGGCGTTTAGGGCCAAGTACAATAACTTCAATTTCGTCTGAGTTTAACATTAGAAAATGGCAGGTCATACAGGTTTTTATGTCCTTAAGGCATGCTTGAAGTTTAGCTAACTTTCATCTGGCTTGGTCAATAGATATAATTGGGTATCATCTCCATAACAATAAACCTTTGTGGGGTTTTTCCTAATAATATTGCCTAAAGGAAGCATATAAGGTGAATAGAATTGGTCCATGCACAGAAACTTGCAAAACTTCGTGACTAACTTGTGCATGGATGATTCATTGTAAACATGTACAAACTGAGATCGATCTGATAAATAAGAGTCAACCCAGCTTAGTGTGGTTCCTTTAATGCCAATTAAATGTTCCAGTCTCTGTAATATGATGTGATGGTCAATTGTGTTGAATGCAGCACAAAGATCTAATAAGTACAGAGACATGTCTCTTGTCTGATCAATTCAGAAGGTCATTTGTAATGTTCCCCAGTGCTGTCTCTGCTATGATGCATTCAAATTCCTGACACAAATAAACAAATTGTTATGCAGAAAGTCACAAAATTGACTGGCGACTGCTTTCTCAAGGAACTTAGAGAGAAAGGGAAGGTTAGATATAGATATATATATAAAACCCATTGATCCAAAGTGGGCTATTTAAGAACAGGTTTGATTACAGCTACTTTAAAAGAGTGTGGTACATAGCCTGTTAATATCTAGTAAATAAGTGCTAAGTAAGGGTACATCTTCTTTAGGCAGCCTAGTTGGGTTGGGGTCCAAGAGACAGGTTAATGGCTTAAATGAAGAAATCAGTGAAGTTATTTGGTGAATATGATGTGAGAAAAGCAGTCTAAATATCTATCAGCTTCTACAGCTGTTTATAGTGCTTGAAGATAAATCAGTACTGGTTGAGGGAAGAAGGTGATGAATTTTGTCTCTAATAATTAGAATGATATCATTAAAGGAGCTTATGTAGTCGTTACCACTGAGGGCTATTGGAATACATGGCACAATAGAGTTATGACTCTCTGTCAGTCTGGCGACAGTACTGAAAATAAACCTGGGCTTGTTCTTGTGATTGTGAAAAAGTGATTGATAACTTGTTCAGGTGGGTATTGATGAAATTATTTTTTGATTGACAGAGGATTGTAAGTCTCTGATTGGCCAAATAAAAAATGATTTACAGTTACCCCTCCCAGTCTTCTGTCTGCAGATACCCTACTCCCAAGCACCGCCTTGTCGCTCAGCTATACCTAATGTCACCTGTTTGTTTCTCTGATTGGTTGTAGGTCTGTCCCATTGTGCCCCCTCCCAATGCTGCCCATTTGATTATTTTGTTGTAGACGCATTTTTTTAATTTTAAGGGTAGAGGCACTTCAGCCAAAACTTTGGGGTTTAGTTGCTCTAAAGGTAAAAGTAGGAATATCGCAGTGTAAAAAGACTCTGTTACAAAAAAATATATTTAAAAGGTAAATGTACTTATTATGCAGAATGTCCCATTTCAGAATAATATATATCATATCATTGGATTATAAATAGTAATGGTAAAGATGGGGCTAAATTTATGTATTTCTACTGCTGGGTACTTTAATCCATAATAATATATCATCATTTATCAGTTGATTTATATTTTGTATTAATAATCTGAATCTACAAAGTAAATGTAGTGGAGTAAAAAGTACAATATTTGCCTCCCATATGTAGTGGAGTACAAATTAGCATAACATGGAAATATTCAAGTAAAGTGCAAGTACGTTTAAATTGTGCAAGAAATAATGGTATTGATTGGCCTAAAGCTAGAGCTACATTTTATTATTAGATCTTTGATAAGAAATTACATGTTCACTGTTGTCTTATTGATGTCACTGAAGATGGGATTAACACCCCTCAGCATGATACACACAGCTGATATTGTGGTTTACTGAAAACTTCATGCTCCCCTATTTGATGCAAAACATCATGGAAACTAAAGAGAAATACTAACACTCACTTTAATTTGACATTCTTAGTCTTTTTAAAATTACTTTTAGCATGACTTGAAGTTGAGTACGTATACACATTTAGCACAATAACACTTAGATGACTTTATTTTCTAAACATACAGTTGAAAACCACATTCTCCTGCTATTTTGAGTGAGATGTGACCTCAAGTATCTGGCTCGTAGTCCTGTGAGTGAGAGGAGTGTGTGGGAGTTGTTTCCACTCCCTGTGGGAGAAAATCCTTAAATATGGTGCCAACTCCTCACAGATGCCCTCTCTCCCTCCTACTCTTCATCATGACTACCATCTCAGGCATCTCTGAGAGCTGTAGTGTCAGATATGGACTTAGGGGTCACTTAAGCCTTCAGGGCATCTCCGTCGAAGGAATACAGAGAGCCTTGGAAAATCAGCTGGCCACACAATTCCTACTGGGCAAACCTGTTGATATAGATCTTCACTTGAGAATAAGGTCCTCTCTCCATTTTCTGACTTTTGGTGATAAGGAATAGGATATAAATATTTTGTTTCTCTCCATTTTTCTGTGGAATAGTTCTGTGGTCACCTGCTTTAACAAGTTAATTTGACAGCTGCTACTGTACAGCACAGTATGTACTGTTCACATGTGAACACTTTTACTCATTAAATTGCCATGTCCTGGGTGACGCGATTGTAATGAGATTAGATTAGATGAGCAGAAATATCTATAAATAAATGTGTGCTGGGGAAGGCTCCAGCTATCCATGATCCTGAAATGGATAAGTATGGGGCTACTTTTAGGTCTATATTATTTAATCAAACAGAATACGTTTGTGAGCAAAACTATCGACACTGCAATTACAAAATATGTTATTGCACATAAAATTTATTTGTGATTAAGAATGTATTAATGCGAATAAAATATTCCGTTTTAGTAACAGCAAGAATGTTATGTTTGAACTGGTGCATGAAGATTTCTTTTGTTTAACGATCTGTGATATTGTAATGGGTCAAAAAATTCATATTATTTTTTCACCCTGTAGCTGGCTACCTATTATGATTTTTTATGATCCACATGTTTTTCTCATTCCTCCCATCTCTTTCAACTGTTAGGTCCTCCTCGGTGTCAGTAATGAAATCACACCAGTTCAATCCAGTTACTGCCAATTCTACCTGCCAGCAGAATTCATGATTTCTATTCAGTTTTGCCTGGCCATTCACACATTTGACATAACCCTGCCTCAGAAATGTTACAAATGTCTGGGCATTTAACTTCTGCAAGCTGTGACGGCCTGCATGGCCTTATTTGGAAGCCTTGTCTGTGGTTTCTCTTGTTCCTGTGTTTCAGGAAGTGATGGGCGGGGTTAATCAGGCCCCACCTGGAGCAGGCCTTTCAGAGGGCCTGAGATGATAGCTTGGGGGGAGTCTGCTCTTTTGCCCTGCTTACCAGCTGACCTTCGTTCATGGGGTTTATCTACATGCGCATACATCATATGCACCCAACACTGCACTCAGACTGATTTACACCTTCACATTTATTCCTGGTTTAATAAATGTTATTGAACTCTTATTTTCTGTGTGGTCTCCCCTCCTTGTTGCTTACTCATTGAGCCTGAGTTCGTAACAAAGCCCAAAACTAGGGGCTGCATTAGGGACATAAACTTTTTCATCTGGACTGACACCAAGGTGGGGAGCATCAGGATGCATGACAAAGCATTTGCATTGAACCTTTTTTTTTTGAGATTTTTTTTCAGGCTTTCTTGCATTTTTTGGATAGGAATAGCTGGAGAAAGATAGGAAAGGAGGATAGAGAGAGGGGATGACATGCAGCAAAGGGCCCCGGGCTGGAATCAAACCCGGGCCGTTGCTGTAAGGAAACAGCCTTTAGTACATGGTGAACACGTTCTACCAAGGTGCCCCACATTGAACACTTTTGAGTATTGTTCCAGCACCTGAGTTTCATGCTCAATGCCACTTTTTATTGCACTTGTTTGTCAAACACCCTTAAGTATTCGTGCTGGACAGTCATTGACATAATGCCTTCCCTAGCACCTTACCCTAACGTTAACAATCACAACTTAATGCCTAACCCTAACCTAATTGTAACTTGTACCCTAAAACCAAGTCTTAACCCTCTAAAACCAGTCTCTAGGTGTGGCGACTTCAATTTTTGTCCCCACAGTGACACAAGTCCCCATTGGGCTCCTTGTGCATTCAGGTAACAGTCCCCACCGGGATATAAGAACAAGGAATACACACACACACACACACACACACACATACACATCAAAACAGCTTTGCTTGCTTGATTTAACACACCTATTTAAAAGTGAATTGAGTTGTGGACTATTTTGTTTTAACGTGATGTATATTTTATTGCTACTTGCTATTTGCTATATTGTTTTGTATCGTTTGACAGCGCTATTTTATATTTATAAATATTATGTACCAGCCATGACTTTGACTGGTACCCCTTTTCATTTTAACTCGTTACACAAGTCAAACCCTCTACAAAAATGTTGTAGAATAATTAATTCTTTCCAAATACAGCTATTCTCGTGAAAATTCTTTTTTTTTTTCATATCGCAATATATATTGCAGAAAAAGTAAAATCGCAATGTCAGGTTTTTTCAGGATTGTGCAGCCCTATAATAAACTGAAGGAGATAGTTTGGAGAAAACATTGTGGTGTCTGGATGTTAGACAGATTGGTGTGTGATTTAGAGCTAGAGAAACTGAATTTTGCAAGATGTCACTTGTAACAGGGACCCTAACAGTCTATTTAAGGTGGAAGTGTACATTGTTTTGATTGTGTATCTGGATCAACTCATGGTGGCATGGACTGTCTCACATCGTCTGACAGGCATTTTGCAGATCAACCATTGCTTAGTTAATGTTTTCAAAGA
Organism: Coreoperca whiteheadi; assembly: GCA_011952105.1. Lineage (NCBI taxonomy): Eukaryota > Metazoa > Chordata > Actinopteri > Centrarchiformes > Sinipercidae > Coreoperca > Coreoperca whiteheadi. The sequence continues at coordinate 6,106,012 of CM022485.1, forward strand.
GCAGATTTGGATGAAGTCGAAGGATTTCTGACTGTTGTTGGGTGAGGTACGTGGTGGTTGGAGCAGAGACTCCTGTTTTTCCTGTTTTTATTTTGTAAAGGTCCTCCTACCCTCATGTGTTCTAGTTTTGCGTCATACCCATGATTGCCTAGATTGTTTCACCTGTGTCTCCCCTACCTGAGGGTATGTAAGTTGTGGGTTTTGTTTGTTCCTTGTCAGTTTGTTAACTCGTTGCTGTGTTACATTACATTTAGTCATTTAGCAAACGCTTTTATCCAAAGCGACTTACATATGAGAACAGGCGCATCTTCGGGAGCATTTTGGGGTTCAGTATCTTGCTCAAGGATGCTTCGACGCATACTGACCTTCCGATTGGCAGGCGACCGCTCTGCCACCAAGCCACAGCTTAGACAGTGTTGGTTCTGTCTAACTGTTCAGTCAGCTTTATGCCTACCTCTTACCTATTTTGTTTCCAAAAGTAGGAATCAGTGATCATGAGCAAAGCCAGTAAAGCCTAGCCTATTATCCCAACAACAATAGGCTGTATTTCCAGAAATCAGACAAAAAGCTGTGGTTGACTTTCTACAAACAAGAGCTGTAAAAATGAAGTCACACTCAATACTGGACAGTTTGGCTGCTGTCGTTCTGTATCATCACTACTACATAGAACCGTGAGAGAGAATCAAATTCCAGTGATTGTCAGCAAATCATACTGCACTGCACTGCACTGCACCCTCCGGGGTTATTCATCTGTTATTTTATTTATCATCTTAAGAGCTCAGGATAAATTGATTATGAGCATTAATAGTCAAGCCTGCAACTGGACCTCATATCAGGAGAAATAAAGAAAAGGTATAAGCAGGACAATTACAAAGCATCTTTTAACATAATATCACAGGGATGATTATTTTACGTCTGCTGTATAATTCACTCAACTCTAAATCATTTTTGGTGAGATACAGATAAATTATTAGCTAACGACAACTCCCTTAATCACCATACTAGACACCACTTCAACTATTTCCCCAACTTCCGAACTTGAAACCCCAAAGTGCTTCTCAGGAGATGTCACTTCTGTACTTCAAGTTGGGTTTTGACATTGTTGTTGAAGAAAGCAGTTTAGCTATGTTTATCGTTTCTGGTTGTCAGTCAAATACTGTTGCAAAAGGTTAATTGGACGCGACAGCTCGTTTTCAGAGCAGTGTATTCGGAATGAGCTAAGATGCTTTGACTGTGACCTTGTCAGCAGCAGCAGTGAGTGAGGTTTGATGGACTGCGGTGACATGCGAGGCCCTCAGGATTCTCACAGCTCAAGTCAAGTCGCTACTTATTCAGAAATGGTGTGCATGCCCTTGTTTTGCACACAGCCCAATGTGCCTCGTGGATGTTATTTGGCTTGAGTGTGTGTGTGTGTGTGTGTGTGTGTGTGTGTGTGTGTGTGTGTGAGCGAGCCTTTGTGTTTCTGTATGAGCGTCTAGCCTGCAGAGGAGGCTGATCAGGCCTTGAGAATATCCTCTGTGACAGCACATCAGGACTAGCCTCTCTCTCGTCTGACATCCCCCTCTCATTACTGCACTGCAACTCTTTGACTGTTCATTCATTGTGTTTTGTCCAAGTCCCTGTCTTGAAGGGAATGATGTGACAACCCATGAGTTCTGCAAATTTAGAGGCTTACCGAAGAGAGAGATGGAGGAATTCACTGTATGGACAAAAAGAATGGAAACACAAACAGAGTAAAAGGTTCAAATGACTTTATGCTAGTTTGTATTTCATTCTGTCATGGCTCTGGTTGGAGGGGAAAAAAATGATTACAAAAGATCACTTTCATCCTATGATGAAATTATTGCCTGAAGGTAGCAATGATTTCCAGGATGCTAATTGTCCAAGAAGTACAGGCTGAGTTGTCAATAATAATTGAGCTGCACTTTATTATAAATTCATAACGTCAAAGTGTTCATTTATTATGTTCTGTGCAACTGTGTAAATCTGTGCAAAAACCTCCCCAAATGAAAATGAAGCAAATGATTACAGGCTTGAAATCATGATGAGCTAGAGCAGCGGTTCTCAAACTTTTTCTGTCATGCCCCCCTTCAGAAACCGAAAAATGTTCAAGCCCCCTCCACCACACGAAAACGGATTGAATTCTGATCAATCATTAACATTATTGGGGGAGCACAACAAAAAAAAAAATGGAGCCAAGTTGAATTCATTTAAATGAAAGATATGATTCGGATCAGCAAAATAGCATCAGCAAACTCTTGTTTGTTTTTATTTAGCCCCACCCCTACCCCCCGCCCCGATTTTAGGCTTCAGATGGTGTTGTTAGATAAATACATATAAATACAAATCCAGGACATAATACCATATAACATTACCATGTCACAATGTGTCTTGTCATTTCTGTGGCCAACAGGGGGGAAATTGAATTGCTGCTTGGAGTATGTTCAATGGCAATGTTATCATCACATCAATGGTATACTCTTGTATTGCACAGTAGTTGTAAGGATGTGGTTGGGGTGGGTGGGTAGGTTTAAAGGTTTGGGAAAGAGCTTTAAATAATATGAAAGTAAACATGCTCAGTCTCATGCTTCATGTCAATTATGACTTTTTTGATATTTAATCAAGACAACAATCTAACAATAAAAATGCTAATAATGCTTTATTTGCTATGAAAGGATGCAGGGAAATAAATGACATGTTTTTTCTGCACTATTTTATATTTTTATATTGTCCCAAGTGCTCTATTGGAGAGACAGATAATCACTGAAGGTAAATATAGAGGTAGGTAAATATTTCTGCATGGCATAAATACAGCACCAAGATTTGTGATGAAAACAAAAAATACAAAACACATTTGTTTTCAAGCCCTGCGACGAGTTGGCCACTGTCCAGGGTGTACCCCGGCTAAGGCCCGAAGCCACTGGGATAGGCTCCAGTCACCCGCGACCCCGAACGGGAACAAGCGGTAGAAAATGACTGACTGACTGACATTTGTTTTCAATCAGCAAATTATCAATATCTAACAATTGCAGATGGGAATAGAGTAAACATCTAACCAACTGCATTCCCTTACATATCTCATGGTATACTTTACACTGTCTTCACAATAATTGCAACTCAAATAGCACAAGACTAAACAGTTGTCCTCTTGAAGTGAGTTTGTCTGATTACCCATAGTTGTTGCAAACCACATCCCTTCTTTATACATCACTGATTGGATTAAGGCTTTTTGGTTGAGAGGGGTTAAATGTTATATTCATATACTGCAGATTAAAAAAAAATTAAGAAAGGAATGCTCACCACCAATTATAATGTTAGTCAACTGCCTGTCCGTGATTAACTAGATATCTAGTTAATCTATATTTAATGAAATTATATACTAAATGTTATATATAAAAAAAATGACATTTTGTATAGTTTTTCTGTCATGATAGTAAAAATAGTAGCCTGAAAAGTATCAGAAAAAAATAGTAGTGATGAGCACCACAACCTTATTTCAACCTATGCTTGTATTATTCTCAGTTTACAGATTAGTGTATTTTTTATGAAAACTATACTTCTACGTTTTGCATCATGTGAAATAATAATACTGTAGGTGCGAATAAGGCTTATGCATTTTCTCCCTAACTGAACCGCTATTGGTTCAGGGTACAACTGGCTGGTTTATGCTGAGATCAGGTTGTTTGGGAATACCTCTCTGATAATGGTTAGCTGTGTCCATTGAATAGTTTTCAGTTTAATCATGAGCAGCAATTAAAGCAGCAGAGTTTCCTCTCTTTATTATTTCTAAGTGAGCGCATCACTGCTGGGCTGTACACTGCGGTTTTCTGCTCAGTCAGGTCTCCCTGCGGCGATGTCGGCTCCCCTTTATGAATAGCTTAACAGCCACTGTAGATCACAGTGAAACCAATTACTGAGGTGAGTCAAAGGGAGCTGAGATTGAGCTCGCATGAATTCAGATTCAGGAGACCTCAAGCTTGTAGCTGGTGTTGTGTCACTGAGATATTCTGAACAGATCAGAGGCATTTCAGATAATCCTGATTAAACAGAGGTCCAAAACTGTGCTTAGACCCTTTGATCGCAGTAGGTGGTATTGTTGTTGTTTTTCACCACAGCATACCATGATGATGATGACCGGATCTTTAGGATCATAAACCAATTCGAGCCCTGACAGTCTTGTAATGGTGGACATAAAATATTCAAAAGTCCCACCTTAAAGTTTGATAACTTGGTTTCATTTCTCTTATAAATCATTCTCATAACATCAGCTACACTAGTTCATTTGCAATCATGCTGCACTATAATACAACTTTTCAAAGGAAATAGCATGAAACATGTTTTTATTGTATATTAGGGTACAAATTTAATTCCTCTGGTTCACATATCATTATTTCAAATTAAATTGTTAAGGGAGCAGCCCTGTGATACACCAGATGTACCACATCATACCCAATGTTCCCGAAAATGGATAGATGGTCAAGGAAGCCTATGCATCTAACATATGTTTAGATTCCACATGTTACGTTAACCTTTATTGTAATAGTGAAAATGTTAGCTGAGGCATTTTGCTGTTTACATACAATAACACATTTTCTTTTCCGGTCTTCTGCTCACTTTGTCAAATAGCAGTTGATAAGCAGCTGAAGAGGCAACATGGCTATTTTACATGAAATTGTTCCTCTAAAAGTATCTGAAGTGTCTGTAATTGAACTTGATTCAACCAGACTTTAATGTTTCGATCGCAAAGTGCCTGAAACTGGGAGGGCAGTGGACAAAAGGTTGTTTTTTTTCATGGCAGACATTTTTACTTGACATAGCATGAAAAGCACAGATGGACTGCGGTGACACTAATGATGGCTCTGCTCCATTTAATATTCCGGGAAGCCATGCCAGTCTAGGATCCGACAGTTGAGTTCCGAGCTAAATTGTCCCACACAACAAAATGTTATTACGCCAGTGAGCACGCTTGATTTTGTGCGTTACCAAACTCTGTAGTAACCAGTCCAGCTTGCAGTAAGGATTGCATACTAGTGAGCTGTAAGACGACTAAATTTCAGCCCTGCCATTTAATAATCCAAATGACTACTTGAGTCCAACCAAGCAGCTCTACAATAGATGCACAAGTTTGCACTAATAAGGGTCTTCAGATTTTCCTAAACTATATATTGAATACAACGTAAGATCAAGTTTGTCCAAAAGGGTTATTTATGCCATCAAGCTTTACTGTTATGACGTGCCATTTCTTAGCTCCACTGCAGCCTTTTAGTTCTATCCATGTCAGATGGTCTAGAGATTCTAGAATTAGAAACAAATATGGATGAAAGTATGATTGTCTCATTGTAATGGAGCTACCAGGGTCAATCAATCAAGTTAATGAACTACAATTGTCTCTTATTTTTTTGTAATGTAAGCGAATATTTGTTTATTTTTGAAGATTTCATGAGACTAATTAATGTTAATAGTCCACACATCGGGCTACAGTGTATCAACCCATTTGTGGTGTGTACAGTCTCAGCTAATGCTACATTGTAGATCCAGTATTTTCTCGTTTTTCAAGGCAGCAAAGCAGAAATTTTGCTGAGAATATAAATACCTTTTGATGTGCGTGAAAACTTTTTGTTTTGTAAGAAGCGTGTGTGAGTCAGGAACACAGTGGGGGACTGTTTGAGTGAACCAGGTGTACTCCCATTACATACTACAGTGCCTGGGTTAAATAAAGAGTGATACCAAGTCTTGTTTGTCTCACAGCCAGACCCTTTCAAGAGCTCAAGAGCTCTTACTGTGATCTGTTAATGAGGCTTGTGAAGGTAGAATGTTTTTGTCCACAGTCTTTATCACTTCCCTTGCACAGAGCAAGCCATGGCTAATACACATGGCTACTGCTGAATGATTCATGTGTGTGATGTTTGATGTTTTCCCCTGAAAAATCACGAGGTAATCCTACATGATGATTCTAGCGGCCACGGATCTATGACCATCTAGATTGAGCAGCGAATTTACTTCCATGGAGCACACTGTAGACTTATGAAATGAATATTAATTGCTTGATTGGAAAACAAAGAAAACACACACATTCAAATCCCAAAATAAATCCTAATACTTGCAATTAAAATTAAGTGGATTCAACCTATTTTTGATTTGTGCTGTATTCATCTTACTGCCCAACTGTTCTTCAAGTGATGCTCTTTAGCACTAATATAATGTGCTGTGATGCACATTAACAGAAGCACACAGCGTTGGAAAAACATTATGTAGCATGGAATTCTAGGTTTTCTATACCTTAACAATGAGTTCTCATTGACAACTTGTCACCTGACAATAGAAGAAGTAGTTAAATGGTATGGTATGCGAGGATGTGCCAAAAAGGGAGTGAGCTCTGAAAAACAAAGATTGCTGCTTTTTTAGGCGTGTGTTTACAGAGTGAAAATGATGGGGGCAATATGGCAGCAGTGTATTTTGCATTTATAATTCAGTCCAAGGATTACACAAGAAAGCTGATCCCCCGTGTGTTAATTCAAAACGGGTAACAATATGCAGGTTTTTGTTAGTCCCCGTGTGTGTGTGCCTGCCTTTATGCAGATTTTTGTTAGTCCCGTTGTGTGTCTGCCTTTTGAAAACATTTACATTACAAAGTTTTAAATGTGTTTTCTCCAGTTTGCTAATGAATTTGATTTGCTGAGCCACTGTTCACTTCCTGCAGAGCTCAAGGTAACCTTTTGTTAAAATGGAGTTAGCTGCCAGATCAGTAAACCGTTTTCAATAATGGCTCGAGTCGACTCTGGCAAGTATCAAGTCACACAGACAAACAAATGCTAGGCCAGCTGTTCCTCTCTTCTGTGCTTTGTTCTGAATCATATCCAATCAACTGAAAAGGCAACAGGTGGACTCAAATCAAGTTGATGGGACAACTCATGTTAATTTCAATATTTTGTATATATATATTTCAGGCCAAGAATATGAAATGCTAAATGTTTTTTTTGTAGTGAACGCTCAATTTTGGACCGTCCCAGATGGAATTTGACAACAGTGACAGCCGTCCACATCTCCAACTGGAACATGGCATTAAATGATGCAGAATATAATGGCAATTTTAATGATTTACTATGGAAATATTGTAAATGCTCATACACATATAAATAAAGATACCATACTGGAATGTACTGTATGTATGTTAGAGAACTGTACCACTGCTATGGCAAATTTCAAAACATGAGAGCAGTTGATGAAGTTGATGATGTGTCTCTGCTTGCATATATTTTCTATTTGCATTGATTCACCAGAAATTTATAGCAGAATCTGACATGCCGCAAAATTGATATTGGTCAGTCTGACATGGATTGTAACCAAGAATTTATCTCGCACAGTGTGAACGGGCTTGGTGTTCGTATGGGATGTTGTTGTCCTCTCCTGAACATGGGGATCAAGGAATCTCAGTAATGACCGAGGCTTTCACACCTGGACTACCACAGATCCCTTGTTTCTTCCTTTGCTGTATTGATCACTTAAATCCCACCAAACCACTGTCTGTGTTGTACCGCAAAAGATAAAAATAGCAAAAGCTAAATAACACTGTTGGATTTTTATACATGTTTTTAAATCATTACCACAAAGAAATCTGTAAATATTAACTATGTTGAAAGGTGGAAGTTGTCTTTATTATTGGGTGAGGGCGATGTCAGTCAAGCACAGTCTGTAAATACCCTGTTCTGGCAGGAGGTCTAATCAGCCAAAAGTGAAACACCTGTGTTGGAGGATTACAAGTGTTCTGCAGCACTAGCTTGGTTGGGCACTCTGTTTAACACAGTTGGCAGGGTTTGCAGTTGGGAACCTACATGGCAAGGGTTTATGTTTTTCTAGCTGGACCAGCAACTGCTGGGGCATTTCATGAACCATTTGTGTTCTTCCCTAGGTGAACGGCATATCATAAAGGAACAATGTTAGTTAACAAGCTATATTTAACCATGAGTATCAAAGCTGTGTGCAGATGTCTCAATTTCATGTCATATTACATGAGTGCAAATGGCCTTTAGTCAATGACCAACCTTCAATAAACTCACATTTTACACTTAGTCTAAATGTCCCAATCCCACTAGGAATTAAAACGTGCTTCTAATTGCCATTATTATCAGTCAGTCAGTCAGTGACTTTGAGCCTTAGGCAGGGTACACCTTGGACAGTGGCCAACTCGTAGCAGGGCTGACAGACAACCATTCACACTCACATTCATCCACTAGGGGCAATTTTGGAGTTATCAATTAACCTACAAATGCGTGTCTTGGGGCGGTGGGGCGCCCACGGTGACGGGGGTAGGGCATGCAGACTCCACCCAGGGAGATCGTGTGACGTTGGTCTGGTCCGGGATTCAAACCCACGATCACCTTGATGGGAGGCGGGGGCTCTGGCCGCTCTTCCACCTTGCACCCCCCATTATTATCATTAAAGCAAAAATTTATTTTATTTAAGTTTATTTTACAAAAGATGTAGGCAATGTGGCCTTTGTGATCTGTCAGTGTTTGAATCTTGTTTTAATATGTTTAGTTTTTCTTCCGTCTTTGTTGACTCCACTCTTCAAGCATCATTTCGCTACAGTGAATGCGGGTTTTTTTTTTTAAAGTGAATCAATCCAAGGGGACTTAAAGGGGTGCAAAGTGGTAATAGCAATGGATTAACAAGGACTCAGAGGAGATTTGAGTTGATATTGAGTTGCATTGCCAGTGCTGCAAAGCAATTTTTGACAGGTGCTGTAGAGGAATACAGTGATGGGAGTGAAAATACATTGGTATTGAATTTTCATGAGGACCGTCTGAACAGTGCAATTACTATGCCTGTTTTTCAGTGTAGCACAATTGTACTGGGAATAGTCTGACTCAACTCAAAGGCTCAACTGTAGTGGTTAGCTGACCCTGTAATAAAATATTAAGCTGAGGCAATAACTGCCTAATCTTTATGAAATTGTAATTTTTTTATTTTTTTATTTTGGATGACAAAGGATGTGGTAGATGACTTGTGGTAAATATGATTCATTTATTTAAAAAAAATGTGGCTACAATTTTGAATGTCATGTTCATTCTTTAGCATGACTGACAGGCCACCAACCCTAGCACAGTTATGCATACTAAACTATGGGAACAATACTCCTGTTTTGGGTGTGATAGGAACCATGTTATAAAACTTTGTTTTAAAAAATACCTTATTGTAAAGAAAACGGAATAAATGCAAAAAATTTAATAACAAATTAAATATGATACTACCCTCTGTTAAAGCCAATGGAAATCTTCTTCTTTTCCTTTCGGCTGCTCCCTTTCAGGGGTCCCCACAGCGAATCATGCACCTCCATCCCTGTCCTCTGCATCCTCTTCACTCACACCAATTAACTTCATGTCCTCTCTCACTACATCCATAAATCTCCTCTTTGGTCTTCCTCTAGACCTCCTGCCTAGCAGCTCCAACCTCAGCATCCTTCTACCAATATATTCACAGTCTCTCTGAACATGTCCAAAAATGTATCATTAATTTATCTGGAGAAATGATGGAGATAAATGGAATATTTTTTTTCCACATTTAATATGCATGTAGGTTTTCCCCCCGGCCCGTGTCGCGTCTTGTGGTGTAGGTACTCTACATGCATACATTTTCTGTTGGCAGAATGGAATGTCCCTCTCAGCAGATGCTCTCTTAGGAGAGCTGCTTTGATCCATTTGGCACACTTTTCTCACTAGTGAACTAACCTGAGGGTGACCAAATGCCATCAAAACTTTCTGTCCCAACAGACTGACACTCTTTCAGCCTCAATGTTGCTATCTTTACCTACAGTTTAATACTTGTGTATTAGTTTAGAAGTACAAACAAACACCTGCATCATAGGTGTCTGGTTATACTGTCGTGTTACTAAAAGTTTATCCACACCTCCCAGCCAATCAGGATCGAGAATTTACAGTGGCCATGGTATGAATAGGAAGTATTATTTTATCACATAATCAACATATATATCGATACTGTATACATACATATATATGTGTATATAGAGATTTCTTTATTATTATTTCTTTATTATTTTTCTCCATAACTACCAGTTTATATCAGACTTTTCCTTACATTGGTATAGCTAAAAACAAAACAAATCCACCATGTACTGTACTTATTTTGAATATAAGGAGTTGAATACTATATCAATACGCAACGTCAGTCACCCATCTTCATATGATTACACTGATTTAAAGTTAACACAGTTACAGTCTACTTGTAGATTCACATTTAGCCTTGGCATCACATACAGAAAATAATATAATATCTGATATCTATTCTTCATTAGACAGGTGATGACAGGTGTAAAATCTAAGTAAATCAACTAGCCTAAATGTTGTGCCATTCGTCATGCACTAAAAAACTAAAACAGAAAAACCTGGTACCAAAGCTGTTATGTGTGAATTGTTCAATTATGTCAATTCAGTTGACCTTATTGCAGAGCTGCAGTCCATAGCAGAGAAAAACGAGACATAAAAAATAAAGAAAAAGCAATCTTATCATATAAAATGTAAGAAATAGAGTGCAGTTTGCTTAGCAAAGCAAAACAGATTGCTGCTACCACCTCTGTGTTTATGTGTTGCCATTATAGACACTCTCACCATCTTTTGTTTGGCTGCCGTTAATCCAGTTGAATAGTTATGAAATTAGGTCACAGCAAGCTGGTTAGACAATAGCCCAGGAATGGCCTACCTCATGCTGGACTTCACAGACGACTTCACACAAGAAGCTGTTACAGAGTGGAAGTAGTACGTACAATATCTCCTATTATGACGGGTGAAAGATAACTACAATAATAAGGAATATGATGTATATATATGTACTGAACATAGCATTTAAATCAGTTATGCTACGTAACCACGTACCATCAGTCACTTTACCCTCAAACCAAATTTTAACTTGGTGGTGTGCAAAATTGCAGAAAAATAACAATGGATTAAAGTCACTGAACAAAAGACAATATATAAGCCTGGTTGTTACACCTGTCAAGTATTGTTACCTTCTTAAGGGGAGGGCAACTACAAAACTCTGCACAAAATAGCCTAATATATTTTTTTTATTAAATAAATACTTCTTCACTTTTAAATACTAAAAAGAAAATAGGAGTTTCAAATGTACTTGCTTTAGTTGGGTCCCGTAGGCAACTATTTAGTTTACTGATACATTGGTTATTCTTATACATTGGTTTGACACCAAATTTCCTAATTACATGGGGGTATGCTGAGTACTGGGCAACACTGGGTTTTGCTTCCATGTTGTATATTTCATTGTCTATCTCCTATCCAACTTCCATTACTGAGTGCAGCCAGGAGTGCTGTCAAAGGAAGTTTCATTTTAGAATTCAGTTTTAAATAGATTTTCAATGAAACATGTGTGTTAGGTTTTTGAGCTATCCAGAGCACTCCTCTGAGTGTATTCTGGTATGATATGTTAATGCAGGGAGATAAAACTGTTCCTTTGTGCTTACTGTTATTTAGTTAGTTGTTTTGGTAGGGTTTTGTTCAGAATTTGTAACTGTGGCAACCACTTGTATGTGGCTCTAGCTCAGTTCTCAGAGTGTGTCAGCCATTGATCTCAGGCTGGTGGTTCCCAAACCCAAACCTCTTAACTCTGAGATCCACATTTCAAAGTCATCCCAGTTTAAGACTACAAATCCCAAATGGCTCCAAATGTATGTCTGTGAAACAATGTGTTATCTTTGACAAAAGTCTCTGACCAATAAATGCAATGTATTTCTAATAATGGCACTTTATTTAAAATACTATACTGTAAAAAGTGCTAAACACAATATTTAAGTCAGATATGCTGTTATAGTTTCTGCTGCTGATGAGAGAAATAAAAACCTTTTAAACTTTAAAGCCTAGAAGTCTTGTTAAAAGTTGAAATGCAATTTATTAGAGCTTGGTGCTCTGAGAGAGATGTTAAAACCGTGTTAGCTATAGGTCTTTATGGAAAGGTTTTCAATTAGAAACATATTTCCAGTCAACACAAGAGGTGAGCAGCACCTCACTGCAGAAAACTATTTGGATAAAGAACTTTGCATAACATCAAGAGTTACCTTAAACTCCTGCTTTACTCACAAATTAAATGGCATAGTCTTATTCCTAGTATCTTTGATATGTGGCTAATGCCCAAATGTTGCAGACTGTATTTAAAACAACCAAATGTTTGTGTGTTTACCTGTGTATGAACATAATTGTGTATGTTTAAATTAACAGTGGTTGGATATTTTTTATGTGTCAAAAGTTTGAGTAGGAAGGGCAATGTAAATGTGGAAGGCAGGAGGAGAGGTGTGAGAAAGGTGGGTGAGGGATGGGAACATAAAAGAGAATAGTTTGTAAGAATAAGCAAATGTGTTTTCTATATTGATCTTTATTATTATTCCCACCGTACACTTGATGCAAAATGTGAAACTTCATAGAGAAATTACTTTTCAAAAGAGTAGCTTTTCTTCTCTTTCCAAGGTGAAGGCTCATGTCTTTCCTATCAGCAAAAGGCCCAGCTCTTGGAGAAGGTGAAGAAATGCCTTCCAGGCATGTTTGATGTGTTGGATGTCAATGAAGCTTCTCCTGTGCTCCCAGTCGATGAGCAGCCTTGTTGGTGCAACTTCCTGAACTGTCAGGAGTTCTAGGAGTAGAACTGCAGTGGGGAAGCAACCAACTGCATCAATAAGATGACCTACTTAAACCTTTGTGTTTTGACAATCGTGTGTGACTGGCATCAGGTAAGGGACTGTGTAGTTAATGCAGATATAAGGTGTGCAAGAGACATTCAATGTCAACCCCGGTGAAGGTTAGAGGTTAGAGGCTGCGGTGAAAATAGTTCCTTTGACTTCACTGAAAGTCAGAATACTGTACTTCTGAGTGATTACTGTAATAATCAGATATCAAACTACATAAAAGTGTCAATGTGTGTACAGTAATGTTCTAAATTTGAATACTTTCTGCTGGTTAACTTTAAGAGGTCAGTGTTCCTTGTGAAGCTTGGCCTGATTGCTTCCCTTTTGTTGTTTTTTTGTCTTTGCTTTACTTTATAAGAAGGTGCTTAAGTAAGGTTAATGGGGAGATGTCCTTTGCTGTCTAAAAAGTGATAATATACCAGGAACACACACCCATAAACACTTGACACTGATCCATATTGCAGTACATTAGAAAAATAGAATATTCATTTCTCTCAACCTTTGAGAAAAATGTGTTATATTTCTCTATGTATCCTGCGTGATACTGAAGTGCACCAGCACAGAGAAAGAAATGTTTTTATCCTGATTCCTTTAGTTGTCGCATATAAAGCAGTATGTCTGTCTTTACCTTTATTTTTCCATTTTGTCACCCTGCTGCTGTGCTGGATACAACCCAATTTCATGTTTTTGTTTACTGCTAATGGCCTGTGTTTCCTGTGACCCATGTAAAGAGACAACAAAAGAGATCATGGAGGAGCCTAACCTCAAAACACACACCAAATTGGGGTCTTTGTGTATACCTGCCATTAAATGCTTGCCATAGATACAATCACGCTATTATACTGTTTTTGCCTTTCGGGGCTGACCCTGCACTACTCTTTTCCTTTAGTCCTGTTTGCCCATCCACACCCTCACACAAACACACACAAACATATGAGTGCACCCGTATCTGTCTTTTCCTAATGGTCCAGCGATTACTTACTGTAAAAGAAGGTAAATAGTCAAAAGAATGACCCCAAATGAAACATTAGGCATTTTATATTTCAGCCTCCTTGAATTGGTTCCCTTAAATCATTTGACTTAGTAGCTCTCATGCTTTAGTAGAAGTCAATGTAATGCCAAACACACAACACAACCCAACTCAACCCTTTCAGTACACTAGACAGTATTTGATGTATTTTGGAATTACTTTTTTGATTGAACTGTGGTCATAACTTACATTAACTGGACACAAAGAGTGTAATACCAAAATAATGCATTTTTGGAACATCCATTTAAGTGGTTTGTTCTAAGATAACATACTGCAGGATTTTAGGACACACTAGCCAGTTTTTATTGTAACGTGGGGTATTTAATAAAGTGCTTTTAATCAAGAACTGTTTCAAGAGCAGCAATGTACACATAGATAAATTGTGCAAACTACCTTCCATTACTGCAAGACACTCAGTGTGTTTGTGTGTGTTTCTATAAGACTGCATAAAGCAAGGCAACTTTATTTGCATAGCACATTTTACAACAAGACGTATATACGTAATACGTTAAACAGGCACTAAGGCAAGATATACAGTATGTATATGTACAAACTGTGTGAAAGCAGGATGAGCTCAGAGGTTTCAGAAAACACCCAGTGAATATGGAAAAGGCATTGACACTTGCATAAACTCTGAGACATGGGAAACTTAATAGAAAGGAATGAAAGGAAACTGCAAAGGAAAAGGCAGACAAACTGAACAGACAAAACGGACACAACAATAAAAAACGTAAAAGGCTTTAATAATTAGCTTAAGACGGAGCACAAAACTTCCATTGAGGCTGTACATATAGGTTAATTTGATGTTAAAGATTTAATGACATTTACTTACCTCTTTTGTAAGTATGTTTTGGTTATGTGATTTATAGCAAGATATTTTTGCCCATTTAAATCAATTGTGTCTTCATTTTTGTTCTTGCCAACAGTCAGGCCAAGGCAAGACAAATATACTGAAATTATAATGAGGTTCAGTCAAAATTGCTACAGTGAATGATTTTAGTCCGCCATAATCTGATTTTGGCATATAAAATCACAAAGAACCGAGACTTGCATTTAACCACAAACAGTAATGGTTATAATGAATCCAGTGGTCTTGCCTTATGATAGGTGTGTGATGAGCTGCTGTGTCCATAAACTATGTAGTGCAATAGGTAAGGTACAGATTAATTAGATGTGTGAGGGAATTATTTAATTAACACATACTTGTCAGTGTGTGTATATATGTGTTTCAGTGGGTTCTTGTCCTTTGGAGCATAACTACATATAATAACAGGTTGAGACGGGATGAATGATGGCATCTAAAACCCACTCTCAGCATGCAGTCTTCTGGCATCATAACCTGTACTGACCTTTTGCTTCCATTATTCCGTTTTACCCTGACTATTAAAAAAGGGTTGACTGTATTATGATTTGACAATGTTGACTCAATTCCGTGTTCCTGTTTCTTCAAAATATTTCAGTAGTAGATCAATAAAATGTAATAACAGGCATTTAAAACATTCTACACTTCTATGTCTTTATTTCTCCATCTATTTAACTATTCACTGGCTTTTTAGCTTTGGTCATGACCACTCTCTCTTGTGAACAAAATCCGCTCGATGACTCTGGCTCTGGACACTTGACTTGAACTCATGGGTTGGTTCCAATGACAAATTGTATGCTTTGCTGATTTACATTACATGCCATGATATGCAGTGTATTGTAATGTACCATCATATTGATAATGAAAATTGTCTTTGTTACACTGGTATGACACAATGGTTATATAATATTTTGACATTTATTATCAAACTACCAGTGGTAATTAGTGTGAATATACCAACATTTTATATTGCTGGTTAGAAGCTGAATGGGCTAATGAGGCATTAGCCTTGAGCTTAATGATGTTGCTATGGTAACTGGATATATTTCTGTGGTTACAGCTCTGCTAATGTAGCCATATTTACCTGCTACAGATGTTTGTAGCAGCCTCTAAAGCCCCTACGTCAATTGATGAACATTGTTGGTGTGTAGCTAATAATAGGAGGAGGTCATTATCAGGTGATCAAAAGAAGTCTCTGAAATAACTGGACATTCTGTTTGTTTATTTGTTCATGTGTAACACTTGCAGTGCAGTGAATATTGGAGTAAGCAGTAAATGCACTGCTTTAGAGGACTAAAGTACAGTGTGCACCTTTACGCAGGCAGAATGGCAAAAGAAGAACCACACATCAATCTAAGAAGTGTTCCTTCCTGCTTAGTTACTGCATGGATTTCTGGCAATTATCTTATTTACGACAACACCACTGAGCCTACCAAATCCCAAATAGTGTAAGCTTATTTAAAAGATAAAACCATTCAGCTTCAAAAGCTTCTAATGTTGATGTAACCTGCTGGGACATAAGTTATGTTCGTGACTGGTTCACCGAACATTAGCTTTTATTTTTGTCTTACCCTTCCAACCAATTTCATTTGAAGCAATAATACAATTCCCATTAGTCGCTTTGATTTTATAGTATTGGAAATGTGTGAAAACATTTCCCTTTCATTAAACTGCAGTCATGTGAACTGTTCCCATGTCTGTCTCGCTTACATACTGTGAGCTACACTATACTGGCTGTCATTCACTGCAAAAGGTCCCTGGAGATCAAATAATATTCTATGCTAAACTATGTAATGAATACAAATTAAAAGATACGCTTTCAGCGTGGGGTGAATATGGGCATGTTACACTGCATATGACAAAGAATATAAAGGTTTCCCATGTCCTATAAACATTTAAGTGAGTCCACACTACTTTCTCTACAAAAGGGCCCATGTTCTCAGGACCATGTAGAGTGTTTATAAGGTTGTTTGTCTTTTCTACAGAAATATAGTACGCGACACATCTGGCCACTTTGTATGCACCATTCAAACCATTTATAAAGAATGAGGCAGGGTACATTTTAATTACAGTGTACTTCAAAATCCTCTTAAGCAGAAATGAACTCAACTCGTGAACCCACTCCAGTGAAATGGTAATTAATGAGAGGGAGTTTAATGGAGTTCCTCCAAAATGTGTTATGATGTCAACTGAGTGTGACGTAATATAGATGTGGTAAAAAGTAATGGCGAGAATGTTTGTTTGTTGTTGCTTTTTATTTTGACAAGCTAACAAGGTGAACATGTATATAGCCTACTGCAATGTTTTGTGTGTGTGTGTGTGTGTGTGTGTGTGTATGTCCTACCATGGTGTTGGCAAACATTTTTGTTTTCATTTGTAAATGTATTCGCCTTAATTGTTGCAGTACATATTACCTATGACAGAAATACACTCATTGGCATTGGAAAAGGAAGCACAGGGATTGGATTAATTGCAGCAGGCCCTGGGACGATCACTGCCCACGGCATCTTGACCACCCATCCAGATTCCAGCTGGACCATGCACCGTTGCGGCCCCAGGCAGAGAGGGAAGGTTCAAGGTTCAATAGCTACAAGGTACAAAAGAGCCGGGATTAGAGCTAAGCTAACCCAGCCTGTATAAGGCTGCTCCATCACCCAGCCCAGTCCTGGCTAATGTCCGGTTGCAGGAAAATGGAATAGATGAAATGGGACTCAGACTAACCCAGAAACGGGAAATCAGAGACTGTTGCGCCCACATCTTACAGAACCATGGTTCCATCACAACATCCCGGATCAAGGTATTGCATTCGACGACATAACACAAGACTCAGGCCAGATGAGGGGAGGCGGACTCTGTGTTTACATCAATGACGTGATAAAATGTAGTCAAAGTTGACTGACAATGTTTCCCAGATGTCGAGTTTATTTTAATGTTAAGCTATTATCAACACTATCTTTTTGCTGCTGTTTACTTAGGCTATTTTCTTGGTGTATAGTATAGCCTCTAAATATGTAACTGTAGGCCTATATAGGCTATTGATTTATTTATTTTATTTTATTGTTTTCTAAATTTAAATATATTGTATATAGGCCTACAGGCGTGTGTAATGTGTGTGTAGCATGTAGCCGACCATTTTTAATACATTTTATAACATTTAATTGTGCAACCCTGTGTTCCTTGATATCTCTTTGGCAGTTTTATTACTTCTGAAAATGTTAAATTCATTGTGGAAAAATGGCTTTGCTGTAATCATGTTTTCAGCAGATGCCATGCATGAATTATGATAACCTGAGAAATAGTAAGCTCTGCTGCAGGATAATACAAAATCTTAAAACCTGAAGGCAACTATCTGTGATCCAAATGTGAACTAAAGGTCAGCCCCACTTTCAAAATTCAAAACACAGATTTGGAAGCCACAAAAGTTTCCAAATTGATTTATTGGTCTTTAATTAAAGAGCAGAGTACTTCGCCAATTAGCATTGGACTCGTATAACCAGAACCAGAGCTATCATCTTCTTTATTTCTTGCGTTTTTCTTCCTTGTCAGATCAAATTCTCATTGACTGTGGAAATGAGATGAGGAGCAGGCTACAGAGGTTTGGTAAACTCACTTCTTTCTAGCTCCACACCCCCAGATTTGTTTTCATTTTCAAACTTGTGTTCTTCAGCCCCCACCGACATCCAGGTTTTCAGGTTTCGGGCTGCTCTCTTTGGAGCCACAAAAGGCGTAATACAACAGTTTTCACATATGATTTAGTACAAACGCACTTTGTGGAGTTCATCTTTATCACAATTTTTCAATCATAATCAGTAGGAAACACTCACACAAATCTATACATTAAAACATGTTATATATTTATGTGGTCATAAAATTGAAGCCTGGATTTTTAGTTACTTTTTATACTTGAGTAGCTTGCAAATAGCTTGTAAAATTGGAAATATTGTGCTGATTTAAAAACATTTTACAACGTACAGTAAACCACTATACATCATCATAAAAGTGAAATAGAAGTTCTGCGTATCTGTGGTGCAACTACTGCTCAGTGCAGGGTTTGAAATACGGTGGCGCTATGGGGAGCTCAACTCCCCTGAAAGAGAAATGAGCTCCCCAGAAAGCCTCATTTGAGAAATTTAGGTTCCTGAAATAAATAATAGGCTAATAGTACAGCACTTAGTAGTAGTATAGTCAACGTGCATGTTTATTCACGCATGAGACAATTTCTGATAATTTGTGTGCAACCTGCTGTAGGCCTAGTCTGTTTAACAAATTAATATACAAACCATCGCCTGTCCACTGTGCGTTGGCATTTCTAAGCATTTTTAGGCGGAGAGCGATTTAAAAAAACAAACAAATTGCAACAGTGATTGAATATTCTGTTTCTGTGTTGTCCCAGGATGAATATCCCCTGTATGAATTGAAATGTATGTATTGATGGTTTATTTTTGCAGACGGGCGCCCTCATGTATGAGCGTGCGTCTGCACCCTTTCAGGGTGGGAGGGCACTATCATCCCTATCTATGATAGGGTTCCCCCAAAAGCCATGGTGAAATTCGAACACTGGTGCAGTGTCTCAAAGACCCACATCTCAAACCCTGTTCAAAACAAGTGTAGTGTACATATGGTGTAGAGCAGTGCTCCTCAAATGTAGGCCTCAGGGTCCAGAGCACTGCTGGCTTTCTACCTCACCAGGTGGTTAATTGCACTCACTTGTCATCCCAGGTCAAAATCAGCCCAAGATCACAAACACACAATGGACTGGCAGAGTAGAAACCAAGTAGAACTCTGAGAGCTGGATAAGTACAGTCATAAACACACTTGGGTCACGTTTTAATTGTATCCATGTCAAAGCCTTGCATGCAAAGTTTTACTAAACTTCTTGAGCACTCAATTTCCCATTTATGAAGAGAAAAACGTAAGGGCTTTGTTCAACTGATCCCTGTCATGGTTGACGTTGAAAATTTGACATTTGACACAATACTTCAGTTTAATTTAATGTCAGGAGCTACTGAATGCTTCAAAGATGTAGGGAAGGTCTGAGAGCATTTGGTTCCATAAATAAGCCAGAAAGAAATCAAGCATGTTTGGTTAATGGACAACTAGCATGTAAGCATGTGGGGATTTGGATTCCACTTGTTTTTAAGCACCATTCCTCTCAACATAGGAGATTCATTAGCTTGCATTGATACTCCTAGAAGATGTCTAATTACACATTCACTACTGTGACTGAACAAGAAACAGTCACCTGCTATGACATAAAGTTTGCAGCTTTCAGTCCACCTTCATTATACTGCACAATCAGCAAAGTGAAGTTGTCGGCTGAAGAGGCAGGCAGTCCTTTGTTCATAATTACTGCAGCTACTCATACCTCTACTGTCAGCTAAAACTGGCCCAATTAGGTTTTTCACATTTATTTTATTCTGTTTTATGTTTTTCTGCTATTTTTGTGAGTTTGTCAGTTATTATATCACATTTAGTTCTTACCACACATTGTGATACAATGTAAGTGTGTCTTCACACAATACTGCTGCTTGACTACTTGAGCTATATCACTCCGCTTTGTTTACATTTAATGAACCAATCTCCTAACACTTGTGCTCTTTACTTATTTTAAGTTACTTTAAAAGAACAGTGTGTACAACATGGGGTGAGCGTGAATTTCAATGTATTTGTTCCTGATATGGCAGCTGAGTAAGGGTAAAAATAGAAGAGGATAAGCCAAAGACAGAGGAATTGTATGTTGTTATTTTTTTAACAGCTTCTAGCATTGGTGCCATATATGTAAACTGTAACAGATTTAGATAAGTGTCAATGGTATTACCAGAATGAACTGTCAGACGTTACACTGGATGCTGGTGGACCGCAGCGTGGGGTTGCTTAGCAACAGGTAAATATTGTTTCAAAAGACCTAAATTAATTTATGAAATAAACCCAAGCTTCTGTCTTTGTTTATGTAACGCAAAATGTGTTATGCTTTGTCTGTGCTATGGCTGAGATGCTGACTGGCCCTTATGACAAAAAGCTGAAGGCAGGGTGCTCTAGGTCATCACAGTGCCAATATCTCAGATATAGCATGACCTTAAGTATGCTTTTTTGCTTCCCCTGAGCACAGAAAGTAGCTTCTACAAAGTTGTATGATTGATAATATATCACTTGATAATATATTGCAAAATACTTTCAAATCTTGTTTTGAGATTACAGGATTTTGCTGCAGTTTCTGAAGGTCCCATACCCCCCTCCTCTGCTCTGCTCTCAGATGGCTGCTATGATGTCTTATTCTGTCAGTGAGATGATGGCCACCGGGGCTTAGGAGCAGGTAGGCATATACCTCTGTTTATTTCACAGCGCCCACGCTCAGTAGCTCTCAACAGGTGATAAAGGACTTGTGGAGAAATCCTGCTAGCATAAGCCCTGTGGGCTTCATTGTTAATAAGACCATTCACCACTCACATGTCAGGAATACTAAAAGATCTGCAGCCTTTACTGCCTGCAGATGTTGGTCAGCAATGGTGTGTATCAATAAGCGGTGTGTGAGTGTGTCTGTGTGTCCATTTGATACAAAGACACAAAACAAGCAAACAAGCAAATCACTAAGTGGGCTAGAGTATATATATTTAAAATGTTCCCATGACATATTGAACATTTTCCAATCATTTATTAGTAGTATAGTGGTCTAGTTAGCTATAGTATATTATGATATGCCATTGCTGGGATGCCACTGATGATGATGAGTTCATTCATGTGGGTGATTTTAACTGACCTTTGATTAAAACACTGCATTCTTTGTACCACAATTTGGAGAGCCATGGAACTCAGTCTCCCAGAATCCCCAGAGGCGTGAACTCCTCCCACTGAACTCCTCCTATAGGACCATTTTCCAGCTACCATTGGTCTGTCTAATCTGTGACCCTGGAGGGCACCAGGTTAATAAAGGGACCCAGTGGCCTTTATCCTCTCTCCTTTTCTCCTGGCAAGAGTTATTGTGATGTAATTTAATACAATAAAGATTATTTATTTTAAATATGGATGTCCTTTTGTCCAACATACTTTTATTACTTGAACAGCATGGCATTAAGCTGACAAAACTGACAAAATAGTGACAGATGCATTAAGCAGCTGACCTTTAACTGAATGACACATGTTCAACAACAAAACACATCATCTGTAGTTGCCCTCCGGAACAACACATAAATCCAAAACCACTATGTTTAAGGTTTGATTAGGTTGAAGTACAAAAATGACTTGGTGAAGTAGTGAAGAGCTTTGGCTAAAATAACTACTTGATTAAGGTCAAGAGAAAATTGCTGTTTTGGGTACTATTACTATTTCATTAAATTTAGGGACCTTCCATGGTTTAAATATTTACTACTTGGTCGGGGTTAGGGAATGATTGTGGTTATGGCGCATGGTGGCTATGCAGCAGCTGTAACTGTCCAGATGAATTAAAGTCTGACAATCAGATACTGTCGTCAGCAGCACCAGCATGAAAATTCTACTGTAGCTTCTGCTATAGAAACTATAAAATTAGTATATCTGCTTGTACCCAACATTAAACCCAACAGTCCTTTATTTGCGATAGGAAATGAAAAACAATCCTTATAATAGCTGATATTGTAACAGTTTGAGTTTACTATGTTGTCTAGTCTGCTGTAGGTCATATTGAGCTAAGCTCTGGGCATTTAACAACAAAAGCTTCACATTTTCAATCATATATACATTTCCACATTTATGAACTATAAAAACAACACAAATGTAACCTAAACAGTGGAAGTGAGGAACACTTTGATGAAAATTGAAACAACATATTTGTACATTTCATTTGTTTTAAATAAGCTAATAAATAATAATAATAATACGTTTTATTTATATAGCACCCAAGCTTTCCCAAGCTCAAGGTTGCTATACAAGAAAATACATACATATCAAGGAAGAACCATGTAGAACATAGACATACATATACCTAGGCAGAGGATGGTTGGAAATACTGTAAGAAAACATTTGTTTTTAGTTGCGATTTGAAAGAGGATATAGTAGCAGTGTCGCGCAGAGATAGAGGGAGGGAATTCCAGAGTTTCAGGGCCACAGCACTGAATGATCTACCCCCCATAGCAGAAAGATGGAAACGAGGCATGGTAAGTAGTCTTGAATCAGATGACAGAGAACGAGGAGGACAATGAAGAAGTTCAGATAAATAATGGGGATCAAGTCCATGCAGACACTCAAAAGTTAACAATAGAGTTTTGTAACAATTTAATTTGGTATATTGGTTTATTTTACAAAGTAACGCAAAGTGCTGCATATATCTAATACAATCAATTTAGAGATAACAAATGTTGTATGTTTAAAATATTGGAGGAGACAAAGTTATTGTTGATCACCTGCTCTCATTCAAAAGAACTTCAGAATAGGCTACAGAAAGTATCTTGCTTCAGACCTTTTGTGCAACATTTATGCATATAAGTCCAACAAAAGACAGACACACACACACATGCAAACTCACAATACTAAACTTTCTAATGGTACAATACATACAATGTTAATTGTATATTTAAAGTTTGTAAATCCCATATATTTAGTGCTCCTCTCTCTCTCTATCTACTTATCCTTTAACCATGCCCTGTTCACTATGCAGTACATAATCCCTTTTATTTTACTCACGCTTGAACTTATTTCCCTCTCTAAACCCTAAGAATATAGCTCGGTGGATACTGTTATGAGGTAACTCCCAGGTGCATTCAATGGTTTTCATTTTGCTCATTGTTACGGTAATCCCACGATAACAGCGTACTTCAGTTATTCAAGGATAATGCGCAAATTACTGGATGGAAGTTTCCAGGAACATTAAAAGTGCAACTAATGATTGTTTCTTTTAACTATTATTATAATTGTTGTAGTTATTATTATTAGTACTGGTAGTGATGATGATTATGATAATGATTATTTTAAATAAAATATCTTGCTTATCTTGTCTAAACCAAAATAACATAATAAACAGGCCTCACTTTACCCTAGCCAGGTGTGAACATTTTTAAAAGGTTGTTTATTTTTTTTTTGTTGCTTTAGGCCACTGAAATCTGGCAACAAAAAGTAAAGCTAGTGTATTGGAGGGTTTAAATTATTCATGATTTTATCAACAATACACTGCAATATAAACATGTTGCTTGTCTGATGTTGTCCTTTTGTTTTACTTTATTATATTATTTATTAGATGTATGTATGTACAGTATAATGTTACATTTGTGCAGCAAAATCAACAGAGTGCTGTTCCAGTCTTCCAAATAGATCTACTCCAGCTCCCTCTCACTATGTTTTGACAGGAGGCTTAACTTTGGGATTAACTGTTGGATGGCCTCCATTAAGGGCTTGTGAAGAGGTCACATGTAGAGTGGGGGTATAGTCTGCCAGGGCCTACCGACCTCTGGGAGATCAGGTGCCAGGAAGCAGCTTGAAATGCCTGATGCATCACAGTCACCTCTCTCGACTCCTGTTGAGTGAGACCATGAAATAACTAAACAATAAATGAAAAGGCACTTACAGAGCCTTGCCTTTCGGCAGTGCAAATGCTTCCCTTTTCTATTCCCAAAGAGTGCAGAACACCTTTGCATCCAAATAATGACTTGAGAGTGACTGTCCATTGGGATAACAGTCCAGAAAACCACCACAATCAGCTAAAGTGACTGAAAGCACCATATAGCTGGAGACTATAGGGTGTTAGTGGTACTAACAATTTCACATAACAGGAAGTCACGTGAAGTCAATACAAGTAATCGTTAATTAAACAAAGTAAGAATTTAGCTAAGGTTTAAATAACTTAAAACAAAAAAATCTTGGAAAACGTTGTTTAAAACATTAGACAGTGTTCAAAAATGGCGGGTGGTCCACTCTGCAATAAGTACTCCATATTTTTCTTTATTAGAAAAACACTGCTCTGATGTATTGACTTGAACCATGGAGTATTTCTCTCTACTCCCTTGTTCCAACTCTGTTAGTACACCTAAACTGATATTCAGTATTTTCTCACCAACCTACACAGACTCGTTTTGGCTATGCAGGTCTCAGTGCACACTCCACAGCCGCTACTGTTTAGATAACAACTTCAAAAAGGTACATAGAGAGGGAACCTAGATGTACAATAAACATAGGATGCATCCAGGTAAAGCTGGATGGACTTAACAAATAGACCCCTTAGTGGAACGTATTATAAAATGCAAGATGAGGTTCTTTTTTTTTTATCTTGCAGTGAAAGATAAAGAAAAATAAAACAACAATACAATTTAAAGCTAAACGTATGGTCAGAGGCGCAGGGAATCATGGATTTTGTTGAGCTCGCAGTGCTATGGGAGGATGTGGTAGATGAAGCATGTCAATGAAAAATCGTTCCTAACCCCAAGTCTCTGAACAGAGGCAGACCAGCAGAGTTGGTAGCCTATAGCCTGCACTCCGTGGAAGATGGATCCTGAGGATTTGTACTATAGGCAGTGTACGAGTACTAGGTGAATTAGGCATTCATGTGTCAAGTTTAAAGCTGGCTGTATGGGCTGTGTCAGAAGCAGCAGTGGGAGCAACTGTATGTGAGTGGCTGAGGAGAGCACATACAGACTGTGGCAAAGACAATAGAACTGGGCTTTAAAGTATACAAGCTTTTTGCAGGCACTCTGTAAGTATATAAGTAGCCTATATAATTTTTAGGAAATGCCCTTCATCATATTTTATGAGAAAATATTGAAACTATAAAACTATAAATAGTAACTATAACAACTATAAATAGTGCAGTTTGGGATATTTTTTCCCATTATTACACCCTGTCTACACCAGATATGTTTCAGTTGCATTTTTAACCAGGTAAACTTCCATTTTAACCAGCTCACTCTTTGCTGGACAGCTACCTGAAGCATCTTTTAATGATTCATTTTCTGCCTTGTACCATGTCTAGCATGCTTTGCGTTTGTTTTGCTGGATGGTACATTTTTTACCTGAGGTTTGTTTGCTGAAAATTGTGCTTTTTAGTTGAAAAATTGCATTTTGCTGCCAGTGTGTTTGCTGATAAAGTAGTATTACATTAGTGGTGTACTAGTTTTCTAGTACTACTAGTTTTCTAGTACACCACATCTTAAATCATAACTGTCTGTACCCTACCCAGTGTGTACTATCCTTGCTGTGCTTGTCCACTATGTTTGATTAGGCCTCTGCTCAGGTTGAAGTTGGGCAGAGCGTTGGTGTGTTGGGAATTACAAAATGTTACATGCGAATAAAAATGTTAAAGTGTTCCCACCCTCAAAGGACTTTCTCATTGCAGACATCTTAACGTTATATTAGGAAAAGCACAGGTGTAACTAATAACATTGATGATGGATCTGTTCCATCTGGGTGTCCCAGTGAGTCATGACAGAGCCACCATGCACAATAGCACTGGGACAGTTAAATAGAATTTAGCCATTCTTAATGTTATTTGTCGATAAAAATGTCAGCGTCAATTTGGCATGAAACACATGAGCCACTTTCTAGTATTTTTATTTTTTATTTTAAACCTTTAATTACACTTCAATATAAGCAGGATTTCACTAAAGTAACTGGCTTGAGCTGATTATTCCCATCTTTTTCCCACCACAATTGCAATATACAAATTGTAGCGTCCTTAAACATAGCCTAATAACCTACAAGGTCATTTCCATAGTTCTTAAGCAGCTGTACATCATCTTGGTGCAGTACTTTACTGTACTTTACAGACAAAGTCTCTATTGTGAAATATTTCAGTATTCTGAAAACCATTCATTCATTCCTCCCTGAGTGCGAATGCTGCTCACTCCATTTAGATGAATCATATTGACTGTCCTGCACTAGAGAAAAGAAAATTAAATTATTGTGCTATCTGGGATAGTCAGAGCTCCCAGTTTTGTCTCCTCAGTCCACTCTGTCTCCCTCACCTATCTCACCCAACTCTCATACTGCTCTACTCAAAATCCTTGAGCAGTATAGTAACACAGTGAAATGTGACAATTGTGAGACATGGATTGGAGTCAAATTTGGCACAAATCCTTCTTTAACATGGTCATAGCTATCAAAAACAAACCTAATATCACTTTAGTCCACTACAAAGCATCATTTCAACATCTGGCTGCACGTACGCTTACCTATTTTTTTAAAGAGAGTCGCGCTATCGCCCTTACACCACTGTGCTCGGCTACTGGTAACAGCATAAACAAATATTTGTCTCACTAATGTGTTGTTCATTTCTACTCTATAATGGCTCATTAACTAAAATGCATCAGTAGCATCATATTCAGGACACAGTATTGTGCAAGACATAATAATAAGTTTTAAAATAATTCACCAGCACTTATTTATTTAATTGTGAGACATAGAAATGGATTATGCTGATGCCTTTCAGTGGGTACCTGTGTCACTGTTTGTTGTGAAAGCGAAAGGAAACGTATTGCAGTGAGTTTTTAAATATTACTCACAGTGACGTGCTTTTGCAAGAATTACATACAAATGCAGAGCTGAAATCAATAATTAATTGTCCTCTTCCTTAATGGGGTGGGATAAGCTACAAATTCATAATTTTTTGTGCTCTTATTACATGTCAGCCTCATCATATGTTTTAAAAATGTAGAGAATAATCCTTCCGGTCAGGTGGATGTCAGTACAGATACTATATATAAGCATTCCTTAAGATTTTTCACCCCAGAGAACATAACAAGGGTGTAATGAAATGAAGAAATATGGCTGGTGTGCCAGCTCATTTGATATTTGCCATAATGAGGAAGATATTACGCCTCTTTGACAATGTGGTCTCTTGTGTGCGCGTCGTCCTAATACCCACTAATGAACTGTAGTCGTCAAAACCCACAATCACTGTCAGCAGAGAGGGAAATACCCAACAGGGACTACCATCTCAATTATCTTTAATAGCATTGGTATTGCTGCACCATTTAAAATCATTTAACAATACTATATGTAAAAGGAGTCTGTGCTGGATCTTGTGAAGTCTCAGCTGGGTTTTTCTATCTTTAAGCGGTAGGGCTAGTAATATTTTAGTTTGGGTGGTGTGTTTTTATAAAGGCACCAGGGAGGGCAGAGTGACTTTTAATGACGGATTATATTTGGTTTAAATGTGTCTCCTGTGTGTTGTTAAATGCATTCGTTCTTGGCTGTCAGTGATTTAGGAAAGTGGATCTGTTTTGTGTAAGCAAGTAGGGAAGGTTGGCAGGTGCGACTCATGCAGCTGGTGACGAATATTGGACAAAAATCCAAAAAACGTTGGCATGTTAAATTAACGCCTGTTGCCCCGCGCTACACTGATCCATTCTTTAAATGGAATGGACTCCGTTTACGTAGCATGTTAGAGCAGATCCTAATGCTAAAGGACAAATGGAAGCTGCATATTTATATCTTTTTTGCTGTACTTTTGGGGCATTTTATGTCTTATTAGAGACTTGCCAGGGGATGAGGGGAGACAGAGATGGGCAATGACATGCAACCAAGGTTCCCTGGACGGGCTTGAACTGGGGACGTTATGGTTCATGGTCAACCTCTTAAACAGGAAAAACAGAAGTGGGTTAAGTACAGGATTGGTTTAAAAGATTTCTAATGCAGTCCTCTGAGAAGAAGCAAGCTACAAACATTAATTAATAAAGTATTTCTAAATCTGATTCTGATTACTTAATATTAGGACCATTAATACCCCATTATTATCTTCTTTAGCATCAAAATATTACCTTAAGATTACCCTAATATTAATATAATAATATAATATAATACCCTATGATTTTTTTAAATAAAATATTACCCTTATATGAGTGAATATTTTGAGGTATTATAATATAATACTTGCCTATTATTACCTAGCTGTTATGTAAAGGGATATTGAGATTTTTTTGACTGTTGGCTGTCATGGTTGCACCCTCATACGGACTGCCACAACCTGCAATACTGTCTGGCAAGTAACAGGAGATTGCGATATACTGTAGTATTCACATTCACTTGGAACTATTTGGAGGACATAGAGATAACTGGTGGCAGTGTAGCATTATAGGTAAATAATTTGGTCTGCAGCCAATGGTTAAATAAGGCAACAATAAATAAAAATTGGCATTCCCTTCCTGCTCTACATATGAGTCTGTTTGGCTTTCGCATGTTTTTTTACTATATCATTCTCCCCATTGTTCTGCCTACAGCAGCATAAAGAAACAGTGCACATCTGTCATCACAAGCAATAGTGATCGGCAGTCTTGCCTATCCATTATTACCCATGAAATTCAACGGGTGAAGCAAAAAATTGAAATGAAGAGCTGATCTGTATTGTGATGGCTCATTTCCTTATTCCACATCTCTGCATTAATTCTAATTATGCCCAAGCTGTCCCCACTTCCCTTCTAGGAGAGGTTTCTGTGTCAGGGTTTCTGTCAGAGCTGCCTTTCCATGATAAAGTAGCAGGGTGAGCCAATATTCCTCACTGCCGGAGAGCGGCTTCACACACATCTGGAGGCCTATTTATCAGGCAGTTCCACCACTGGCACAGGAAGACACACATAGATGCACCAAACGTGCTCAGAGCAGCACAAAAACAAGGGCTACACATGCTTGTATATGTACATGCTTCAGGTGCAAATACCATACATACATAATTACGCATTCGGTTACTCACTGGCGGTTCAAAGTTTGGAGTTGACATGACATACGTACCAACCCACCGCATGTGTTGGGTACTCTTACTATCAAACTCAAAATATATGAATTTACTATTGCAATTTCTATTTTATGATTGTCATTACAAATTACCAATAATTGCTTTGGAAAGAGCATTGAGTCAAATTCAATTAAAATATCTATCAATTGAATCTTTTCGGAAGTATTGGCAGAAATACATGCCTTACAGTATATGATGCATTTAAGATGGTTGAGGAAAATTATACTACTGGTTTTATTTTACATTGTGGGTCATTTGGGTAACAACCCTCTAAATTTCTCACATTTAAATGACTGTTCAAGCCCTGAAGACTTCAAATTATCCAATAATTCACAAAAGAAAATACAAATCAAAAACAAATTGGGTATCAGAACTTGTGACCCTTTGGAGGGGCTCGACCCCTGGCTTGGGAACCACTGAACAAAACTACCTAACATTATATAAAGTAGTTAAAAAACTAGCCATTTTTTTGCAGAACGAATACTTTTACTTTAGTACTTCAAGTGCATTTTGCATGTTTGAATGCAAGAATTGAACTTGTAATGTATTTTTAAATTGTTTTATTGGTACTTATACTTATGTAAAGGGTCTGAATAATTATTACACAACCACAGCTACACTACTGATACAGTTTCCATTCGCGGTCATTTGGGTAAGATGCAAATGAAAAAAAACAAATAGCTGAAACATACCAGAACAATGATTTATAACATGCCATTGCTACCAGCCAAAGCCATAAAGAATACCTTTAAATGTTCTTCCGACTGTGAGTGGACTGCAAAAAAAGTAATATTGAGTTTTTGTTACTGTATTCTCTCTCGCATCATCTCATAAACATTTAATTTCCTTCTCTTCTGCCTGAGCTGGCACTCAGGACAGTCCCACACAAAGTCAAATTATATGGGCCACTGCTTCACAGACAAATGCCTAGAATTAGCATCTGAATATGCATTGTGCCCCCATCTCCCACACAAGCACATTTTAATTTAAATATACACCCTTATTGGAAGTCTGAGCTGGCTCGCTCAAATGAGACCAGAGTACATTTTTATGATGTTATGTCTACTATTTTTTTTTTTATCTTAGAGTTGCTCAAGGTTACAATAGGCCATTTATTAAACTGTAATGGATTTTCTAGTTGATACATTCTGCGATGTAATTGCACACCGAACGACTGGCTGAATGATTTTTCACGATTTCCACTCTTTTTGTTATAGTTTCCAAAATGTGTAGTCACAAATTTTCAATATCTTATGTAATTTGGAGAACATGTTTTCAGTCAGCTGCAGCTTCTTTTGATTGGATGGTTTTTCTCAACCATTCCCAAAAAGGAATCCGATACCAAAATGCTGTGTATCTATCTCACACAGCATTTTTATTTCTTTTAGGCATTACAGGTATGTTGAATTGAGCATTTAGTTACATATTGTGCACTACATTGCCTTTGGAACTACATTTTCTCAACTGTAGAGCTTCCGTATTCCTATGCATAAGTGCAACTGTATCGCACACTGTACAACGCCACCAGAGATCAGCTGTTTAGGTCAGACTTTCAGCGGTTTATGGTAGAGACAACGAATAAAAGAAAAGTTTGATTGCAATCTCACATATCTTGCTTTGGAATATGAATTAGAAAGGTGGCCAGTTCTTACAAATAGCTCCTTTAAAGCATCAGTTTAACCACAATTTTCTGCTGAGTTTTCTAAACATTACTTATTAAAAACTTCTTATTTGAGTGTTGTTTGGGTCCTCTGGTATGGGGGTGACAGGAGACAACACCAGGAATTCTCCAAACCTCATCTACAGAATCACACTGTAACTGTCTGGATAGAGATATATTTTTGTCTTATTCTCTAGGTTGGAGAAAAAAGTTTTACTCTATTTTTGGTGAAGTTTAAAAGAACTCTTGCAGAAAGCAGTCGAAAGGGCAAGAGTGAGATTTAATGGTAGGTAAAAGCTTGGTACGTCCAGCCTCTACTCTGAGCTGAAACTAAGCCAAAAATACCCTGTTCCCAGGATCATGGGCAGCTGGCACAAAGGGGGTTAAAAGATTACATACCTAGTCAGGGGCCAGACCTGTGCTGGCCTTAAATGGGATCATTAATATTTTAAAATTAATCCTGTTTCATAGGAATCCTGGGAAGCTTCAGCTAATGTATAAAGATAGAGGAACACATTCTCTGAAACAGTGTAGGTTATTCTGTTTCTCATGGAGGCCATAGAGAATATGTGTTCATATATACAAAATAACAACGCAGACATTTTTCTAAGAT
The DNA here is from genome assembly GCA_011952105.1 of Coreoperca whiteheadi. NCBI lineage: Eukaryota > Metazoa > Chordata > Actinopteri > Centrarchiformes > Sinipercidae > Coreoperca > Coreoperca whiteheadi. The sequence goes on from CM022485.1 coordinate 6,137,566, forward strand.
AACAGTAGGAAGATTTAGTAAACAAATGTGAAGAAAAATCAGAATCAAAGATTAGCCTCGGATTTCTTGTTGGCCTGAAAAAGTTTATTCTGCCGTACATGATCACTTTTGATTCTGTTTTTGTCACGGTAAATAGAAATTTGACCGATTTGGCTGTTTTATTCGGATCAATAAAATATAGTTAGCTTAATTCAGCTCTTCTAGGTTCTTTTACTGCATTCCTAAGCATGAAAAAAACCATTAAATTAACTTATGTGCATGGAGAGAAATACAATGCCCAACACAGCACTACGGAAAGTGTCATGGTTATCAAATAAGGTCAGATTTCTTAGAATCTACACAGTAATTGGCTATAATATGTAGGTTTCAGGAACTTAATTATAAAATAATTTACAGCAAGCTACAGAGAGGATATCAGAGAGAAGAAGGGAGAAAGCAATACCACAACCACAGGAGGTTATATGAGGTCATTTCAAATCTTCCACACCAATTAATCACTTCCTGTGTGGAGCATCAGACTGTGATTACTGTGCCTATGCTAGACACCTGAATTTAATTTGGGCAAATTATATGTGTCTAAATTAGATGAAACATAACCAATTTACCTCCACTAGTAGAATTTTATGAATACATACAAAGCCCTTTACAGATAGATAGTAGATATTAAATAGAACACAAAATGACAAAAAGGCATAAAGTGTAAATACACTTTTTTTACACCAGTTTAAATATGGCATCTTGAGTTCTCACTCTCTTCTCGCTCTGTTATCCTCACAAGGTCACAGTCATCACCATCATTAACCCAGTGAACTGTTGACCTGGGAGAGTACATCCAATTCATTATGCACTCTTCAAATTATCTGGCAAATTAGCTCTGCCAAAGTCAGAACGAGGCAATTACCTCAGTCGTCAGACAATTCCAATCAGTAACTCATCTCCATGACTAATACACAGATCTCCAACGTACTCATGTATGAATGCATCTTATTTTCACATATATACCAATGAAAACTATAAGACCAATTTCAAAACATTACACAAAAAATGTGATCTTTTGACATGGGGTACATATGTTTAAGAGCAAAACAAAATCAGATACAGTATATAAAATATCTACAATAAAGGTGTATGGAGTTTAAAAAAACTAAGAAATTGACGGTTTACTGTAAGGGTTAAATGGTTCCCTGCCTCTGCTGTAAAATGATCATTTTTGATCACACATTTCTTTCTTCTCACAAATCTAACTCAGTCCTTCCATATTTCTCAATAATTACTAATTCAGCGAAACCCTCTAAGCCATGCCACCGTGCTCTTTATTCATTTCTTACAGGCATTCATCCCCTTGGCCTTCAATCTCCCCTGCCACCTTTTACCTTTCTCTCTCTTTCAGTGTCTCATTTTTCTTCTCATATTTACTCCTTTTTCTCCCTGTCATTTCCAGCACACCTGCTTCAGTATAAGAAGAATCATGACTCTGGTCTATGCAATCTATCCTCTCTTTCCCTCCAGCACTCTTTTCTTTTCTTCTTTTCATTCATTAATGACCTGCTTCAACTCTCTTTAAACCATGCTGGTCTATATTCGAGAGACAGATTGAAGGATGGTGCTCTCTGTTAAGCACCACTTCAATGTGATTGGCCTTGAGAGCCAGCATGGGGCCTGTAACAACTCAGAATGTAAAAGAGAAAGTGAGAAAATATTGACAAAACATGTCATGTCGCACTTCAAATACAGATGGCAAAAAATTCAAGGCCTAATGTGCTATAATACAATAACATGATCTAAATAAGACCCATACGTTAAAAAAAAGAAAATGAAATATTAACAAAAACATAAATGGTTAGAGGAATAATACAAATAAGAATGGCGATAAAATGGGGTAAAGTAAGTTTGGGAAATCAATGCTCTTTATACAACAAAGGCCATGGTTACGGAAAGCTCCCGGTTAGGGGTTAGGGTTCAGGGACCTCCGTTATTAAGTTAATGACTATTGGTCAGGATGGGTAAGGTAAAGGGAAGTAAATGTCCAAAAGGCACTGGCACAAGTTGTCTTTAAAAAAATTCACAACCTTGTTAAAAAAATATGGTTCACTTAACCAGTGTTGACTGTCGGCAGGAATCCGGAAGCAAACAGTGGTCTTCCATGTCGAAGTCTGATGTTTTGTTGGCCTATCCAGCCTCTTGACCTTCTTCTCCCTTTGCGGATTTGTTGTTGTCAGGGAAATTACTGATGTTGTCAGGTTTCTTGGCAGACTGTCTCTGTTGGAATGTAGGCTGAAGCCCACACACGAGAACAGCGTAAACTCCTCATAGAAGCCACCAGCCAGAGGATAAAAACCTAGGACCTAGGAACCTAGGAAAATGCAACTTTATAAAGGTAAATTAAAAGGAACTGGGTAATTTTAATGGTTTGTTGTTTTGGTAGCTTTATCACATTTTAGTTTGGCCAGACCGAGGAGGTAACTGGGAATTATTGCCCACTCTTGGACCAATCAGAAATGACAATTCAGCCAAGGCCAAACCCTTATTATAACACACACGTATGTCAATGTATCACATAATCACATATCAAATTGACTATCAATCTCTGCACAGTGTGTCTAAAATTGTGTCTTTGTTACCTTAGAATGAGCTGTTTATTTCTGCTTTATACGTACATGGGAGCGGGTCCTCTTCCACCGCCACGCTTCTACAGAAGAACAGACAAACCAAACACTAGCTCTCAAGAGGGCCCTTCGTGTTTTTTGTGTGTTTTGCGGCCACCGTAGGTTCTCCTACACGCTTGGAAGGGGAGGTGTATTCAGTTGATTGCAATCTGCAACTTCACCATTAGATGCCACTAAATCCTACACACTGGACCCGTCAGGCTGCGCTCTCAAATTTTAATTTGGAATTGGGGGCCATTAGGGAGGTAAGTTAACCTTACCTGATGCCATGATTTTATTGTATTTATTTTTTTTAACTTTTGAATTAGTTTGCAAATCATAGTTTCAATGATGTATCAATCCATGTGTATCATATTATAATGTTTATTATAATAAAAAGAATTTCAAAAAAATTTGGGGGGGCACAAAAGCTAATTTGAACATGCAGTGCCCCCCAATTTCCACCGTGCACTGGTCGCCCACATGCCTGTAGTTGGCCTCGTTGGTTTGCCAAATGCCCCTTTGGATAACTAACTGTTTCCCTAACCGTAAACAAACTGCAGGAGCTCCATTTTCCTTTTTTTCCTTGTTCCTTAGCGAGTACACGTCACTAGAGGCCAACAACATCTGCTGCTGTGACCCCCGGACAGTTCTTCCAGAAAAAAAAATGGCCCACCAGTGGAAGAGCAGAGAGTGCCTGACTTCCCATATTCAGGTCAACATCATCAGATGAGGGCTGGAGAAAGAGGCACAAGTGGAAGCACGACATCATTGGGTGGTATTTTATATGCCCTGGGCAGGCACTGCGGTGAGTCAGGGGCAAAAGGAGCAGTGTCGCATAAAGGAGAGCAGAGATGAGACCATCCTTGACCGTAGGTAATTGTCTCATTTGTCACATTGCTCTGTCAGTCGCTAAAAAAAAGTGGGAGGCAAAGCTCAGCTCCGGCTTGCTCTGGGCCAATTTGAACCAAAAATATATATCCTGAAAACACAAAAAAACCCTATTGCTGATCAGCTGTAGGCACAAGCTACCACAGTCGAATCACAAATTCACCATTTTGCTTACAAGGCTTCTCAAATTCTGATGCACATATAGGTAACACTTCTGTCAGTTGCTTTTTGGCAAAATTAACTATTGTTTTTTTTTTTTTGTACACATGTTGGACACACTGATATGATGTCAGCATGAAAGCAACAGCTTGACAATATTTGTGTCAAATTTTAATTGTTTGCAATCCTTTGCCAGATGAAGTTGCTCCATGATCCATCAAATGTTTGACTGGACCTAACTTATTTTGACATCCTCTACTACAATGCTAATCCAGGGCCCTGTTCCAAGAAACACATTTAGTGAGTTATATGTGGATTTTGGATAAATAAAACCCAGAGCTTCATCAAATATGGAACATGGTTAAAAGTAAAGACCCTTTCCAGCAGCTCTCTTTAATGTTTCCTAGAGCCCAAGGTGGCATCTTCAAATTGCATCTCCAAAACCAAAAGAACTTGGTTATAATGTTGACATGATAACGTTGACATCCCCTGGCTTGAGTAATTACCTGGTTGAGAATAGAATTGTCTGTGGATGAAGACACAAACAGAGATTTTTAGTGTTTCTCTTACTTGGAGAAAAAAATGATTTTGTTCTTCAACCAACCAGTTTCGCCGACTTCAAGCCAGCTCTGAGAGAAGTCGCCTACAAAGCCTCCTACAATTTGTAAACTAAAGAAGCTTGGGATCCTGCATACCAAACCACATGGCGTCTGCCGAGGTGGAGAAATCAAGAGTGAGAGAGAGACAGACACTCAAAGACTTAACTCTTACAGAAAGAAATGCTCAGAGCTCCTAAATTGCTGTTACTACATTCTGCTGCAGCAGCTGAGACCTAATGATACCATGGTTAGGACCGTAACAAACTTTAAACACAGTCAACATCCTTCAAAACACTTACACCGCGTTGCCATCACAACCAAACCAAGGAAAACATCATCAGCCTTATGGAAGGAGAGATGGCTGACTCAAGTCGAAGTTGCCATGCGCTCCGAGGAGCTCCACCCGGGACCGAGAAACCCATCACTAAGATGCTCACCGGGACGCCTCGCAGAGTGCTCCACAAAGAAATATCCTCCCTCCATCGTAACGTCTACCCTGCTCAGCCAAAATTCAGGTGAAACAAAAATACTTTCCCTGTGATATTGGGGTTGATTCCAAAATGGGTTCCCTGGTAAATATTAAAGCTTGTCCACAAAGCGGTTTCCTGTGTAAACGAGTTAATACCACTCACCAAATTAGTCATTCACTGCATTATATCTGGAATAAAGTGGTCCTCATTTCATTTATTAATGGTTCATTGCTGTGTACATACTATTCATCCATGGTTGCATTTATCTGTTAATTTGTGTGTCTAGTAGTTATTAGTTGTATGTGTGTAGTCAGTAGCTTGTTATGTGTGTAGTTAGTAAATTAAATAAACTTTTCATCCATAAAGAACTTGGTTATTGTGGTTTGTGTGTATGAAGAATTCCGGTCACTGTACCTGAGTCAAGAACTCTGTGGCAACTTCAGATCAAGACTAAATTGATTATTAATTGTTTATTAATAATCATGTTTATAATTGGCTATCGATTTTCCCTTTGTGCAGAGTGGTTCCCGGAGGTGAATTTAATGTATGTTAAATTCTGTCATTTAATTTGAACGCGGTTTTTCTTCTGATAGCCGGAAGTAAGTGTAAATCTGCTCCTTTCTCTTACCAAATTAAAGGTCATACGCTGTGTTCATTTTATTTCAATTTAAAGCCTCAATTCGATACATGCACCATTTATTAATCTCAGCCAAAACAATGAACAATTATTGTTGTGCTTACAAGCATCAAGACCCATAGTGAATATAAAATCAAATAATGAAGGATTTTGTTTGCATACAAAATAATTGCTGCACCTGTTTCCTTGATTGTGCTTCACTAGGAAGATCCATTGAATATGAAGTCATATTCAGTGGATCCAATCAAAGCACTGCTCACGCTTGAAAAATCCTGCTGGTAATGCATTCTCACATCTGTCACACACTGCAGGTAAGACTACCTGAAAAGAGTGATGAGAATATTGAAATTAGTCAGAAACAATATGGATATTATATGGCCCTCAGCCATCATGCTTGTTGTGGATGATGTGGAGCTGAGGAGAGCCTGGAGTTTGTTTTGGCAGAGAAAACACAACACATGGAATAGCTGGCATCTGTGGATGTCCACCAAATACCAGATAGTAAAAAAAATGTCAGCCCTCCACCAGCAAAACTAGATTGGTTGCCAGTTTCTGATTTCAGAATTTGAAATGTAATCACATAACCTTAAATGCATGAAAGGTTTGACTTTTTATGAAATACACTTTTTAGATTTCTGGAAGAGAGTTAGATGAGAACTCTCATGTATATGTCTATTGAATAACTTGTTAAAACTCGTTTGTTTAACCGTGCAAAAACCAAAGTGTAAAAACAACAATTCGCCATTTTCCGGGGGGTAAATGTGCCGGACTATTTCTTGGCCAAGACCAGTTGCCTGGCAACCAGCAGAGACTCCAGGAAGTTTTTTTACACTTTGGTTTTTGTATGGATTAAATAAATCAGATATAAAGTGTTAATTAGTGAGCTTTAGAGGTGCTAGTAGGTGGATTTTGTTACCATTGTTTCCAGTCTTTGTGCTAAACTAAACTATCAGACTGCTGGCTATAGCTTCATTTTTATGGACAGATATGAGAGTGGCTTCAATCTTCTCATCTTACTCTCCACCAGAAAACGATTAAGCATGCAGTTTAACAGAATTTGTCTATTCCAAACTATTTTGTAATATCTGTCATTACCTCTTCTCTTAGAATATACATCATATCTGCCGTTTTTTTAGTTCTGACACATCCAGTACAGTATGCACTCCAATGAGCTTGCACATACAATGGGCCTGGATAATCAGAATGGAGTAACCTATTTGGAGACATTGAAGATTCCCTTGACATGCTGATGTTGAGATTTAGAGATATAATAGTAGCCCAGAATATAATAGAGACCAAGGCATAATCAGTGGGTGACCATTGACGACTGTCTAATAAAATTGTTACTTTTATTTTAGATTTTGCCTACTGATCGAGCTAAAGCATAAAAAAGCTGTAAGTGCAATTTGACTAAGACTGAGATTCAAGGGTAGCCAAGACAGATTAAACCTTATCTTTACTCCACAGAGCAGGAGCTGACATGTGCAAGCAGAAGTTGGAAGAAATAATGTTTTCAATCGTGGGCGGCTGTGGCTTGGTGGTAGAGCGGTCGTCCACCAATCGGAAGGTCGGCGGTTCGATCACGGCTTCTCCCAGCCATGTGTCGAAGTATCCTTGAGCAAGATACTGAACCCCAAAATTGCTCCCGAAGCTATGCCTTCGGTCAATGAATGTGTTAGTCGCTTTGGATAAAAGCGTCTGCTAAATGACTAAATGTAAATGTGTGAAAAGAATCACCATCCTCAGTTCATGAAGGGCAAGTGCTCATCATTATCATAGTCGAGAATAAATGTGGCTGTGATGAATGAATGTGTATTATGTGCTCAAGTTACAGTGTGTGTTTGTAGAAATAATGTCACAGTTTCTGATTTCTTAGAGGTTGATCTGGTCCTAATTTGAAACCATTACACAAGCAGTCCAACAGAACAAATACAGTTTGATACTGTACTTTATGTTCTACAGTACTTTATCGTACACCTTGAAGGTTTCTTGAGATTTTTTAACACAATGTACAGCATCTGTTCAATATACTTTCAGAATAGTTTGTAACCTTGGTGGTAAGAAATAAATTCTGTTTTATATTCTATTTGTCTGTACAGATGTCTTTCTTATTAACTTAACATTCCACTTTAACAGGAAGACTACTCATGGTTTATTTACAGCGATATCCATATCCCACTCTACATCTCCTGTAAGTAAAGAAACGAGACAGCAAATTTCATCAAAACGTAATCTCTGTGCTGCCTGGGAGATGGATTTGGAGCTAACACTGAATTTTGAACTAGAAAATATACCCTAATACCCAGAAAATCATCCTGGGTGCTGCCATTACCATCCACTCTGCAGGGGACTGTCAAAATCCCTCTTTTCTTTCTTTATCAATTGATTCTCCATGGAGCTGTCCAACTCTCTGCAATTTTATATGAGGTGACTTACAATCCCTCAACTCTTGTTTATTGCTATGGGAAAGTAAATTCAATTTGACATCACAGGGGCATAGTTGAGATATGAAAGTTGAAATAAAGTTACAGTCACTAACTTTTACGCAGAAAATGTGCTTTTAGTTCGTTTTTGCCCACACTGGGCACACATCTGCCTGGTGCCCGCTTCTCTCATACAGTTATTATTTTTGTTGTCCAGTCAATTGGCATAGTGTTCAATGGTCAGTGTAGATACTTCTGTAATCATGGAAAACCTTTTCATGTTTATTTATCATTTTCATTATGTGATTATGTTTCTAGGTGGCAGAACACGCTAGACTGGTGAACATCCACTGCTTAACGTACATATTTCTGTTGTGTGTCCAACCTGTGGGTCAATAGTGTATTGTGGCATCTAGCAAGAACCAAGAATAATTTAAACCAAAAATATGCACGCTGCAAAATGAATAACTAATGGACTAAAAATTTCATCAGCTGCAGGCATTGCCTACTACAGCAGAGATCAAAGAAAAGTGAAGTGGGGGGGGGGTTTGTTCACAAATCCACTATTTTTTTACTTTTTACCAAACTGATCAAATAGAATTCAGCATAGTTGAAAACATCTGCTGTTGGGACCAGTAACATGATGCTATCATTAAAGTCAACAGGTTGACATGAACATTATATGAATGTGTGTCTCAGTTTCGGTTTAGTCTTGTTTATCTGACATTTACATTAACCAAGTTTTTAATTAATTTTCTAGGCAGAAGAAAGGGGTTGTTTGTCAAGCAACCCCTTTCTTCTGCCTTAAATTGTATCTACAGTATTTCAGGAGCAGGAACCAGGAATAAATCCGTTAGCTCATACACCGATTAGCCATTCGCTGATAGGAGAAGCTGACTGGATTGGCTGTCTTCACGCCTGCCCTCTCAAGGTTTAATATGAGTCAAGGTGTTACCTTTACCAGGATTCCGAAAAACTTGAGTGATCATCTGGATCACCAAGTTCATTATTTCCAAGGAAAAGTACAAAATCCTCATAACATAAATCATCTCCCATATAATGCATTTGACCAGTGGCACTCAGCGTGTAGCAGGTAGTTTTTTCATTCATAGTGACATTTTGAATATAACGGTAGTGGCAGTTTGATCTTCTGTGCCCTCTTCACCTACGAGAGAATGACCTGTTGGAACAGGACTGAAAATGTCATTCCTGGGCTCTGGCCACCCAGGAACACTAATCTGAACACACAGAAGGGTGATACATAGTACAGTATCTACTGTACACTAAACACTACTGTTTGTCTACTGTTTTAAATACTGTACTGAAGAACCATCTGTATTCAATATTATTTCCGTACAATCAGTTGTTAGGGGATGTAAAAGTATAACTCATTAAAATTCAACACCTAAAGCTTTAAAAGATAACAATAGGTTTGAAATGATTGAAAAAATACTCCAGGCAGTACCCTTTTAGACGAATCAAAGGATATTTAAAACTTTGTGACTTTCAACTCAAGCACAGTCAACCCAGTCAATGCCAAGGCAAGAAGATAAGCATGGTATCTATGACCAAAGGGTCTAGATTTGTGTTACAGTAGTACCAGTCCCAAATGTGTTTCTATGCTCGATTGGGTAAAATTAGGGTTTATGTTCAATGGAAGAGGGCATAGTTTAAGAGAAAGAAAAGGCACTTCAGTGTAGAAGAAAGGTAGATGTGGGAGTTTTTTCTTCCCCTCAAGTAGCTTCAACCTTCCTAGCACAGAAAGTTAAGACAGAATACCTTTTTGTTGGGAAGTTGATTTAATCTTTAAAAGTGCCGATAGAAACATAACACACATGTTTTAAGCAAAGGATATTCCCCAGTGGAGTATCTCGTAGAGTTTGTTGCCATAGGCGAGTTTCCTGAAACTTCTCTGATAGACAGGATATCATCACTGCAGAGCAAACAGGAATCAAGTACAGGTTGGTACAGCAGGTTCAATAGTTTCCCCACACTCATACGACCTCAGTGTGTTTGCAGGGAAAGTCAAAGAGAGGCTCCACCATTCTCTTCCACCGTATGTCTGCATGACTAATGAAGTAAGCCAAGAAGGCTGGGGCACGACTCACGGAGAAGATTAAGAAAGAAGACAAAAAGCCTCCTCTTCTGAGAAAGAAATCTTACTCTTGTTCAATCTGCCCACATTACCTTGCCCTGTTATCCGATATAAAGGGACACACAATGCTGGTCAGTGTTGATGTGGTAGTGCACAGAGAAAGACAGAAAGGACAGCAGCCGTGAGAGGGGGTGGGGTGAGGGGGTTTTGATTGAGCCACTGAAGTGATTGTCTCCTAAACAATCCTGATTAAAAACTGATGAATCAAGTACCATCATCAACCAGAGATAGAGGGCGTACATATTATGTTCAATGTTAATGAAAACATTAGGGGATGGTTGCAAGTTTTTCTTACCCAATAGCAAGAGATCCAAGAACCCATTCTGTCATTTTCCAAGGTGTTTATACAATTTTAAAGGCCCTATTGTAACAATTCATATTCATCTCAATTAATATGCACATATCATCCAGACATCCTTAAACTTTTTTTATTTTTATTTATTTGTTTGGCCTTAGACCCCCAATTTACAGTGTAATTTGTTTTACTAATGCTGTACCGACACAGTATGTACCGATACTAAGGCGAATAAGTCGTTTCAAGTCTCGGAACTTGTTTTTAATTAAAACATATTTTATTATTATGGTGTCCATAACTGTGTGATGACAGCCGCACACCACCATCAACATTTGCTGGTGAAGTTTGTGGCAGCTGAGACTATGTTCTGTGGAACTGTTGTTGAACGACACTACACAAATCTTTTGGCTAGCCATTGCCTGTGGTTTTGGCAGTAGGTCTGCTCAGTTTTGGATGCAAGTTGAAATAGTATGAAATTAGTTTACTGAATGAAGAGACATGCTGAGTTTGAAAGTTCTGAAATGATAGCTCCATAGCTCATCGTATTATATTTTATTTTCATAATGTGCAATGACTCATTAAAGTTTTTCAAAGACTGTAGCGTTCGGGTCCTTTACTGTTCATGACAATTACACTGTGACAGGACATGCAGTCAATAATGTTCTACAACTGCCTTGGCCGTTGAACACGCCTGCTTTTCATTTCAGCTGTATTTACTGTAGAAAACCTCATCATAACTGTACTCCATAACAACAATGAACAGCTTCCTGTGCAACAACACTGTCAATCCACATTAACTTCAGGTTTCTAAAGTCCTCTGTAAGTACAATGTTGTAACTGATAAGTGGGTCCACTTTACAACATAAACAGTAACATATAGGCTATAGACATACAGATCTGTATGTTCCTGACAATACTCTCTTTTTCCTGGACCTATGTTTGTTCCAAAGTAAAAAGTCGGCTGTAGAGAGTATCAATAAATTATTAACAATTATAAAATTTTGACGAAGTGTTTCTATTTTAACCGGCGCAGCTTTTCTAACCTTTAGCCAAATCTTTGCATTTCAATAAGCATTGCTTATAATAATTTCACATAACATGCTCTAAAAAGAGGAAAGTAGACAGCGAAAACAGAGCTTTTAATCAAGAATGGACAGATGCTTACATGGTCAGTCTTTCCACAGGCAGTTCAAAACCAGTATGTCTCATTTGTTCTGAGGTGTGACCGTGGCGATCATTAAAAGCGACAACGTGAGGGTCCACTATGAGACAAAGCACAGAGCATCTTATGGAGGATGGATTTGGGGTTTTTGGCCTACCGGTTATGGATTTTAAAAAGTAAACTCGTCCTTACACTGTTGACTTTTTCTGGATTAAAACCGAGACCAGGATCTTTCCCTAGTCTTAAGTGCTGTGAATTCTTCAACATTATCATAAAAGATAAATAATGCTTTAGTCCCTCTGAGTGGACATTGTACTGTATTTCAGAAGCGGATATTGTAGGAAAGCAAATTAAATATATTATCAGTGAACATTAATTTGCTGATCCGTTCGGTATAACATTTTTGCTAGCTTGCCAGATATGTTAAGTGACAACGTTTCCTCGTTATGTTGACAAAAAAACCTCTGCATTACATTTTTTTCAAAACGTGTTTGCTGTTGCAAATTAGCAAAACATGCTGATTGAAGGCCTTTTCGTTTGAATGCTGCAAAATTGCCTGATCAGAAGGCTTCGATGATTTCTTTTAGTGGTCAGTTCATGACTTTGTTGTTCCATAAAAGTAAGTTTTTTCTTACTGCAAGGCAGTATAAAAAACATCGGTCATGGTCATTAAAACATCAGACTTTAACACGAGAGACGGCTGTGTGTTTCCCGTTTCAAACCGACAGTCAATGTTGTTTTTTTAAAGCACGACCACGATTGTCGCCTAACTTGTTTATTATTGTAACCATGACGACAAACCTCCCATATCCTTAACAACGTAATGATTTTAACCCAAACCACGATGTATTGGTTGTTTTGATGCCTAAGCCTAACGAAACCTTAGCCATAGTGGTGTCACATCATACAACTGATTCATTTTTCATCAGTAATTTGTAACAGTTTTGGAACGCACAGATGCAGAAAACGCTTCTGTGTTGTTCCAGAAGGCATGGACAAACAAAATATTTTGTCTTTTAATTTGGAGGACTTGGTCAGGACTGATTCTATAATGGATGAAAAAACAACAACATTCTCTTAACATATAAAGCATTTACCCCCTGCAGAGAATATAGTCTCTGTTGCTGTTTCTGACACTTAGCCTCAGTATTCTTGTTAAAGCTTTTTTTTTCTTGTTTTCTAAAAGTATACCAAGTTACTTATACTCTAATGAGGGAGAGAGAAAGAGTACCCCAGTGTTAGATTTTTTAGCACAAAATAGTTTTTATGAGAAATAAGATTTATAATGTCACTTTTTTAAAATTCATCCACTTAAAAGAATTTGAATTTGTTGGCGTTCAACTTTTTATTGTGACAAATTTTTTATCTTAATAATATGGGACCTTCAGTGCGCAAACGCTTGGAATCCTTTTTCCTTTCCTCCTGTCCTCAAGCAAAAGCCACCTGAGATTCTGCTCATTCTTTTATTCTGAAAGGATTTTAGATAAGAATAGGAAAATCTCTGTCTGGGGCACTGCTTTGAAAATTTGAATAGAGAAACCTCTATCCACTCTGTCAGAGCACTATTCATGGAAAAGGGGGACCATAGTGGTTGGTATTCAGGCAGCACAGGCATTTCTTCTCCTCCATGCGGTGGTATTTTTGTGGAATGTTTTGTACATGGACCTTTATGGAACCTGGGCCATAGGGCCACTATCTCTTTGTGTGTGTGTGTGTGTGTGTGTGTGTAGTCCATTACAAACCATTTGTTATCTGATTAAATGGAGCATTCAAATTATTTGAATTACTCCAACTATATCTGATTGTGATTGCTAATGGGCGGCTTTTTCGAAGATTGACTGAATATGGAGTTAAGTTGCTGAATTGTAGAGTAGAGTGATGACCAATACAGTCATAATCAGCAACCATCATTAACAATAATTTCAATGTTTCTAAAGTGATCTGTGTCTCACTAATCTCCCAATAATCACACCCAGACAGAAGATTAGTGGATAATGCTCTTAATCAAAATGCTGGCGTTTAACTTTGGAGTCCCAAAAATATCTTATAATCATTAAGGTGTGTTCATTATGGTAATCAATCACTTGTAGCTCTTGTTTTGCTCCAAAGGAATAACTGCGTAATGTTTTTGGATTTATTTTATTTCCGGTCTACTCTACGATTGTTTTATACTAATGCATTCACATTTCATCGGGAATAACAAAAGAAGGAAATAAGCCAGTATGTTAGCTACAGCAATGCATCACTCTAATAAAAGCACCTGTGGCTCTCATTAAATCATTTTCCCTGATGATATTTTAGCTTAACTCTGTTGTGTCTAAACAGGCTTTAGGGGGTTTAAATTGGTCTTTGGGTAGCATAATCACACTTTATCCTCTGATAAGAGGCCACCTACATTTCATGACAGCAATGTCCCATCAAAATGAATCATTTGCTTTTTTAATTTCACAGTCTTTAAAGTCTGACCTCTTTTAACTCGTAATGCCTGAAAAATGAGCATCCTAAATATTTACACTGCAGAAAGATGTTAAAGTGTCCTCAGGGAGATGGAACAAAACACTATTATGCTTGAGTGTACGACTGCATGCTGCACGTGTGGGCTCTCTTTTGCAGTCCTTGTAAGCATACCTCATGACTTCACAGACTCGCAGAAGACAAAGTGCTCCACTTCCTTCTCTGCTCTCATGTGGGACATATAAAATGGCCAACAGAACCAGTAGTTTGCACACAAACTAAATATTCCTCTCGTAAATCTTTCGGTCTCTTAATAGAGACAAAGTGCAAGTGAGCATCTGGGTCGAAATTCCATTGAAGGGGTGGAAAATTTGTTTTCCTTTGTCCCTCGCATGCTCTCCTAGGTGGGGGATCAATTTATTCTTGCAAGCAAATGATCCTTTTCCTTTTTTCTTGTGTTTCACTGTGACACAGTAAATCAAAATTGTTCTGCAGTTTTGACATATACAGTAAATTAAAGACTTAGAGATAGTTTTTCAGTGCATGAAGCAGTGGGAGTTTCCATCCTCTGCTGAGTGGAGCTGTTTCCTCCTCTGTGCTGGTTTGGCAGCAGAATGAAGGCGGACCGGGGCTGTTGTTCTCGTTCAAGGGCGGGCAGCAGAAACCATTCACCTCTTGAGTGTCGTTTGGTGAGATACTCCCTCAACTCCCACACAATTAGATGAATACCCTTCCCTCTGTTTTCTACTGGTGTGCCAAACATTGGCACTTCACTGAATTGTCCTCCTGATCTGCCACCTCAAAACATCTCACAGTGAGAAAATGGATAGATCTGACATGCTTCCATCTATTGAAGAACACAAATCCCACTTTGACGCATTTGTTTTTTCGCCAACCTCTTATGTCATTCAAATTATCCTGCATTCCACACATCTTTGTTTTGCGGCCACTGCAAATGAAAACGACCTGTCCCATAAGTCATTGCAACTGAAAGAGGGTGGGTGTGATTTATTTCTGGTGATTAGCATAGAAAAGGAAAAGGTGTGTTAAAGAGAGGAGGAGAGGAAGATGAGGCCTTTCGAATGTGACATTCCAGGCCTGGTTAACTGAAGCCACATAACAGCTCTCATGTAACCTTTTCTTTTTACTGTATCGCCATGGCGACTGCTGAGGTAAGCAGTTGCTCTCATTAAAACAGGAGCTTAGGCTGACAACAGTTTGGAAGTTGTCCTTGTGAAACAGAAACAGCAGCCTTGGAATGCTAGCGCAAGTCTCATGACAAAAGGACGTCTTTTTGGCCATTTCCGCTTTTATCCACAAACCTTTTACGGTTTTGTAACCCACTTCATTAGCATGATAATATGAATCAGGAGGACACTGTACAATGTAGCATGGCAGACCTTGATACCCTGCAAGATGAGCCTGCAGTCCAGATTTTGTAATGTCCTGAAATTATTTGCATGCAGTGTCTAAGGCCGGGTGCTCTAAATCCAAGATGCTTAAAATTTTACTAAGCTGCCCGTACAAATATTGGCCGATATTTAACACATTGTCAGAAGAAATGCCACATTAGTTATGTTTTCACCCAAATGTGGTGCATGTGTTAAGCAAAGTTTCCAGAATTTCCATATAACATGAATCAGTATATGTATCTGTGAAATGTATGAGTATAAATTTCATAATAATATATTACAGTATTACTGTTACTGTGTAGAACCCCCTCTCTATTCATTATGCTGGACTTAGAACATGGTTACCTGATGCCCCTGATTCTATTATTCTTTATTTTTTGGGTTCTCTGATGTATGCTACAGGAGGTAGCAGCAGGCCGCGGATGCTTTTTCTATGGTGGAATAAGGAGAAGCAGGTACAGAGATGGTATTGTTTATTCAAAGCAATAGTTCCACATTTTGGTAATTATGCTTATTCGCAAACTTGTGAGAGTTAGATAAGAAGATCAATACCACTCTCATGTCAGTCAGTCATTTTCTACCACTTGTTCCCGTTGGGGGGCGCGGGTAACTGGAGCCTATCCCAGTGGCTTTGGGCCTTAGGCAGGGTACACCCTGGACAGTGGCCAACTCGTCGCAGGGCTGACACAGAGACAGACAGACAAACAACCATTCACTCTCTCACACTCTCATGTCCATCTGTTAAATATAAGGCTACAGCCAGGAGCCAGTCAGCATAGCTTAGCATAAAAACTGGAAACAGCTAGTCTGGCACACCGTAAGGAATAAAGAAAAACTACAAAAGAAAACCTTTTAACAGGGAAACAAATGGAAGAAACCTGATCTATGAAATATGAAGAAATATTACCTCTTTTCCTAGTTCTTGTCAGTACATGTGCCACAGCATTCTGGATCAAGTGAAGAGTCTTAAGGGACTTCACCGGGCAGCCTTATAATAAGGACTCGCAATAATCCAGCCTAAAAGTAACAAATGCATGGATTAGGTTTCCTGCCTCATTTTGAGAAAGGATGTGCCTAATTTTTGCAATGTTACGTAGGTGAAAAAAGGCAGTCCGTGAAGTTTTGTCCTGACTGAAAATCCTCTAATACACTATTGTTATTTAGAGGGTCACATAACTGCTTGGCAAATGTTTTCTCAAGGATCTTAGAGATAAAGGGAAGGTTAGATATAGGTCTTTAGTTGGCTAAAACCCCCGGATCAAGAGTGGGCATTTTAAGAAGAGGTTTAGTTACAGCTATTTTAAAGGACTGTGGTACATAGCCAAGACAGATTGATCATATCTAGTAAAGAAGCGCTAGCTAGGGGTTAAACATCTTTAAGCAGCCTAGCTGGGATGGGATCTAAGAGACAGGTTGATGGCTGAGATGAAGAAATCATTGAGGTTAGTTGAATAACGGAGAGAAGTAGTGAAAGTATATATCAGATTTTACAACAGCTTCTAAGGTTTCCATGAAGATACAGCGGTACCACTTGAGGGAAGGATGTGATGAATTGTGTCTTTAGTAGTTAAAATGTTATGATTAAAGCAGCTCAGGAAGTTGTTAATACTGAGGGCTATAGGAATACTGTATATGGCTCAATAGAGTTGTGCCCTGGCTACAGTGCTGTAAAGAAACCTGGGATTGTTTTTATTTTCCTGAGATGAGTAGTAGGTTGCTCTGGCATTACGGAGGGCTATGTTTTAAAACTATCTTGCCAGGCTAAATAAGATTCTTCCAGATTGTTGGAACTTTATTTCCTTTCAGTTTTACTCAATATTTGCTTTAATTAATTAATTGAATAGTTTGCTTTAGTAAATTAATAAGCATTAATAACCATTTTTGTTTTATTTTGGCTTTTTGTTCATTTGACAGCCATTCAGAGAATTTTAAGCACAATTGAAAACTGGTGGATGGAAGTACCTATTGTGGAAATGGTAAGTAGTCAGTGACATGCGAGACGGGGACAGTATGTACAGCTGAGCATTTCTGATGCTTGTTATTGCCAAAATGTTTTGCCAAAGAATATTTCTGGGTTATATAGAATATGTTTTAGCTATAATATCTCCAAATTGCCGCTCCAAAAAAAACAGAAGCACACTGCATTAATCAAATTATTGCACTTAGTTGTTTACATTCACAGTAATACAGATTACAGTCCAGATCTGTGTGTGCTTGGGTCAGGGGGGGTATGTTCCCAAGCCCCCACCCACACTTTTTAAAATCCCATTTTTGTTCCCCCCACTTTTTTTAATGCAGTGAAGGCGTGGTAGCACTCTAGCAGCCAGTATTCTAAAGCTGGGTCCGCTTGATTAGTCTACTACCGCTGGGTCACCTATGTGCTTATATTGCATTGTGAGACTGTTTGTGATTAGAGTTACTGGTTTTGTGATAGAAAAATGAAGCATTGCCAACAACAGCAAGTTTGATGAAATTATCTATGCCTGTCATTGATTAATTTATGTCTTTTACCATCTTAAATTGTAAAAGTAAAGTATGGTTTCATGAAGCTAAGAAGGGTGATGTTCCTATAAGCCATTAAATTAAAGACAAATTAAATGGTGGCTATACAATGTTATTTTTTTAAAAGGGAGTAAAAAATACATATTTTGAGTTACACTGAGCAGGTCTATTCATAATGTACTCCTTAAAGAGTACTACACACTGGACTTGAACATAAACAAAAGCTAACACATTAATTTACAGTTATTTTGATAAAACTATTGACAGTGTGTGACCTAAAACATTATCTGTTGATAGTGCCAGAAATAATATGCCATAGATCTACCAGTCCAATTCTTCAAAGTATGTATCCCTAATTGAATACCAAAGCATGTGATGTTCAGTAGGCTTCTGGATGAAACATGCAGAGAGTAAGAAGGCTATATATATGGCTATATTTACCACTTTTGTGGCAGAATGATTAAATTAAGCATGATAGCCATCTTGTTCACTATGCGATTTAAGTAGCTGGGAATGTGATAAAAGCATGTAGAAAGGCAGAAAATGGCATTCAAATCCATTGTTTATCTGTGGGAGCACCCCCAGACCCCCACTTTTCACTTTTCAAACCAATGTTACGCCCTTATGTGTGTCTGTATGTGGTAACATCTAAGAATGTTGTCGCTGGTGTTTACTCTCAGGGTACTGGTATTCCCACCTGAGTTTTAACTACTGTGGCAGAGTTTTATCAAAGATGGCCGTCATGGTCAGGGTCAGCTCCCCACGGGAAAGTGAGGAAGGTAATCCTGTTAGAGGTGTTATTATCACCTCTGACAGCTACACACATACTGTGACCATCTCAACTGCAACTATGTCAGCTGAGCCACTGAGTCCTGCATTTTGCTGAAGTGTATTCTTTTTCATTTTTGGAATCAAGCTGTGCATTGCACACACCATCTTCTGACCTTTGCAAATACCAAATGTCACAAGAAGATGGTACCCATATGTCCACTGCTCAGTATTTTAAACTCAATGTATTCAGCAGTCTAAAAAAATCAGGTTACATTCAGTATAGAGAGTTTGGTTGGCAGTACTGGTTGGATTTACTTTAATAATAAGTAAGATAAGAGAGAGATTTTAGTATTTTCTGCCAAAACTCTAGCTGCTGTGTTTTTCAACCGCTAATCTGAATAGTAATTATGTTGACAGACAGTACATTGCAGTGGATGGATGCCACGGAGACCTCATCAGCTTTGCACAAGAGATGTTTATATAACTACACGTAACGCTTCAGATACCTTCTGGAAATAACAGCTTGCCTGCAATCAGAGCTTAAAGCTACCTTGACAATATCAACCTTCTGGGACTTTAACACTGCCTGCTCATTTAATGTTGAGTGACACATAAGGAGCAAAATAAAATTCATCATTTTGAGTGTGCTCTCATGAGCGGTGGAATTAGAACTAAATGCATTTTACTTATGCAGAGTTCCCAAAGTGCCTCATGAAGTTGTATTGGAAGACTGAGTTCAATTGTAAATATTTAGTATTAAAACCTCTTAGTAGCATACACACTGGTCAAATGTAGATGTTTGTACTGTGGCTATGATCAGTTGTCAATACACAGTACAGAATCAGGATAACTAAAACATAGTTCCAGTCAACAGTCAAAAAAGCAATGCTTATACTTTATAAAACGGTTATCTGTTAACTCTCACTAGTGAAACTAAGTTAAGAATAATATAAACAATAAACAAGACTTTGAACACATACTTTTTTCTTTCTTTGTTTTTGGGTAAGCGGTATGAGTGCAATTACTCACATGCAGTAGCAAAATGACTATGGCAACATACGACCTAATGCATGACATCACATTCAATACATCCTGTTTCTTTGGAGGTGGTTTACATTTTCAACGTTCAAGGCCTTAACAATATACTGTATGTTTAAAGAAAATGGATTGTGGTATCCTACACAACATGACGAACGGAAAAGAACCTCTCAAGTTTTGTACACATTAGCCTGTTGCCATATTTGCCCCCTTCTAAACTCAATGGCCTCGCATTCGATATAATGTAGTACTTCAAAGCAATTTAAGAATATTGAATGATAAATTAATTTAAAAATGGAAAAATGTATGCAGGTTATATGAAAAACGAAAAAATCAGATTTTAAAACAATCTATCGAGTTATTGTTTAGAGTCAAAAATGTGCAAAATTTTATTTAAGATAATAAAGATCAATATCATAAAAATGCATGTGGGTTGTATGTTTTCCAGTGTTCTTAAATAATATCTGACTGCACATTTTTTGTATAAAGGTTTGATGTCTCTTTATGGTTCAGCCCCAGATTGTGTATTTGGATGAGTGGAACAACAGTTTTCTGTCTGGTTTCTGTCTTTGGATGACTGCTGTTCATTTTTTTTAATTGAATAGTCTGCACCAGACTGGTTACTGTTTTCAGATAAACTGTAATGAAGCTTTTATGAGTGGTGATTACCCATTAATGCTTCATTTAACATAAAGCATTTTGCATCTGTTATAAATGGGAGATGTAAATGCTTCTCAAAGAAAAGGGATAAGTTGACTGAGTGGTAAGTCAATTTTACAGGCAAGCTGCCACCTCAATCACTCAATGAAACAACAGAATTCAATCAGGAGCAAGACTTAAGAGGCAGGGACAAGGTTTTATAAACCAGAGCCTATACTAGCATTTCAGGTGAAAGGAGCTTTCTATTTCCCAGAAGAGATCTATAAAAATGGCTCAAGTCTGCCATCTAAACGTAGCTGCAAAGCCACAGACTGATTGGCACACTAACTGCAGAGTGAATATATTTGTGTGGGTTTGGTAGATACAGTTTATGCACATTTGTGCTTCAGTATGTGTGTGTGTGTTAGTGTGAGTGTGTGTGTGTGTGTGTGTGTGTGTGTGTGTGTTCTCACACATTTATTTGCAACTGCACGTGTCTGTGAATGCATAGGGGTATCAGATACAACAGGCACACAGTTGTGTATACACAGTCGCTTTACATCTCTATCAGATGCTTTAACAAGTTGAGTTGTTATTCTGACTGCAGTGTGAGCTCTCGCTGGCTCAGATTGGGATAACAGATTGCCTTGGGTATTTGGACTCCAAGATAGCTATTAAATCCACATTGATAAAACTGATCTCCTTCTCACCTCTGATAGGGTGAGGCACATTGAAAGTCATTGTAATATAACTGAAAAAGATAGCTGTGACAAGTTAATTTAAATATTAACACTAAACAGGAGATCATACAGATCATGTTCATTTGTAGCTTAGCGATTGTGGTGCTTGGCTACATTAATTACACTGTCTGCTAAGTTCAAAATGGAAAAACTTCGCAAAAAAAACCTTTTAACAGGGAAAAAAATGAAAGAAACCTTAAATAAAATTGCTGTTGTTAAAACCAAAATACCTGGTGAATGGACAATGGCAACAGACAGTGCTTCATCTCTTTTCCCTGGTGATATCACTGTCATGTTTGTGCAACAAGGTTATGATCAGATTAATGTTTTGTTCATTTCACTGTGTCCTAATAACATACACACATTGATATTGCACAATATGCTGTTCTATATTTGGAACACATATTGTATCTCCCGTTTTTAATACAGGTAAATACTGAATAGCTCTTTTTTTAAATTGAGCCACTGTCCATCAAAATGTCTGTGAATACCCCCAAATATCAATATACCATCTGGAGTTATATAGCATAAGAATTCCTGAACAATAAAGAACAACATATAGTACTGCGTTTATCTAATTAATAGATTTTGATTTGCTTCTGTCAGTGTGTACATAAACCCACTCACTGTTTTGGCCACACACTCGACCTTGTTCTGGTATATGGAATTGAAATTGAACATTTAACAGTCTTTCCACAGAATCCTTCATTATTGGACCATTATTTAGTAACGTTTGAACTACTGTTACTGTACTACACACCACTAGGCAAATATATTTCTACACTAGATGTCTATCTGATAGTGTTGTAGCTAAATTTAAGGAAGTGATTCCATCTGAATTTAACTCAATGCTATGTCACAACTTAACAGAGGACTCCTTTGCTAATTTCAGTGCATCCCAAATTGATCATCTTGTTGATAGTGCTGCAGGTTCACTGCGAACGACACTCGACTCTGTTGCCCCTCTAAAAAAGAAGAAAATAAAACAAAGAAGGTTAGCTCCATGGTATAAGGCTGAAACCCGCTAATTAAAGCAAACAGCGCGAAAACTTGAAAGGAAATGGCTTTCCAGAATCTCGTTTAGCCTGGCAAGATAATCTAAAAATATATAAGAAGGCCCTCCGTAATGCCAGAGCAGCCTACTACCCATCATTAATAGAGGAAAATATTCCGTATTCCTGTAGCCCTCAGTAGTAACGACTTCATGAGCTTCTTTAATGATACAATTTTGACTATTAGAGAGAAAATTAATCACGCCCTGCCCCCAGCTGGTGCCGATACATCTTCAAGCATAGAGGTGTACTTTGACTGCTTCTCTCCTATCAACCTTCTTCAACTAACGTCGAAAATGTTCATCTAAGCCATCAACCTGTCTCTTGGACCCAATTCCACCTAGGCTGCTTAAAGATGTTTTACCATTAGTTAGCATGTCTTTAGTAGATATGATCAATCTGTCTTTATTGACAGGTTATGTACCACAGTCTTTTAAAGTAGCTGTAATTTAAACCTCTACTTGATCCAGGTGTTTTAGCCAACTATAGACCTATATCTAACCTTCCCTTTATCTTTAATATCCTTAAAAAAACTGTTGCTAGTCAGTTATGTGACTTTCTAAATAACAATAGTATTGTTGAGGATTTTCAGTCAGGATTTAGAGCGCATCATAGCACAGAAACAGCACTGGTGAAGATTACAAATGACCTTTTAATTGCATCAGACATTGGACTTGTTTCTGTACTTGTCTTGTTAGATCTTAGTGCTGCATTCGACACTATTGACCATCACATCCTATTACAGAGACAGGAACATTTAATTGGCAGGAACCGCATTAAGCTGGGTTAAATCCTATCTATCAGACCAATCTCAGTTTGTACATGTTAATGATGAATCATCCGAGCACACTAAAGTTAGTCACGGAGTTCCGCAAGGTTCTGTGCTTGGACCAATTTTATTTACATTATATTACATTTACATTACATTTAGTCATTTAGCAGACGCTTTTATCCAAAGCGACTTACATTTGAGGAAGACAATGGAAGCAATATAACAACACAAGTTAACAAAAAGCATAAGTGCATCAAAAACGGGTCTGGTTAAAGCCCAGCACAGTATACAAAGCTAAGGATAGGAAGGGTTTC